>VZTR01025252.1:71717-189483 GCA_013400775.1 Chaetops frenatus
TCCTTCCTTCCTTCCTTCCTTCCAACACAGGCTAAAGAGAAGAGTTTTGTTTTGAAGGTCACTATGTGAATGTATGAATATGGGCTCATTCTCATCTTCTACAGAATCTGTACCTTGCTGCCTGGAGCTCAAGCTGCTTTTGCCCACTTGATCTTGGAGGCAGACAGTGCTACAGAGATGCAGTAGCAGACTGCAGTTCTCACAGGATGCTTTTTTCAATGGTTTTACAGAATTTCTAAAAAGTTAGAGCCAAGACTCTGAAACTGGCTTAGTTTGCTTTCAGCAAAGCATACTCTTCTCTCAGCACCCTACTTCTCTAGTGTGATTTCCTTTTTTTTTTTTTTTTTTTTTTTTTTTTTTTTGGGACCTCCTTTTTACAAAAATTTTCTCCACTTTTTTTTTTTTTTTCCCCANGAATGATGCCAGAGGTAGCTCAGGAAAAAAGTGCTGGGTAGAGCTTGCTGCAGACAGTGCAGCACAGCAGCACCTCCTGCACTGGCTTCCCATGGAGGCACAAGCTGGGGAAAGAGCTTCAGCATGGAGCTCCACATGGGTGCAGGCAGGTGGGGAAGGGGTGGCTGTGGCACTTGTCCCCACACTGAGGAGCACTTGGAGCAATGGCTTGCACTGCCAAATGTTATGCACAAGTTCCAAGACACATGTCCTTTCCAGGAGCTCCCAAAACAGCCAGGCTGGATGGTGCCCTTTCTCCAGTTCAGTGCAGGGTGTAGTTTTTAATCATAGGCAGATGAAGTGTGAGGCAATTTTTTCCTAGTTTTATCTATATAATTGACAATATTTCCTTTAAAATGGCAAGCTGAAGATTGGGGCATATTTATTAAGCCCCGTGAACTCCAACAATGAGCTCTTTAATACAGACCCAGGGTATTGTGTGCTCCCAAGAATAAATCCTGATGTTTGGAAAGGGCGTATCAAACATAGATGGTGCTGTTTGAAGCTGGCTTTTGAGAATGAATGATGGCTGTTACCCAGGGCTGTGTGTCAGGGGCACTCTGGTTTCACAAAGCTGTTTGTAGTCTGAAGCACTCAGCTGAGTTTTGTTCAGTGTCCTCCAGTCAGAATAGCCAGAAAAGCAGTGTGATGCCAGAGGGTAGTCATACCCAAAGCGATTCCAGCTGTCAACACAGTGGAGAGACTTTTAATGTTGTGGGCCCTAAGCTAAAGGCCAGAGAGAGTGGCTGACTCAGTGGTGCATGAAGTTAGCCTTGAGTGTGTGGTGGCCCTGGAACTCTGTGCTCAGCACCTCAGCAGCAAACGTGGCACAGCCAGCAAGGTCCATGCCTGGGCTGCAGCACTGAGCCTGAGCAGAGCAGGAGCAGAGCACAGTTATCCCCTCAGGGCTGAGTCTGGGCTGTCTTCTGCAGTCTGGTGCTGCTCTCCTGATTACAAGGTTCCATCCAGCACAGTGTCACATCACCACCATCCCCCAAAACTTAAACTCAGCTCTGATTTAGCGTTCTGTGCAATGCTCTTTCCCACATGATCAGATCAACAGCCAGTGTGCAGCATATGTGGATTTCCCATCTCCTCTTTCCATAGTGCAAACCACGTGTGTCTGCACGTGAAAGAGTGGAGTGCACTGTCTAGGGAGCCAGCCCAGGCAATTCTGTCGTTTACAGGTCTGTTCCACTGCAAAGGGACTGCATCACTTCCAGATGAGAGATGGCACAGAATCAAGCCCATTATATAAAGTAATGGTCTGTAAGTCATTGCACTTATGGAGTTGATCCTTATGGGTTTCTTCCAACTCAAGATATTCTGTGTTTCTCTGCAGAGCTTAAAATATGGCAGATGCCACATATTTAGCAACCAGTAGTGTAAGAACTACAACAGCAAAAAATCAGGATCTGGAGAAAGCACTATTAGTTAGACCAGGGTGGACCACAAAGATCTGGTGCCCCAAGCCAGAATGAATGAACAATTACATGTTACCATCAAAATCCCCCAGCAAAACACTAAAGTGAAGCTCAGATGTACTAGCATCTAGAGACACTCCACAAAACTGTTGAAAGACATGAGATTTTAGTCAATTTTAAGTCTTCTGCAGCTTTTTCATTCTGCTCAAATGCAAGTGAAATAATTGGAGTCACGGAGCACGGAAAAATCCCTGCCTATCAAATTCAATCTGGATGTATTTTCCTTGCTTTTACTTCTAGGAAACCTTCTAGGCAAATTCACAGTAGAAATGTGTTACAAATACTGTGTGTTGTTGTTACATATATCACTTTATACTGTATGAAATGGAAGAATTTAGGTAAATGTAACAAATTCACAAAAATAACTTTTTTTCTTTGCAATGAAAATAAGTTATTTATCTTCATATTTACACCTAAATAGTTTCTAGGGTATGAGCTGCCAGTAACCTCAAGCTGCAGTCCTGCTGGGTCAAGTATTGCTTAGTTACCTGGGGTATTTTAAATACTAGCTGTAGGTTTATTCTGCCTTGCTTTGGCAAAGCATTTGCCTGTGCTTTAGTAAGAACAATTCAAACCATGTTTCTGAGCAAAGCCTGCCTTTTTTTCTTTTTCCTTATTCTATCCAGTGTTATTATATGGAACTTTCATGAAGTTTTTTAAGCTAGTGAGTGAATTAAGGGCCTGGAACCATCAGCCAGAAGCTGTGAGTGGAAGCTGGGCTTTCAAGTGCTGAAAATGGTCTTGTGCGATAAGGTTGACATTGCAGTCCAGATTTCCTTGCACTTACAGTTTCTGATTTCTTCAGGTTTTTAAGGAGTAAATGAGAACCACATAACACCAACAACTGTCTCTTCTTGTGAAGGAAGAGGTTTGCTGGTTTTGGCAGAAGTCTTTGGGTGGTATAAATTTTGAATGTGAGCAAGTATGATGCACTGTCTCCCTTTAGTCACAGCGGGTGGGATGCAGCTGACCAGATGTGGACATCCTCCTCTGAGCTGGATGTCTGGATGCACAGCCTCCCTTTACACAGCACTAGTTACCTCATGGTTATGTAAACGTCTGAAACAATGAAATACATCGGGTCCTAGAAGTATTTATTTCCCTTTGTGACTTTCAAGAGGACCCAGAGCAACCCACGGAGCCATAAAATTCTTCCTTGCAGACACCTGAAATTAGACATGTTGAATAATACTCTTAACAATTTGATCCAACTGCCTTTGAGGTTAGCCTCAGGCAACAGCACTGGGTGTTTTATAGGTCTTTAAAGGCATTTGATGTGGAAGGCAGGGCAGAGGCTGTCAGTCAGAAAAGTGCAGGTAAAGGTATATTGCTGAATTTCACTGATGCCATGAAAGATTGCTGCAGCAGGTTAGCAGTGCTGTGCACATCTGTGACAGCTGATAAATGAAATTATCTCCCCCAAGAGGGCAGATGGAGGCTGAGATCTAAGTCATGACCATGCTGGGAATAACATGGGTGCTGCTGGAGATGGAGCAAAAACACAAACTGTTTTTATCAGCCTGTCAGATTTATCCAGTGGGCTTCCTTAAAACCACGGTCTCCTTTCAACAACTCAACTTTCCAGCTGGGAGTTACAAATGCCTGAGCCTTTGTGTCTCTCAGGGATTCTCTTGTGCTGTATTTGGCCTTTTCTCCACTCTCTTCCCCAAAAGCCATAGCAATGACAGCAGTGGCTATGCATATGACATGTTTTAATTCCATTTGCAACCACTTTAGGGTATGGTTAGCACTAATCATGGCCTGTGCTTGCCACAACAGTGGGTGCTTACAAGTCCAAGTGGCAACTGGACACTCATCTGCTATGCATGAGCTTGGGCTGTGTCTCCAAACACAATTAATAGCTGTCTGAGAGCAGAAGAAGTCTGCAGCAGTTTGCTTCTGTTTTCCATAAGTGAATCTCTCCACTCTCCTTCTGCAGGGTCCAATCAAGCAGATGGATTCACCTCTTCTAGCCTGTCATCTTCCCACTGCTATGTTGCAGGAAACCCATAAATGCAGTGTGCCTAGCAAAGATCTTCTGAGGGACCAGCTATGCAAATAGAAATGCCACCTTAGCCACTGCTATCGAATAACCTGCTGCATCCCTTCACTGTTCTTCACAAGACAACCTGGCCCTTCTGTTTGACAGACTCGTTAACAGGAGGGCAAGTGGAGTGTCTGAGGAATGGCATTCTTGTACCTCTTTAAAAGTTTTTATGGCTGTGATGATGAACGCTGCTATTCCCTCCTGCTCATCCCACCACTGAGCCCGAACTGGAAGTGAAAATGAAGAAGGAGGAGGTAGCAGCTGCAGCAGCAGTTCGATTTCACAGAGATAGCCATGAAACTTGGGAGAGGCTGAGGATCTCTAGGAGGCAGCATTTGCACAGTACTCTAAAGGAGAGGCAGAGGAGAGGTGCATGCATTTTCTTATTCCTGTTCCAATATGTCCTGATCTCTGATGACTTCCTTCTCCCTCCAGTGTGTAGAACATGAAAGCACATGGAATATAATTCCCACTGTTGAAATTCTCCAGGGGAATGACTTTGCAGGCTGTAAGATACTGCTCAGACAAAAATTTCCAACAAAGCTGAAAATTTTTAACAGCTAAAGTCAAATTTGTCTTTAGAATCCTCCCCATCTAAGAAATAGGCTTGAATAAATGGTTCCCATCACACAAGAAGGCTCTGGCTCATTGGAGTTGTTGGTTCTTCAGCACCCTTCCCTGGACAGTGAGTGTCTGACAATGAATGGCAGCTGTTGAAACAAAACACGGTCTGCTGGCCTAGCAGGGACCTTAAAATACAGAAAGGGGACAGAGGTACCTGGCTTAGAGCAGTGCTTCCTGTGACAGTACAGGACTCTGGCATTTGTATTTCACTTATATTCAAAACTCCGTGTGGGCTCCCTTTCCCTGGGCACTGCTGGGTTTTCCTTCATTTACCTTTTCTTATCCAGCCATAGTGGAAACTTGAGAACTGTTATGATGTTTTTGGAGCCACTGAAGCTCCAGGAACAGAACCCCCAGTGGAGTTGCATCATGCAGGACAGATTTTCATTGGATTTACTGAAGTGGTTCTGCTGTAGAGTTAGGATCCCAGCCCAGATCTCTGTGGATCTGTACAGGGTGGAGATGAGATGGAGCCTCCTGAAGGTAACAACGAATCTCTTGCTTTTCTTGTCCTTCCAGCAGGGACACTGGCTGGCTGCAGCTGGGACATTTGCTCAACTCTTCACATGGGTGATGATCATCTGCACCACACCAACACCAGTGGCCCCAAAGTCCTACCCTGGGTAGGAAAAGGACAGAGCCTCAAACGCTTGGATGTCACAGGCTGTTTTTCCATGGTGTTATGCATGGAACACTGCATCCCCTTGTGCAGGGAGGCAGAGCTAAAGCATCACTGAGGGAAGCCTGGACACATCCTTGGTATCTGTCAGGGCTGCAAACAATGCTGGAGAAGCCTTATGTCAGAAGTGATCACAAGCCTTGATTTGATGCTCCCAAAGCTCTCTGAATCCTTCACACCTCCTCAAAGCCTTTTCTCTTTCTCAACTGACATTTTTATAAAGTTCCCTGCCATTTAATCTCAGATAACCATGTTTAAATCAGTCATCACCGATCTGTTGTGGCCCTCCAGATCAATTACTTCCTCCCTAGCTTAGACCATTCTTGAAAATTATTGCCACCTCCTATAAATATGGCTGTGAGGTTGCAAAGTGTCAGTTCTCCTTAGAAAGATGATTTATTTAAACATGTAGAGAAAGAAGATTTGGGCTATTTTTAGGTGTCTTTCTTTGATGCTATACAAAGATTTTCTCACTATTTCTCTCTGTTCAGCTGTGCTGTCCCTGACTTTTCACCCAGTGGAAGAGGCATCCACAACAGTGGTCCCATGTGGCTCTCAGCAAGTGTCTTTCACTGTTCGGTTTTGTTATTACTGATTTATTCTTTGTCTTGTGTTCTGCAGTAGAAACAAGGGACCTCCCACAAGACTGAGATAAGTGCAGTACTCAAATGACACTGACAACAAAGAGTTTGCAGTATGTTTCCCACGCCAACTGAAGCATCATTGAAAAGCCCAGCTACCAGATGAGACTGGCCCAAAGTGAAAGCTGCAAAATGTTATCTGGAATAGGGAATACTATTTGAATAGAACAGCCTCTTATCAGGAAACTACTATTTTTTGCAGAGCCAGAGCTACTTCTAATGAAAAATTCTTTAACTGAAAGGAGAAGCGCCTTTTCTGTATAGAAAGGGTCTTTACTATAGAATGAGGCTGGACTGACTAGAATAGCCAAGAGCTTGGCATCTAAGATATTAATATTTATAGGAGAAGAGTTGAGCTCACATGTCTGAGTTAGACTTTTGACTTACTTTTGAGCCCCTCACATGCTGGGTGAGTGTAGCTAGCATGTTGTTAGCAGCAATTTCACCTTCATTTTGTGGGCAGTTTTAAAAGGTTTTAAGCATACCTTAGTGCAAAAACCACAAAATGTGTTGAAAGCAAAAAATATGGACAAAGGGGAAAAGCCATCTGTGTCCCAAATGCTCCTATCATTACCATTTTCCAGGACAGAGTTGAAGTACAAAAAGTTTCAATGGCTTTCCCTATATTACTCAAGGAGTCAGCAGCAAACTGATCTGGAACACCTTATAGTTGGGTTCCTTTTCCAGAAGTCAGAACTATTTACTTCTTCATTTTGGTTTAGATCCCAGAAATTACAATCCTGAGTTTTGTTGTTCCCAGAAGTCAGAAGGTGTTTGTATGGACTGAATAAAGCTAAGTCACCGGAAACTCTGGGTCTCCTTATTCCCTTTCAAACCTCTCACCTTCCCGTGGAGTCAAGGTATTGTACTTCTGCATAAGAGGTTATGGACAAGAAGTTCCTGCAGGCTCCTTTCAGAACTCTAAAAATAAGACTTCTCAAAATATATAGCAGGACTAATTAAGTTTTTGCTATTTCTCCCACAGAGGGTTATCAACATAGTTTACAAAGTGTTATCTTTTAGCAACTGCTCAAGAGTTGGCTGTTTCCCATCATATCCCCTCTGACACACTTACATGTTCTCTTTTTAAAAACACACAGATAAAAAACCCACCCTGTTGTGTCTTGAATATTTTCAACCAAAGAAAAAAATCTCTTGCCAAGTTGTTCAGTAGCTGGAAATGATTTGTCACGTCCACAGACCAGAAATTCTTTTTGTTTTTATATGACTAACCATGGTATGATTAATGGCTCACATAAATAGGCTCAAAATAAATCTGGCATGAATCTAGGGAAGGAGAAGGGTAAATGAGATAAGGAGTGGATGGGTCTGCTGCAGGACATTGGTGGCGTGAATGGCATAGCGGGCACAGAGGAAGGAAAAAATGTTTCGTGCTATTTGTAGCTCAAAATTACAGCTACAGATGGCGAGGCTGTCATGTAGCAAGGGCTCAGGACACGGAGAAAAGGCAACCTGCACTGCACAGGCTTCTCTGTCCCTGAAATCTGTGCTCTCTCTGAAAGGTACACGGCGCCTCATTGCCTCAGTAGCAGAGCAATACATAAAAGCTTGACTGAAGCTTTATCCATATCTCCTGGAGTGGTTTTGCCCAGTGTTTTACTATATAATATATTTTGTTATCCCTCTTCCACAAGCAATATTTTCCAGCTTCTTTTGTCAGCTGTTACACTGTTTGCATTCAGCTCATATTGAATAGTGACTCCTTTGAGTGGAAATGCCAGACACACAGTGTTGGCAACCAGGGACAAGCGTGTCCCTTCAGTGGGCTCTGAGAAGTACAGGCTCACAGCTGGGGAAGTTTGTAGGGGAGACAAAGCTGGAGGTGTGGTGAAGGATGGGGATGAGAGGACACTCATTCAGACTGCTGATTTAGTCTTGATCACCTTTGAGCAAAACTTGGCTTGGATAAATACAAATGTCAGGAGATGCATCTAGCAGGACAGAAAGGAAAGCTCTCTCCAGTGTGGGGAGGCGGGCACACATCCTGGAAAGCAGAGACTCTGGAAAGGTCACGAGGATGGATAGCTCCAGGCAGATGGCTGAGGCAGAGAAGGAAGTCAGACACTACAGCTCAACGAGGAAAATGAGGAATGGAAAAAGAGCAGTCCAGTTTTTTTAACAAGAAGCATGTCACAGTCACAAGCTGTTACGACACAGTCATATGCCCTTGCAGACAGGTTGGATGAGAGAGCGGAGGGGAGCATTGGCCCTGGCTCCTTCCGTGTGGGTCTGCACAGTCCTGCAGCACCTCTGCTGCTGCAATCCCCCTGGCTCAGCTGCATCCCAGAAACAGCCCCTCCTACAGGATTCCCGGTTGCTGCTGGGAGCAGGATGCAGCTGGCAGAGATGACGTGGCTGTGAGTTTTCCAGAGTCATGGGCCAGGTTAGCACTGGGTTTCTTACAGAAAACCCATTATAGCTGTAAGTGACAAACCCTGTCACTATGAGAACGGTTACTGTCAATTTCTAAAGTTGCTTTGCCATTATTTTGTGTCTGAAACAGTCTAGAATGACTCATGTTTCTGAAATAAGAATAACAAGAGTGTAATTTCATACTTTTTGCCATGGTGAAACCTCATTAAAAACTATGAGGTGTTTGGATTTGATGTTGTTTGCACCTTTCCACATCTGATGGCACAGATTCCTGGGGATAGGACTCTTCTTTGGGGACTAAACAGAATTTTGGTTTCCAGGAAACAAAAATCGTTTTGACAAAAACTGTGCAGTATTTTTTCTGAAGGCCCAAAATAAGTGAAATCTTTCCCAGTGAGCAGTGGTATTACAGAAGGTGTACCTAGGCCTCTGTCAGCAATACATAAACATTAGATTCCTGCCACAATGCAATAGTGGAGTTCTGTCTTAGGGAGGCAGATTCCCTCTTTTAAAACGGGAAGGTAGAAAACTGTGTGGATGTAATTAGATGTTTCCCAGTTGCTAGAGTATTACAGGATTGTCATGAAGCAATTGAAGGCCTGCCAGTTCTGTGAATTCATCAAGGTTGAGAAGGAATGTGTCACCTTTTCCTCTCAGCTCTCTCCGCTAAGAAACTAAAAAAAAAGGGCTTCACGTGAGCTGAGCTTGCAGCTTAGAGAGTTATCCATATAAGCATTAGAAATAAATTCTCTATGACTTCTTCTGTCCAACTTGCTATTGGACATTATACAACCAACTGTAATTTAAATATCACCAACTGTCTATTAAGCATCTTAAGCTATATTAGAACAGTCCTGCCTTATATATCTCTGCTTGTGATAATATATTTGTCTATATATTTTTATAAATGTGGATGTGGAGTATGTATTATAGGGGGTCAGATATTTCCCATGAATATCTTTTTCTGAATGGAAATTTAGTCTTCAAGAGCTCTAAATTTCCCTATGGCACTTTTGCTGGAGATCTTTACTCCCTATTGGGAAAAATAAAATGCTTTGTTTTGAATTAGCTCAACCTAAATTGAAATACTTTGGTTTGTCAAACTGAATTAAAACATTTCATGAAGGGGCAGTTCAGCTTTAATTTATGTCCACGAGAGTTACTATATGCCTTGTGGACATTTTAATTTATAGCCATCATACTCCCATAATGCATCATAATCCTCTCTCTCATTAAATTTTTGCTATGTATTCTGAGAGTCAGATGGCCACAAAACATCACAGGAGGCTGGCTGGGAACTTCATCGACCAAGCAACATGATGTATCACCCTCATGAGGCACCACAGCAGATCCAAGGGACCCACAGTTATATCAAACCAGGCTGAAGCTAAACTTTTTCTGAGAAAGGACACATTTGCTTTCAGTAAAAACATTACTCTTTCAACATTTCTTCCAGATGTGCATCCAAAATAAATGTGGATATCAGAACTTTCTGTAGAAAACACACAAATTTTGACAACTTTTCTGCCTCATAAGTAAGTTCTAACTTGAAGGCTTTAAGCACTTTTCCCTCTCTGTTGCACGGGAGCATGCCTTGGAGTTTTTGATGTAGCAAAGCATCAGTGACCTGCCATCTAGGTAGAATTATTTGCTATGACTTGGGTCAGGGGCACAAGGGGAATCTGTTGAATTTCAAAAAAAGCTTGAAACGCCTGCATCTCCCCATGGGCATGAGAAATGGTAGATCAGAGGAAGCAGGGCACAGGAACAGATAAATTGTAAAATATGTTTCTAACACTAAAAAATAATTATGAAGCATGAAAGTTAAGACTTTCATTTCAAAATATTGAGAAACTCAGAGTCACGATTGCCTTGGTGAGCCTATGCCTGCTAGTTGCACTCTGGTAAGGTCTTTAATTACATCAGCACACAACACAGGACATAAAGCTTGGAAAATATTTACTTTAGAACTCTGGATTGAATATATTCAGGCATAGAAATGTGACGTATCTCGGAGTGATGCTGAAAGAAGTCAGAGACTGTTAAGGGGCAGATGCCCAGGTGATGATGGATCACACAGTTTGTTATGAGCTAAGTGTCAGGGGTGTGTGGCATAAAGCCTGGACACAGCACAAAGGACTTTGACTCTCATTGACTTTGCATGAAACGACAGGAATCCAGTATGCAATTACATAGGTTGCCCTTCAGACAGGACACCATAGATAAGACCTTTTCTTTTATTAGAAATGATAAGTCAGATTTAAAGTAGGACTTTCAGGATGGCTTCTGTCAAGGCTGGTGCTCCAAGAGAGGAAAGGCAAGAGCAGTCATCACTGCCGGTATCACTTGGGATATAGGAAGTATGGACAGTGTTTCCAGAGGCCGTATTGAATCACAGTGAAAAACCAGAACAGTGATTTTGTCTGGGTTTAGGATTAAGGGACTTTCCACTCACGTGGCTTTCATTTTTCATGAGGCTGTCAAGGGACAGGACAGTTGTGCCACTGACATATGGAGACCCAGGCTTCGGACGACACCAGGTGTAGGATTATGCACAACACCTGACTGCCCTTTCCAGAGCAAAGTGTTGACATCCCAGCCTGAGAATACCCTGGTCCAGCGTCTGGTTCTCCCTGTCCTTGAGGGAACTGTCCTAGTTATGGAGAATTTAGCTACATGTAGCTGAGAATTGTGTAATATCAAATGCCCCTTTAAGGTGCCCCTGAGGACTGCTGTGAGGCAGCAGGCCTATGTTTAGAAGACCTCATAGAAGACTTGTTTTGCCAGCAGAAGTGATGAGGTTTGCTGTATCAAAATTAGTGTGGCCTCTGGGTCCTGCCCTCAGCTGGCCCAGAGACAGAGTCCTATATACACACTGCCCTGTGACCTTCACATAAAATACCAGCTGTCTTCCCCTTCTCTCTGACTCTTCAAGGTCACGAGAACATGAGATTCAAGTCAGTTGAAGCCAGTTTGGTGCCATTCCCACTTTCTTTGGTGATGTATCCAGAGCACCCCAGATGTGCATGCCACACAAATACTCTCACCCAATCCTTTGTCTTCCATCTCAAAGCCTTGGCTGATCTGTATCTGTGTTCACTTAAAAGACTGTTCTAGTATTGGCATGGATGCCCAAAGCAGGGCAATGAGGAATGTTGGAAAACTACCCTGTACATATCCCCAGAATGCTGTCACTGAGGAAGATGATCACAGAGCATGCTAGCACAGACACAGTAAGTCAGGTGTCTATTCCTAGACTAAGGGGACACCAGTTCTTCCCACTTTGTACCACATAATTCCAAAACAAATAGGGAAGACCGCCAGTTCTGGAATCAGAAATGAGTACAAGGAAAACTCCCTTCTTCTCAGGTTGCTACCAACCTGCAGCAGTCACAGAATGAAATAGGTCTGGATTTTGCATTTTAATAGTCACTTTGTGTTTTACAGATTTGGATATCTCAAAATAAGGACATTCTCCAGACAGATTCTTTTCTATGTGCTACAGTTTGTTCATGAACTCATACTGACTGGCTCCATGTGTTGCTCTGTTTGGCATCTCCCAGGAGGAAGAGGAGGAGGAGGAGGAGGAATCCCCCTCGAGTCCTCTCCCAGGAGGTGACCTCCATTTTTGAGAAAGACAGGGATTAGCTGAGCCAGCAGAGCATGTCCATAATGCAGCTGGGGAGCATGGGAAGCGCTACATGGCTTGGGCAGAGTCCCGTTACACAGCACCGACCACTGCGGGAAGGGAGGAAGAGGCCTGGAGAGCACAGGAGGAGCTGGGGCACACAAGGTAGTGCTGTGCCTGGTGAACATCACCTTCCTGGTTAAAATAGGCGGTTTAAATTAGAGAAAGGTAGTTATCATTATTTTTAGATTGGTTGGTGTGCCGAATCGGTGTCCTAGGCTTATGAAGAGCATCTTAGTACTGGAAAAAAGAAAGGAAAAGGTGAAGGAGAATGAGAACATTGAGTTGGTTGTGATGATAATACAGGCATAATATACTGATATCATGTATAGTTTATGTAGATGCACACACACACATGCAGTAGCACATATAGAAGACGCACGTACACATACTGGATTTTATGCAAAATAAGAAAGATTTCAGTTAACCAAGTTGTTCTGATGGATCTAAGGTATCCAGTGCAGTTTGACTTACTCATTATTTGTGCTTGCTAGTGCCAAAAGCCCACATGCTGTCACCTGACTGTAAACAAAATATAAATAAAAATATAGCACAGAAATTAAAATAAAATTGCCTTTGGTTGGCAAAAGATGAGACATAGCTCGCACCCTGATGTGCTGCTAAAGTTGTGCCTCTCAGGATGTGGAATTTTCTTGGGCTTGTAGCTGTGATTTGTGCACAAATCTGACCATCATGAGAAGAATCTTGGTCAAAGTGGTCATAACAGTCATACCAGGCACCATAATGTGGAGACACCCAAAAACTAAAAAAACCATCTTCCTCTGAAAGGAAGCCAAGAGCCTGTGCCGTTCCTAGAGAACAAAACTTGGAAAGTAGCCCAAAAAAAGATCTATTACATTGGTGTTGTGTATTGGTAGGTGGGGCACAGTCTGATAGTAGCTTAGTCAAACAGTAACTATGAAAATTTAAATATCTTAAAATTAATTTATCTGACTACTTTGCAGTCAAGGTTTTTTGAAGTGAATCAGGGAGCTTTCTGAATACTGTATTAAATTTCTCTGGTTTTGAAAAACTGGAAAGATTCCAATGAAATATTAAGAAGTCAATCTGCTGACATTTTAAAGAGATAAATGGCATAACAGGGGAAGTTATAGGTCAGTTAGGGTGATATTGATGCTGGGAAAAAATAGCAGTGGGACACAATCAAAAAACAGTTAAAGTACAGGAATTCAATGAGTGTTAGTCAGTGAGATTGCATGGAAAAGGGATTCTACTAAAATAAATTCACTTTGTTCATTGAAAAAAAGCTAACAAAGCTGACAAAGCTAATTCTGTTAAAGTAGGGTTCAATTCCTTCCAAATGTGACTTTGAAATATTTTGAATTCTGATTAAAAACTAGTAACCTGAAAAAGCACTATTCCACAATAATAAAGAAATCAGAAATGAGTGAAGTAACTGAAAACTTTATTTACTAGTGGGGAATCTTCAGTAAAGGGGAGTGTGTCGGGTGTCTGTTTCTAATGTTGTCCCGCAGAGGTCTGAGCATGGTCTGTCACTGTTGAGTACTTTTGCTGATATTCTGAAAGTAAGTGTAAAAAGCATTTCTAATTAAGATACCTGATTGCACAAGATTTATGGTATAGTAAATGAGGATGGAAGCTTCTGATAGATGCAAATAAAACTGGGTACTTGTTAAGCTGAAAACAGTTGAACAGACATGATTATATCCAAATATATATACAGCAACAAAAGAAAAGTCTATATGATGACACAGTTTGGGGTAGGGCCACTGTGAATCCCAAGAATTATGTCCATGGTGTGGGCTGGGAAGTGGTCTCAGAGCAGCTGTAGGGGGACTATTTCAGAGAGTGTTTTAGAATTACACCTCTGGGGAAACTGCTAAGCTGGGAAAGTTCCTGTGTTGTACAAGGTCACACAGAAATCTCATGTCCCCGAAATCAGCTGTTGAATTTTTCTGCTGAGAGCCTCTTGGTAGGCAGGCAAGGGCTCTGCTCAGGTTAGTTGGAGAGGAAGCTGAGAGTGCCTTCTTTGGGAGAGCATATGCAGTGTGGTAACATCACCAGACAATTTCTACCTTCTTTAGGAGAAAAGTGGCCTTTGGATGCAGCTCGTGTTTTTAGGGGAAAAGCCTGGAAATTCTGGAGAAAGGAAAGGACAGCACGAGTTGAGCAAGGGTATTGGTCAGGTTGAAAGGCTGGAAAGACATAATTTGTTCCTCAGAGGGCATCAGCATGGAAAAGATCTTTGCTGAACCTATGTGATGTATGTATCTATCTATATATGATGTTCTCTGGAAAGCTGTGAAGTAGGGAGGTGAAAATTCATTGTGTAAGCCACAAGCCATCTTGCTCATCCTGGTGATAGCCACTAAGAGGCCAAAAATAAACAGGCAGGTAGACTATATGGAAAGACATCTGAGCAACTGTTTTCTAGTGTGTGATGCTGTCTCCTCATCTAGAGCAAAGCAGTTAAAGGCCCTTGGACCTGGTGTTAGATTTGTGTCCCTGTAGGCACCAGATTCATGAAACAGAAATGTTCTCTTCTGGCAAAGGCAAGGAAATTCCATTTCTGATGGGAGCCTGTGCTGTTATGAGCTCTTAGGAAGAAAAATAATATCTTTGGCTGATAGCCTTACATGAAGGGCCACATTTTGAAAGTGACCTTGGCCTGCCCTTGAAACTTGCACCTGCTGTTCTGCAAGTACAGAGTTGCTGGGCAGAGATTTTCTCTCTTCCATTTCTATAGCTTGATTTTGCAGGCAGAGATGCAGCCAGGCCCTTAATGCAAGCCAGTAAAAAGTTCACAAACACACAGACTATGCTGCTTGTCTGCACATGAGCTTACTTTGTTTGAATTTTATGGCATTTTAGCTTTTGCTTTCAAAATAATTTACACCCCATGCTTGCACATGGCTCGTGTGGGCACATAAAAATTCACAAGCTATTTTTGAAATGTCTTCTAATATTTGCATTTCATTCTGTCAAATGAATCATATGAGAATTTGCTGACAAATCCAAATCTGGTGGGATGCTTTGAGTTGCACACTGCTAGACATCTCTGTGGCCACACGGGTAGAACTTTCCAGGTAAAAATCAACTCTTGTTAACTGCTGGGAAAGGGTTTGTGTCAGGTGACAAAAATGATTGCAAGCAAGACAGATTTCCAGGTGAGTGAAAAAACCAAACCTATTCAGTGTACAAAGGAGAGATGGAGTAGGTGAAAGGATAACAAGAGCAAAGGGCATCCTTGAATTTAAGCCTCAGATTCAGATTTGAAGATTAGCCTAAGGAGATTTTTTTGTCATGTAGTTCTTATTGAATCTGCAGCGGCCACAAAAACATCTGAGATTGTGTGAATAGTTAAATGAAATTCAAAAATAGACATGCTGAAAGACAACACTCCCAGGCATATGGTTTGGTGCAGGACCAGGAGCTGAACTAGAGGATCTTTGTTGGTCCCTTCCAAACGAGCATATTCTGTGATTCTGTGAAGTTATGGTGGAAAACATTGTTTTTAAAAGCAATAGCATGAACTCCTTCTTTTCTGCTGGTAGAAACTAGGAAAGAGCTTTCCCCATTATTCCATTTCACAGGCTTTTCTACAGAAAGGACACGTGTCATTCCCATTCTGTCAGGTGTCCAGAAGCAACTAGGAAAACAAGAATTTTATCATTCAATGGCCAAACATCATTTTATGGGTCCTTGAGATACTTCCGTCTGAAATACCCATTTGCAATCAAGCAGAATTCTTGCTGATTCTGCTTTAGTTGTATGGTCATATTGTAGTACCCAAAACTTAAAAAAACAAATGTGACCAAAATAACTCTTTTTTTGGTCTTTCCATATTAAACCCTATAACCTTCTTCACTTTCAGAGCATTTCTGTGGCATAGCTCCAGATATTAATATAGTTGGCTAAATTCTTCAGGCCTTCCCTTAGAATGGAGTTCTTGCTTTTCCAAACCAGTCACAATGCACACAACACCTCATCAAATAGTCAGATACACCTTTGATTTTATGGCAAAAAACAAAGCTTTTACTGGAAAGTAATCTTGTCATATAAACAGTAGCTGAAAACATATGTAACTATCCAAATACTTAAAAAATATCTATTAAAGTAGACTTCTACTTGCTGAAAGAGCGACACATAGAAATTCTGGGACCTCTAAACTTCTGGTGTGATTTAAACCCATTGCATGATACATACCAGTGCAATGTCTGCTTTATACTGTGGCCATATCAAGTCTGTTGACCATTGACATTCTCTGGACGCCTGGGATGATAGCAAAACATATGTGGGCATCTTTTCTGAGTAGCCTGCCAGATTGAAAAGTGGCCAGTGCTGATACAAACCTGTGCTATATGGAAGATCAGAAAAAATCCTTGAGCAGGCTATCAGAGATGTCACATTGAGCCTGGAATGATGGGTGTCTCTAAAGCTGAAGATCTGATAAGTTATGCCACTCTTACTGCAGACCCACAGACCCTGCAGAGTGACAGTTTTGAAAAGGGAGGGACCAACCTCATCAGGCGTGTGAGCAGAGTGGTGTAACACAAAATACTACAACAGCCCAACCATTTGTGGGGTGACAGATCAGACTGTTGCACAGTAGGTTGTGGCCAGCAAAGTTATTGTCACAGAGTTGAGGACCTTCTCATTTGGAAAGTTAAAATAAATTATGATAAACGTATCTTTTATTATTATAAACAAACGAATAATGTAAATGCAAGCATGCAGCAGTGATATGTAGCACAATGTATTTTATGTAGCACAATGTATAACTAGATTTACGCTACCTTGATATAAAACAGGTTTTAGAAAACTTCTTGTATGTCATGCTATTGGACAGCAAAAAGAGGAAGGAACTATGTCAGAGTCTTTTCCTGTGAGATGGAGCGAGTCAGAAAGCCACCTCAAAATGCTCAGAACTTAAGGCAACAGCCTGTGGATCAGAAAGGAAAACTAGTGTAAAACTAGGGAGAAAATGGCTCACTGCAAGGTAGAAAGGAAACAATTTATTGTAGGTAACAATCAAATGTGGAAACAATTTTGAAAGAATTTCAGGAGAAGAGTGAAAGACATGTATGACAAACATGTTTATCTAGGGTGCCTGTAGCATGTCTCAAAACTGTTTAGATATCACAGATTGGAGGTGACATTCTGTGGATGTTAGAAATTGGAGTAGGAAATAAATGGGAAGAACTAATACCTTCTGATGACCAAGAAAATAGTCATGTAGAATATGTCCACATGAACCAAAAGGCAGGCACGTGTTTCTGTTTCTAAGAAGTTCTGTGCTCTCTGACCAGACAGTTTGTCACACCACAAACCATGAGGGACAGAGGAGCTCCTTATACTCAGTTTCACTCCCGTGAACTTTTGCTCATGATTTTAGAAGTGTGTTGCCACTTGGGTTTGTGTGCATACCAATCTCTCTAGGTTTCTTGTGGACCTGGATAGCTTTTGCTGTTGTTGTGTTGTTCCCAGTATGGCATCTTGGTGTCACTTGCAGTGTTTGGCCACTAGTACTCTAGGGTTAGTGAAGCACATGAGTTCTGGAAAAGAGAGGAAGAGTGGTATTTCTTGGTGTTTAACCTAGAGCAGGAAAGAGATTTCTCCCCAGTAGGGAGAAGGGGTTACACAGCACAGCTACAGCAAGCCCTGAGCAATCTGATTTGTTCTCACAGATGTGTCTGTTTAAGCAGAGGCTTGGGCTGAAACTTTCAAGTTGCTGGGATTCTGTGATTATAGGTCCTGGTCACATCTTTACCAAGGGACACTGATTTACAGCTTTCCACCTTCCAGCTCCTGGACACGCTCTGATTATGACCTGGTTGCATGTCTAGATGATAGCTGATATTCACCAACCCCTGTCCAAGCCTGGTTTCTTTCAAACAAGGGAGATGTGATGTGCATCAGGAATTCTTCTGGTCTGCATAATGCAGGGGTTTTAGAGACACAGGAGCCTTTTGCAGGGAGAAGTGCCGAGAAGTGCTCAGCATCCTCAAAAACTGTTCAGAAAGGCCTCCTGAACTTCAACACTGACTCAAGTAAGGATCAGTAAAGTTTGCTGAGGCTGAATTTGTCACTCTCACACTCACCAGGTCCACAGGCAGCTCCACCTGCAAGGGCCCCAAGGAGAAAACTCTATTGGTTCACCAGCAGGCAATTGCTACCTCTGAGTGCTGGTGAAGACTAGGAAGTCAAGTAGGAGCAGACAATACTCTGTCTTTGGCTCCAAAGGACCTTCTTAAGCATCTGAATCTTACATCTAGGCCACTTTCTTCTGCCCCTGAGCCCCCCACTGTAACCACCTCCCATCCTCTGGCTGCTGAGCTCCACTGCTCCTGTGCAAAGCTGCAGCCCATTTAAATCAATTCTGACACCTAACACCTCACTGTTTTCTCAGCCTTCCTGCCCCAAATATTTCCCTCCAGCCTTGACAGAACGGGTATTCACAGGGCAGCTCCAGAATAACAAGTTTCCATTTTTTGAGACGGTTGTATGGGGAGTTTTGTGGTGTGGCAGCTGGCCAACGGGTGATCATTTAGCTGGGGTAGCTCACTACTGGGTAGTTAATTTGACATGCAGAACAGAGTGGTTAGGCTCTCTCTGAAGCTCAGTCAGACACTTCTGGGTTCCCAGTATTAAATTATGCCTGATGTGCAATGCCAAAATATTGGCACTTGTGTGCAAACCTTGACTTCAGGGATGCTCATCATCCCAGCAGTGGCTCATTTGCTCTGACACAATCAATTTTCTCCAGCAGTCATGGGGACCATTACCTGCTTTACAGAGAGATGTGGGTTGCATTAGGCTGTCCACAACCTCTGCATCGCTAAGCCGGGAAAAATAAAAAGGTGAAGACACAGCGGCGACAAATAGTGGTGATGAACCCATAAATACAGTGCTGGGAAGAGCAGGTCTTTTCTCGGTGGTATCAGCCCAGGACTCTGGATTGACTCCTTTCCCAGGAAATATATCAAGTGGAGAAACGAGAGCACGGTTGCAGAGATGGATTCCCACTTTACACATGCGCTTTCTCCATCTCATTTAGGGCTTGGGCTGAGTAATCGTTATCACCACATGGTAGCTATCAGGGACTAGCTGACACATTATAAAAACCTAATGTAGCCAATGCACACTGGATTCTTTGCCAGCACCTGAATTGTTTGCCAGAACACTTTTGAGATAGACCGTTCCTGTGGTATTTGTATCGCTGGCAAGAACCAGAAACAGAGGAAATCTGGAAAACATTTCTCGGGGAAAAAAAATCTGGGAAGTGTTGTGGAGTCTAAGATGGTACTGAAACTCTGGTTTCTTATTCAAATGGCTTTAGAACTTGGGAGTCTTTTGGGGCCTCAGAACCAGTATTTCTCACTTTCTGGTTGTGTTAGAAATTACAATTGCTTGGTCTTGGTCATTTCTTTTCCCTGCAATTTTTTAACCACTCCTCTCCCAAAGCCTGTGCTTTGGCATTGCTGTCCTTCTAACTCAGGAGATAGAAGAATTGTGTCTACTGAATTCAGTTGCTTGAAAACCAGGGGAAAAATACTTAGACAACTAATAAAAAATGTATTCTCCTGCGTCATGTGGCACTGGCCTATCCTGTCTCAGTGCTGTCCCCAAACTGCATGCAGCATCTGGAGGACTCCAGGGGGCATTTGCTATCTGATTAGACAGTTGCATATTAGGGTGACAACTGGAACATAAACCAAAATAGCCATAAAGGAAACAGAACAATCCCTCTGGAATAGATTTCCACTGCCATTCATATCCATCTCTCTCACACTGAGCTAGTTGTGCAAAGTACTATAACAGGACTACTAGAGCCCTGCTATGGCAAACAGAGAAAAAACTGTCTCTACATAAACACACTTGGGATCTGTAGCACCCATTCACCAGGAAAGTCTGATATTTCAAAATATTTTTCATGCTGTTGAATGAATGACAAAATACATGTTGCCACTGCACCAGAAGTATTGAGACATCCTGACTGACTTCTGCCTGACATTTCTTACTGAGATGAGTGTTTTTCAGCAGATCAAAACTGTCGCTATTTTATAAAAGCACTGAACCAGACTGTTTCCACAGCAAGGGTCAGTTCATCTTTTTATGCAAGTTCTCAGGAGTTGTGGCAGACCTCTTGGGACCCTCAGTGTCCCCTGCATTCTTTGTGGGCAAGGATCTGAGTTGAATTTCCTCCTGCTGTTTCTTTGCTGTGATTCTCTCAGGCTTTTTCATTTTGGTGAAAAAACACTTGATTGATTTGAATTGCTTCTCTTACTTTTGGGATTATTTACATTTTCTCCCCCACCTGGGCAAAGAGAAACTTGCCAAACATCTCAAGCAAATTTTGTGGGAATGCTAGTGTAAAATCCCCTCAGTCAGTTGTATAGAGATGAATGGATCTATCTTGTAAAACCCTGTGGTCAGATAACTTTCAATGAGAAATTTAAGCCTGGCACTCCTTTGAGTTGTGCTTAGAGTTAAATAAGTAATTTTTTTTCTTTAGTTTTTACCCACTTCATTAAAAATTTACAGTAGGAAAAGACATCTTTTGTAATAATCCAATGGACCACTGGAGAGTTAGTAAGACTCTGCCTTCACAAACATCCAAAGAACTGGGAATGGAAGGAATGTCTAATTGGACTGCTAATAATGCCACGTGGCAGAATATAAGGAGGAAGGAGGGAGGCATATGTGCAGGACTCAAGAGCTGGAGGGTTCCAAGCAAGAATGGTGGTGCAGCCAAACAGAAAATATATATATTTTGCTAGAAGAGTGTCAAGTTCCAGTCTGAGAATTCCTCTCTTGATCCCATGGAGCGCACACATTTTGGCCACAGGGTACCCAGTGCTTTAGAATGTTCTGCTGTCATCTCCGCAAAAAATGATCCTTGACGTTTCCATCCTCTGTCCCAGGGCTGTGCAGCCACATTTATAGCAGAGATCACTAGAATAACTGGAGCAGTTCCTCATTCCTTTACATGGGGATGTACCCATGGCTCCTTGTACCCATTTTAAGACTTTGTGATAGTACTGTGATCACAATGGCATTAGCCTGAGGCCAGTGATTCTCACCACTGCAGGGAGGCTGCTTCACAGCCAGTTCTTTCTTGTCTCAGATATTTGAATGGTCTCCCTCAGCTTCCTCTGTTTGCTTCCACAAAGAATATCCCACCCCTTTGGATCTTCCAGCTGCTAGGAAGCCTCACTGGAACTGGGTTTCCCAGCAGCAGAAAGTCAATACCTCTGGCTGGCAGCAGAGCTGTAGCTGTAAGGTAAGCAAAGAGTGAGAAGGTGATGTTTAGAGGAAGCAACCTTGTTTGCACCTTTGGGAGGGAACTGAGAGAGTCATCAGAATAGACCTGCCTTGTTCTCCTTGTTGTAAAATGTCTTCCTTTAAGATGTGAATTAAATGGTAGTGGAGGTAGGAGTTGGGCTCTTGGCTTGCAGGAGACCTGTTTGTGCTGCTGTGTCTTACCAGGCCTGGGGAAAAAGAAAAGAAACCAGAAGAATTTAATGTTCAGAAAACCCAGGAGAAAACCAGAAGGTACCTGTGTCCTTAATGACTGACTGCAATTGCCACGTGGGTCCCCTGCTGGGTGCTAAGTGACCATAGAAATGCACACCATGGTCATACTGAGTGGGAGCTGAGAAGCTGAGGAGTGCTGTGCTGACATGGCCCTTCCCCTGTGTGGCTGGAGGCATTTGACACCTAATAGTCTTTGATCCAAGCAGATCACCTTTCTGGAAAGTTGCTTTGTCACTGGCAAATATGAGGCAATATGGTACGGAGATGTCTGTCTGGATGTGGGCTGTGGAGGTGAATGGAAGAGCTGGTGCTCAGATGGAGGTGGAAAAGCTGCCTATTTTCAGATGAAGTGCTCTTAATGTGAGATTTTTGGAGCTTGCTCTTCAGTGTTTCCTGCCACTTTATGACCTACCACTTCCTTTTTCCTCAGGATTAGTTTAATTTGAACATCAGGGTTTGCACCTTAACCTCCCAGTCTGCAGGGTGTGGGCAGAGGATCTGCACCTCAGTGAAATGAAAGCAGTGGCTGATACCATAAATCAGAAGGATTTTAGAATCTGATGACAAACCAAATTCTTGTCAGAAAAGAGCAGAGCTGATCCCTCCCAAACTGTCATCGAAGCCGGGTCATAAAAATCACAGCTGTCACCAAAGCATGCCGGGCCTCTGGGGGACATGCCATCCTGGGGACTCATCTGCTGCTTCCATGGCCAAATTCCAAGCCCTCAGGCACATTCCGCTTGACATTTTGTCACATCTCTTGCTGGTGCATCTGTTCGGGGGTATTAACTCTTCCTAAATCACTTTATCCCCTTTTTTTTTGTTATTCTCAGAAAAAAAAAAAAAAGACTGTGGGAGATGAAGAGGTCTGAGCAGTGGTCTGTGGCAAAAAACAGAGTCCAAATGTTTAAAAATTTGCAGCATCCGGAGTAACTAATCCTGTAGGCAATGTTATTACAGCAACAACATCAGAAATATAACCTGTATTCACATAAACTTAAAAAATCAACTTTTGCTCACATTTGTACATACAAAATGACAAGAAATCTTCCCAGCTGTGTCCCTTTGAGCCTTGGCCAGAGACAGATATCTGTCTCCAGAGGAGATGGGTCAGCATGAAGTCATATCATGGTGGCTGTGGCTGACCTGAGGTGACTGTACACTCTGCAGTGACGAAGTGCAAAAGCAAAGACATTGAGGCGCCTTCTCAAACCGTTTGATGGGGTCCAAGCTCTGAGATACTTTTCATGCATGAATGAAATTTTCTCTATCCCACCTGTTCCTAAGATGGCAACCAAGCACAGGCAGTGAACTTCACAGCCACAACTTGTCCAGCAGAAATGGCAGCAGAGCGGCTGTGTCACCAGGCATCAGAGGGGCTGCAATGTGCTCAAGAGTCACCCTTCCAGAATCACAAAATTTGAAAGCGTGTGGGATAAAGGTCAGCTGGTTTCACTAAGGGTAGGGAATGACAGCCATCTGGCCTAGGAGGACGTGGAGAGTATTTGCTGGACTTCTCGTGTTACTAGTGACAAAACTTCTAAGAGATTCTAAAAATAATATGTGTTAATTTCTTTACATGCAGTGTCCTGCATCCGGGATGAGATAGTTTAGTACAAACTCTGGTGCTGGACAAGAGTTAATAAATAACCCAAAGGTCAATGCTAATGACTAAATGTAGTAATAATAATTACAACAGTAATAATAATAATAATAATAATAATAATAATAATAATAACAACAACAACAACAACAACAACAACAACAATAACATTAAGAACAACAAGAACTGAATAATAAAAGCTAATCAAAAAAACAACACTCAATACTTCCCTCCCAAGCCTTACTTGAATACAGGTCTCTTTAACAGCAAAACAGTAAAGTCCAAAGTGTTCTGTGCACATTGTATTCCTGCTATACAGACAAAATAAAGTATGATGCTATGGATGGAGTAAAAAGTTTGCGGTCTGTAACAAAGGAAGCCATGAGACAGAAGCTGCTTAAATTAAACCAAGTTTTTTTAACTTCCTGAATCATACTCTTCTCACAAATCTTGTGAATCTGGGGAAATTTTAAAGTTTTGGAGGATTCATTTGCTCTGGGGGTTAGCAAAGGATAGAGCCATGGGAAAATTTTGAAACTTGCAAATGCCCATTAAGTTTCCAGGATGAGAGCCCATGTTTTGTAAATCAATTGCTCAGAGAAAGTCGCTTGCATTGAACTTCTCAGTAAAAAAACTTACCTCCCTTTGCCCTCAGTATGCTGCAAATGGCCTCAGTTCTGTATAACTCTCTAAATGGGCAAGAGCTGAAAGCAAATACAGTTCATCTGGATTTCCTCTAGCTCCCTCCAGGTATCAGAAGGGTGTTTCTCTTTGGTGTCCTGCTGACCAGACATGTTGTAGTGTGCTTTCAGGCTTTTGGGGTAAGAAGTAACGTTTGTTTTCTTGTTTTGCTTTTTCCTGAAGGCTGAGAAACCACAGAAAGCAGAAGGCAGCTCTTAGAGTGGGAGCTGGTCTGTGCTCCAAAGCACTTCTGCCGCAGGTGCCTGGGGGTCATACCCTGTGCCACTTTGTTCAGGGTCACAGTCCCTGGCTTCCCCGAGGTGCAAATGGGGCTTCCCCAGGCTCACACTGGCACAGTCTTGGAGGTGGCTTCACCTTCAGGGTGTGCTTTGTTTGCAGGGCTGTCTCTTGTTTTCAGGGAGGCTTCCCTGCTTCTGCTGGGATGTGGGCACAGGGCCCTGTCCTTGGCTTTGTTCAGGCTTTGGTCTTGGAACTGAATGTGAAGTGATGTAGACCACATGTGTACCACAAATCAGTGATACACAGGAGGTCTCAGCAGACAGCCTGGTGAGCCCTTCTTCCCTGTCAGTCTCTGAAAATACTCCCAAGAGTAGCTTGAGATGGTTCTGAACCTTTACTAAAATTAAACATTTTAAGGTCCACAGACCAGGTACATTTTACAAAAGAGCTTAAAAGAGACTTGCTGAAGAGCAGTCTGACTTACTCCTCTTGCTATTTCATGAGTCCTGGAAGAGTGACACAGATACAGATAACTGGGTAAAGTTTGTTATTGTTCCTGTGTTCAAGGGGATAAATGGGATTGCTCAAGAAAACAGAGGCACATTAGCCTGGCATCAATCCCAGGGAAAATAATACAAAGACACATAGGAGACATGGCTGGTAAGGAATTAAAGGATACTGATGCAATTAAATACCATTGGTATCATAACATGGAGAGCAAATCCTGTTGGAAAGAGTTAAGATTTCTTTTGAGAGGGTGGTTATGAAGTGACAGATGAAAGTATGTTTGCTGGCTAAAGGACTTGATTTTGTGTGATAACTTTCTGATGTAAGCTTCAACTTGTACAAATGTCTACATTCGTTGGTAAAGAATCTTCCTCTGAAACTCTGGGGGTTTCTCTCTCTCTCTCTCTCTCTCTCTCATTCTTTAATGGGAGTTCGTTTTGTACAGGATTTTTCCCATTCTGAGAATCAAAACCACATGTTTCTGTTTTGAAACTGAATATTGAAATATTTCTGTTTGCTAAACAGAGGCAAAGCCTGACCATAGCTGTGTCTGAAATCCCATTCTTTTTGAGGAAACCATGAGGACTTTCAGTGCTTACTTGAACAATTTCGAGTTTATCAGTCTGCAACCAAATCATTCAGACAGTGGATTTACTCAGCAGGCCTCTGGAGTTAGAACAGCAAATCTAAAGAACAAATCAATAGCTCTGAAAGCTCCAGGCCTCAGAAGCTGGAGCCTAAACCAATCTATACCAAATGGAAAGGGGAAAGGCAGAGCTTACCAGGCACTTTCCCAGTAGCACCTTATCTGCTAAGCCTTCTGCTGCCAAAGCCTCCTTTGAAAACAGCTGTTTCAGGCAGCCAATGCAGACATGAGTAGTTACAGTAGTGCTCTGAGTTCTGACAGCAGTATGGAGTGCTCTTGAGGATTTGTAACACCCTCTTTGCTGGCGGCACAGCTCGGTGCTGCCACAGGCAGCCTCCAGCCTGCATTGTCCTGGAGGTCTCACCCCTGGCAGCACATGCTGTGTGGTGGGGCTAGAGTACTACAGCCCAACACGGCACAGTGGAAGGACATCAGTGCTGTTATCCATCCACATTAACTGGAAGTTTGGTTTTTAACTTCTGTACGTTTTGTTGCTTCCAAGGAGAAAAATGAGAGCATAAGATTTCTCATTCCTCTTCATCTCTGTTCCTTTTCACCCCCATTCTCTCCTCATTACCTCTATGGCTTTCTCAGTCTTCTCCCTATCCTCAGAAACCCTGAGTGGTTCTTCCTTCCCCATTCCCTCAGGTTCCTCCTTCCCAGACTCTCTTCACCCTTTTTTTCTCTTCCTTTGGTCCTTTTCATTTTCCTTCCTGGCCACCCACTGTCCCCATCCTTTCTACCTCTGAGATTCCCAACTATGTCAGGTTTCCACATTCACCATTCTTGCTCCTGCTAGCTGCTGAGTTTTAACCTCTTGAAAACAATCTCTTACTCTGCCATATCCTTTAACCTGTTGCATCAGGAAGCTGGTGGCAGAACAGCTGCAGTGGCAGAAGAGACCTCTAGCAAACTGCCTACTCCCAGGGCTGCCACTGCAGCCTCACTGCTCTCACTCTGCTCCTCAGCTGCCAGGTCAAAGGGTGGGGTTTTTTTTTCATTTTTGGGGACAGTTGTGGGGTTATTTTGAATTTTGCATCAATTGCCATTCATTGGTTATTCCTGAACTGCTCTGATCCAAAAGGAAAGGAAATCAAATGCAACTGTGTTGATCCCGGGTTTGCTGCTTTTATCCTTCAAAAGGCATTTAAGGAGTCACGCACATATGGCAGTGAAGAACCATCACAGAAAAGGATCGCATGTTGCATAGTAAATATTGACAGATATGCAGCAGATATCTGTCCCACTCCTTTCTTTTGCTCTCTCTCTCTTCCTCTCTTCATTCTTCTATCTCAACAGCCAGCCCTGTTTCTGCTTTCTTCCATCTGGCAGCTCTCACAATAATCTCGCCCACCTGTTAAATGAGAGAATGTCAAGTTAAATTTACAGCAGGGCCTGGAAACAGGATGCTACAGAAAAGTATTTTAATTAAAATCCTCTAATTGAATGCATGCTTCCTTGTGAAAAGGGAGCTGCCAAGAAGGGCTTGATGTCACCACCTCTACCCCCATTTGCCACAAAAGGAGAGCAATTGAAACCAGCTCTCAAGGTGGAAAGAGGAAAGGGAGTTTTCCAGGGTCACCCTTGCAAAACTGTTGGATGGTTCATGGGAGGCTTCTGCCTCTTCACCAGAATCCGAGGTGAAGGTGGTACAACAGCTGCTTCTGTCAGACATTTTGCAGAGTAAGAAGCTGTCACGTGTGTGTGAGGATGGGGCAATATCTGTGTGAAACCTGAATTCTGGATAGAAATATTACAAATATAAATCCTGTCTGATGTGGAGATCATCATTGCACAAACTCTCCTGGGAACACCATTCTCTGCTTTGCTAGGCAATCAAGGGGATTTAAAGACCTGGTTTGCTGCAGTTGCTGGAATAGATGCAGGAATGGAGAGCAAAGGGTTGATATGAAAAGGAAGATGGCAAGACACGTCAAGTGACAAACGTCTGGGGTTGCCTTCCAGAGAGCCTGGATGACCATACCTGGTACAGCTGTTCAGTAACTCCAAACACAGCCCAGAGAGAGAGAAATAACAGGCTGGGTAGGTCCAAAGAGCCAAAGGTGGGAGGCAGGAGGAAGTATTTAGGGAGAAGAGGGAATTAACAAGTGCTGTAGAACTGCGTCACCGCCATGGAACTCTAGCTCTCCTAAATACTATGCAAATCCATCAACACCATATACTTCCTGTAAGCATGAAACCTCTGACTTTTCTTTCCTTGTTAGACAGTGGTTAACTGTTAGGAAAAGCAACTTACAGAGGATAAAATGCACAGCACATGCCTCTACCTAAAGGCACAGTGATACTAATAACAATTAGCGACATTCTGCGATATTTACAGGTTTTTCCATTAAGCTGCCCACAGCACGTGGAGGGGAAGTTTGGCACCACCCCATTCCTGTGCCTTCAGGCTGGTAAAGGTCATTTCCCGCAGGCCTCAGGTCACAGAGCAGAGAAGTTCCCGGCACCCTCAGGTGTTAGCCAGCTCTCCTTCCTTGACAACAGAGAATCCTTTCATAAAACACATTTATTTTACGTTTTGATATTTTAATGCTTCGTTGGCCTATTTAGAAATTGGAAAATCTTACATCCCCTCTTGAGAAATCTGGCAGGCACGTTTGGCTCATGCTGGGAAAGAAAACCACTGGCAAACCCCCTAGCCTTTGCTAAAATTTAAAAAGGAGGGTCCAAGTGTTAAAGGCATTTTGAAAAGGCATGTCCTTTGGGAGTGCTGGGGACTCAAAGAATAAAGACCTAGGGAAGAGCAAATGTTTTTTTACACAGGAAGCTCTGAGTTGCAAGGACGACTTCCAAGACAAAAATACAGCTCCCCAAAATTATATACAAGTCAGGGGTTTAGGGTAATGGGGAATAGAGAAGCCAAAACTTTTGCCCTAAGGTTTTTGAGTCTCACCTACATACTGAGCAGCAGCTCTGAGAAAATGCTGTTGAGTGCAGTAACAGTTTGCACACCAGGAGCAGCATTTGCCTACTCTTCAGCAGCTCACATCACCAAATGTGCTCTGGAAGGTGCTCAAGCATTGCTTTGGTGATGAGGAGCAGAGCTGGTGGTGGAGCAGGAGTGCAGGGCCAGTACTGCAGATGTGGCTAGGCTAAGAGTAGGGGCAGTGGCTGGAGAGAAGCTCTTTAGATGAATTGGAAAAGAACTACTGACAGTAGAGATGACTCTGCCAGGCAAAGCTCAAAATGGATATTTTTATATACATAATATCTTCTGCAACCCAAGATAATGGCATGTCCCATAGATGCTTAGCATGTGTTTTAAAGGACCACCTAGTGAAAGTGTTCACTGGCTGAAGAACAATTCTAGTCTTAAACTAGCACATGAAAATGGAGAAATACCCTTGAGAACTGAACAACGTTTTTGTAACAACGCTGCTTAACACCTCTATGAACCACAGTGTGGTATGAAAGGTATTAAACGAGTGTGGAAGTTGGGTTCAGATCCTCAGCTGATGAAACATTGCTGTAGTTTACAAAATTTGTATTTTGTTTCCTGCTAAGAAATCTCAGGAGTTTGCAGGCATACAATGAAATTTTAAAATTCTGCCTAAAATCCTTTAAGTAACATACAGCATCACGGGTGTTCAGCCATTCACCTAATTTGGACCATATGAACCTCATGAGTCATTTTCAAGCAGTCAGAAGGCAACAGCTCAGGAGCAAGAGACAGCAAAATAGAGCTGGTGCCACACTACAAGCCTTGCACGGTATGCCCAGAGTGCCAGGAATATCCTCTCTTGCCCAGTTGTTATCAGGCTGTTAAGCTGATATATAAAAGAGTGAGAAGTGTTGTCACTTGCAGCTGGGATCAACAAGGCTGATTGAGCTCCAGAGCAGTGGCTATAAGTAGGAGAGTCAGTGTCATTTTAAAGGAACTTTTGAAAGTGGAATAGAAGATAGAAACAAAAGAAATAAACAGGGGTTCAGAGAGAACAAGACTGAAAGGAAATTCCCTGCAAGTATTTAGGCTTTCCATGATGCTCTTGATAGAGAAAGGGTAAATGTGAGCAGTTGCAGAGACTGTAAGACTCTGTTCTATTCCAAAGAAGGAAACACTCACCTGGGTCCAAGTAGTGCCCAGCTGAGGAGCTGACTGCAAGGGGAGGTGAAACAGGCCAATGGGTGATTGTTTTACCCTGGTAAAGCTCAGCCCTGTGCTGCAGCTGACCTAGAAAAGTGGGGGCTTCTCAAGGTGCTCATAAGAGACAACCCTGGCAGCATGCAGGGAGGGCATCTGGCTGTCCTCGTGTGGCTTCTGGCAGCCTCAGTAACTGCAGAAAGCATCTGAGAAAGAAGTGGCAACTGAGCTGGCTGCTCACTTCTCGAAGCTGTCACTCCGAGTTGGATGTGAAGCCGAGCTGTGTGGCCAGAGCCCTGTGTGGCTGTGAGAAGCTGGCCCTGTCTTTGCCAGCCTACATCTGCTCTCTGGGGACACAGCTCCAGTTTCTACCACTGCCAGGCTGGTGTTCCTCGCTGCTCCACTGACAGCTTCTAAGGAAAATGTTAATCACGGGGATTAGTTACAAAGAAAGGACTGTGAAACCCAAACCACTCAGGTTTGTAGCATTGCTACTGGCACACTCCAGAGCTTGAAGCACGCCTGAGTCACTACCATCAGATAAATGAGTGCAATATTTCTGTTGAGGGACAGTTGCCTTTTGCAAATATTAAGGTTTTAATGGAAGAACCCATCTAGTGGGGAGTGTCTCTCTGGGGATACCACATTGTCAAATATGGAGTGGAAGCCAGAGGTAAGGGTCCTATAGAGGACCCTGGACAGGCCCTGGAAGTCACCCATGTTGTGACACCATCAAAGGGCTCATTTGAAGATATAAATCTCTGGGTAGCAGACAGCTGCAGATGCATCTGAGCCCACTGCTAGAAGGTATCAAAGTACTTGAACACTTTGAGGTGCTTGAGGTCTGGAGAGGGCATGAGCACTTCCCATTGCTTAGCAGCTGCTTATCCTTCTCCCAGGAAGTGGGTGCAAGCTCCAGAAGAGTGGGCTGGACCCATCATTCCTAACCTGCACCCATCCCTCTGCCTGCTGAGGATCACATCCTGCAGGGATTTGTTTTGGAGATCTGATAATGTAAGGAAGAACCCCAGGTGTTGTTCAGAGGAAAAGTTTGACTCTTTCCCTAGCAAAAGAGAGGCAGAGTGCACTAGAGTTTTTGTCATATAGTGTAAATTGACAGATTATTTTTGTGACCGGATTATTTTTGTGACCAGATTATTTTTGTCTAGAGCCAAGCTGTGTTGCTGCGTTCTGGGACCATCATCAGTTTTTCTTGTGCTTTTGAAAGGTGATGAGGAAGTGGGTGCTCCCAATCCCATCAATGCCCTCAGTGACTCTTTTCTGAGTTGGTTGCGTGCTGTGTCAAGTTTCTTGCTCCTTGACAGTGGTAACTCAGAGCAGGGAAGCAGCCCCAACCCCTCCAAGGCTCTTCCCTCACCTTTCTCACAATTTTCCTCAATGCTCTGCACCCCTCCTCTCCTCTGCAGCTCTTTGCCATTCACGCTCTCATTCTGGACTGTTCTCTTCTTGCACCATGCTTCTCCATGCTCCATCAAACTCACTCATGTCACTCCATTGATTTTGACCTCTTCCCTCCTGCACTCTGGACACTCTTGTGTGTCTCCAGGCTGAGACCTTAGCTAAATACAGCTCCCCACGCTGCCTTCTCTCCCTGCCCCTACTCCTCAGGCTCCCCCTAATTCCCTGTCTGAAATTTTAAGAAGCTGCCCCTTCCCTCTGCCTTTCTAGGCTCATTCTCCTCTAGTTCTAAATGACTTGCTGCCTCTTACAGGCTTTCATTTCCAGGAGCATCCAGCCAGTGGAAGACTATGGACGTCTTGGCCAAGGACTGTCTCAATCCAAAGCTGCTGGGAACAACTCCTCTGTTGGTCAAGAGTCTGATAGCAAATCTTGGAAGGTGGAGCTGTTTGCATTACTGTTTATTTGTGTCAGCAGATCCTGGGGGAAAAGCAGCAATATTGGATAATCCAAGACTCATTAGACATGGTCCTCTCTCTCATTCTTTGCTTGAGCTCCCTGCTTTCTCCTGAAGGTTGCTCAGCCCTTCCTCTCTCCTCAATGACTTCTGCTTTTCTTTTTCCTTACCACTATTTTCTCCCTAATGTTCCGGTTATAGTGAGAAGTAAATTAAATAAATTGAAAACAAAAGAAAAACAATGAGTCCCAAAAAACACCCTCAAGACAATATCCATTTACAATCTTAGAAAAAGCTGATCTTGAGCTGTACGAATCTTGGAGAAAGACTCAATAACAAACTGCATATAAAACTGCAAACAGGGTGGTGGGGGAAGAAAAAGGAAAATGCATGACAAATCCACATGAAGTGTCCCAGACAGCTTTTGTCTGCACAGAAATGGTTTTATGGGATTCTCTGCAGAAAAAGGAACAAAAAAATTAAGGAGTTGGGTTCAAAAGATCAAGTTGCATTTTCATTGATCTCAGACTTGTAAGAGCTGCCTCATCAATCACAGTTGCTTAAAAATTCCTATTAATGGCCTCAAGTGCTGGGGCTGCCCATATGGTTCATCTTTGTAGCATTTGAACAACTCCCTGGGAGCAGTATGAGATCTGTCAGTGTCAGAGCCAGACCCTCTGTGCTCATCCCTGCATTCCCACAAGTGTTGTAAGGAGAATAACTATCACTACAAGCCCTAGGAGCTTCATCTGATCCAGGACACAAGTAGCAGCAGAGGATTGGTGAATAAACCCCAAATTATTTGCCTTTCAGAGATACTGGAGAACTCCAGACCTGGGTGAAAGTCCCAGTCAGTAGTCCTGGGGGTGTACAGGACAGCTTCAAGCCAAGGTGCTGCATGGCATTGCACAGGAGTGCTCTCCAGGAGCTGAAAACATGGTTGGTGGAGCCTTTCAGACTGGACAGGAAAATTCAGAGGAGCTTCCCCCAACATTATTCTGACTGATGTGATTAACTCCTGGAAGTCTTGTCAGGTACAGCTGGAGCTTGTCTTGTCCTGAGCAGCAAAGTGACAGTGCTGTTCAGACAGAGCTCTGCAGGTGTCCAGGCAGGAGCTGTGCTCCTCCCTGCTGCCTCACGTCCTTGGGCACCTCGTGTTCTTTGACTTTGGCTGCTGCCTTTGGCATTAGACACCCATAACAGTATAGATAGAATACTAGGAAAGTTCTTAAAGAGCACATTTCCCCTGTTCCAGAGGACTATCCCCTCTAGCCAAACTGACTTCATGCCCTTAATGCTATATCCCTTGGAGACAATTCAGATCCAAAATTCAACAAATCTGTCTCTCTAATGGGTAAAATTTTTTATTTGTAGTAAGCTTTCCTTCTTTCTTGCATTGGATATTTTCATGAGGACACATTTTTGAACTGGATCTTCAACTCAAGTCCACAAGGGACTCAAGTAACAACAAAAAAACTCAGAAATGTACACTGAAAATAACTGTGCCTGACTTCGGTAGGAGTTAAAGCATTCACTTTGCCACTGTTGTCCCAGAAGCTGAGTTGTGTTTTCAGAGGCATGGAACAACTCTCCTGTGAGGAAAGGTTGAGAGAGTTGGAGCTGTTGATCCTAGAGAAGAGAAGGCCCTAGGGAGACCTTATAGCAGCCTTCCAGTACCTAAAGGGGGCCCACAGGAAAAGTGGGGACAGACTTTTTAGCAGGGTCTGTTGCAATATGAAAAGGGGTAATGGCTTTAAACTAAAAGAGAATAGATATGGACTAGAGATAAGGAAGGCCTGTTTTTTTACAGTGAGAGTGGTGAAATGCTATAAGAAGTTGCCCAGAGAAGTGGTAGATGCCCCATCCCTGGAAATATTCAAGGTCAGGTCTGACAGGTTTCTGAGCACCCTGGTCTAGTTGAAGATGTCCCTGCTTATTACAGGGGGATTGGACTAGATGACCTTTAAAGGTCCCTTCCAACTCAAACAACTCTGTGATTCTGGGATAGGTATAGTTGGACAGCTTTTGGAATCTGAGATAAACACCAGGGACCAGCAGATTGCTGCTTTTACAGAGCAGTTTGAATGTGAGCCATGACTGTTGACATATTTGTTCACCACTCTACTCTTACTGCAATGGAATAAAGCTGCATTGGACAAAATTCAGATTGGATGTCAGGAAAAAATTGTTCCCTGAGAAGGTGGTCAGTCACCAGAAGAGGCTCCCCAGGGAAGGGACCACAGCACCAAGCCTCAAGAAAGAGCATCTGGATGGTGCTCTCTTTCATATAGTTTAGTTTTAGGTATTCCTGAGAGGAACAGGGTGTTGAAATCAATGATCTTTATGGGTCCCTTCCAAGTTAAGGTATTCTACAGTTCTGAGTTGTGGCAGAGTAGGAACCATCGATAGTTCCAGGAGGTCCTTTGAGTTTGCAGGGTCTTACTGCAGAGAAATCTGCAAGGGGAGAAGAACATTCACAAACCCTACTCTCCTTGTTCTCTTGATTTACCCCCAAAGGCATCACAGTTTATTAAAAAAGGTAAATACTTGTAGCTGAATGAGGCCAGTAGAGCGTCAGAGAGTGATCACTTCTTCTTCATGTGGGCTGAGAGTTACACGGGATGGAAAGCTTAGCTCCTGCTCATGTCATGCCAGGGCTGAGCAAAGGAGCACCTCCTCAGGTCTGAGCCCAGACAGCATGAGTAATGCTGTGGTAAGTCATTTTCCCCAGAAGCTGCAGAGCTGGCATGTTAGCAGCTTCAACCCCTGCTCTTCAGAGAGCCAGCCTGTTACAGGGAAGTGCTTCCAAGCAGGGTTAAAGTTGAACTTATTGGCCTGAGGTCGGCCCGGTCTCAGGGACCTGAACACTCATCCTTTCTATGCCCATGCACACATGGACACACATAGTTCCTTCACAATCAAGCCGTTTACAAAGCTGAATTGCAGTGCACATCCAGTATTTCACACCTTTTCACCTCACCTCAAGTGCTTATGCAACAAATTTTTGAGGGACAGAAGAGGTTGCCTGCCTTTTCTGGGTGTCTTTTTCTTTCTAGTTCTACCAAGTTTTTCTCTTTGTCTTTTCAAATAAGCCACTCTGATTATTTTCACTTGGCCAGTTTGATCCTGCACTGTGCTCACAGGAGCAGGAATATTTTTTCTGGTGGCTGCCTCAGGATCCCGGCAAGATGCCATAGTCTGTGAGATCAGAAATGGTGACCTCATGGATAGCAGAAAGGAAAAGAGGCAAGACTGAATTTTTGGTTTTCTACATTTAAGTCCCATCAGGCTTTGTGTTTTCATTTCAAATTCTTTCCAAAATACTGTATCTATTTTCCTCCAAGATACTATGACTGAAATTACTTTATGCTTTGCCTCCAATGATTATTTTTTTAATCAAAAGAAGTTATTTTTTTTCTAAAGGGTTTAAAACTTACCCAATAAAAAAACCCCTGAAATAAAGATGAAAACAAGGGGAATAATCAAGTGCTGTAGAAATCAGCAAGTCACAAAAGAGTTAAAGTTCCTTACATGTGGCCAAGTTAAATAAGACCTGGAGGGACACATGGTTCTCCCCCCAGCACCCCCTGAACTCTGGGATGTGGGCTTGTGAGATGCCTGGGAGGCAAAGTTGGCCCCCATTGTGTCTTGTTTAACTTGGCTGCTTGAAGTGCTCACTTCTTTTTTTTTTTTTTTTTTTTTTTTTNTCCTCCTGCAGCTCTCACACCTTCCTTTAACATATATGTCCTTTACATTTTCGACATGCCTTTCCCCAGCCCTCCATTCCATATCGTTGGAGCCACTGCCTCTTCTTCTCTGTGCCCCTACAGGTGGCTGCTGGCACGGGGCTGTGTTTGTCTGCACAGAGAGGGACAGTCCAACCAAGCTGAGGAGCACCATCGGCACAAATGCTGTGTTTCCAGGGTGCACTTCCCAGCTCCACAGGCTCGTAAGGAGCCAGGAGTTGTGTCCAGGAGGTTTCTGCTGGCCAGCAGCAGGACTGCTCTGGAGCAGCACGCAGTGATGAAGTAGTCCTGCCTGCACGTTGCAGCCTCAGCTGGAAATTCTTCCACCACCACCTTGCCATGGGTTGGTGACAAAATACTAAGCTTGGTCCCAGTAAGCCTGCATGTCTGGGTTATGTTGCAACTCAGACTTGACACCTGTGCTTGGTGGTGTCAGCCGTCACACAGCAAGCTCTTCCCCCTATCTGACTTAAATATTAAAGTATAAATCGAGCTACATTACCTTTAATACAGTGCCAGATTGGCAAAGATGGGGATTTTGTCATGGCTTCTGCCAGCGAATACGGTTTTGCAATAAATGTAGCAGAGACTGGCACACATGGCCGAGGGCAAGCCCTTTGTTCAGTTTACTATCTGAAAAACGGGGATACAATGTCTTGACCAGAAAGCGAGCTACGGGGATTTCACAGTCATTCTCTAACTGCTTTGGCCATGGAAAGCTGAAGATAAATTTTGAAGCACTGTCACAAAGAGGAGGTTACAGGTGTTTTTTTCCTGACTATACAGAGCAAAAAAAAGGTGTTTAAAAATGAATCAATATAAAATAGAGTTAAATAAAAATTTTTAAATTTTATTTTGTTGTTATGTGACAGTCTGTATTTAGACATAAATGCCCAACAAGTTTTCTGAAAAGCAGCCAATTCATTTTCACACTGAAGGAGATGAGTTTCCACTTGCTGCATTAAAAATGTGCTCACCCTAAAGTACATGCCTGTCTGAAAGGCAAAGCACCCAGTGGGTGAAGAAAATGCAGAAATGGAAGAAATTCCAGCTGCTGAGACCTGACACCTTTGAGAGCACACCCACTCATGCCACTGCAGACTCTCTTTCAGGGGCTGCTGGGTCAAGGACAGAATTTCCATTTTACTCTGTACACTACCAAAATATTCCTGGGAAAAAGGCTTCATCTGCAATGACTCTTTGGGGTTGAACACCAGCAGCCAATAACATTTGTGTTTCCATTATTGCTGTGAAAACAAAACAAAAAAAAACTCCAGAAGGAAATCTGAAAACATGCAGTGAGAAACCAGTGAAACCAGGAAATGGAAATGGATGACTGGACACTTTGGGATTGCTACAGGCAGCTCTGGTTCAGTGAGATTCACTGGGTTGCTGCTTTGCTGGCCTGGGAGATACATTAGAAGATGATATTTAGAAATCATAAATAATCTTATTATATTGCAGCTGCCAGTATTCTGGGAAACATGAGTAAAAGCAGTGGAGAACTGAGTTAAAGGATCCCCCGGTGGCACAACTGTGGCAACAGATGAAGGGAGAAAGAAACATAGATATTATGGATGGATGAACACAGAGAATTTTGTAAGTTTGAATTCAAGCTCAAATGAAATTGAGGTTGCCTGCTTGCCTTGTCAGAGCAACTCATAGATGCTGTCACTCCTGTTGTAGAACTGTTGGGCTTAGAAATGGAAAATAGCACTAGCACTGGGCATCAAGTCCAGCCAGGTCCACAGCTCACCCAGGACTTACTGACCCCAGAGACTAGTCTAAACTTTACAGCTGCTACTCTGCTCCACAGCTAAATTCAGCTTGAAAAGCCACCTTATTAGGTATTCCCCTTGCATTTCCCTTCTCTTGTTATGTCTTCTCTTCACAACTAGTATTAGATGAAAAGCAAATCACTGCTGAAACTGAGTGTCAAGGGATGCACTGAACATGGGTCTCATGGACTTGTATGAGGCTGTGACTGCATTTCTTATAAATATCTCATTGGTGCCAATACAATGAACGTGGAATAGTCTACCAGCCTAGACCTGAAAGAGATGGACATCCAAGGATCCCTTCACATCAGGTATCATGGCACACTCAGACACTCACAGGGTGAATATGGCCTGGATATTAGAATAGAGAACAGATAAAGAAGGTGAAGAACTAAGGCCATATGACAGCTAAGCCTTTCTCTGCCTCTCTGCCTCTCTCACTTTGTACAGTTTATAAGCCTGAGTTGACAGCTTGAGCTATGGTCATGTTAGGCAGATATTTCCAGCCTTACATTCCTCTTATAGCATTACAGAACATCCCCACCATGTCCTGTGTGGTGGAAAACACAAATTCCAGAATTATTTAGTTCAGTTTGGATTTTTGCATGAGTAGACCTGCGACAGGAGTCAGGGTCTTTGCTTTTTTGACAGAAACCAAGCATGATAAATCAAGAATGACTATTAAATAGATTTTTATCTCAAGTTCTTTGGATCAGATTCTTTCCTTCCCAGATCATGGCAGTGATGGAAAAATCTTTCCAAGTTACAAGGGCAGACAGCTGAGATACCTCCTAACATTTCATGGTGTTTGTGTCACCCTAAATAAAGAAATAACAATTAGGCTTTGCCTAATTCCATTTATGTTGGTGTAAAGGCAATATAACCAGTTTTATGTGCTTCCAATTGTGTTTAATGATAAGTTCTTACAAATAATGCCTGAAATGGTGTATACAGTGTAAACAACAAATTTAATACAGCATATTTTACATTGAAGAGGTGACTGTGTTTCCTTTCAAAGGTTCAGGTTTTTATTGATATGGTTTTTATCTGTGTGGTCAGAAGCCAGAGCATCTCAAGCTCCTCTAGATGAGTTCAAATTATCCATTCAAGAAGGAAAGCAGCTTATTATTCATTATCTAAAAGTAACTGAGCTATTCACAGAACATATTTTCAGACTATGCTGTTCCTTTTGCTATGTGACCATAGCCAGTTCTGTCTTATTTTGGATGCATGCACTTTATNTTGTTAGATCAACCTTCTTTTACATAATTTTTATTTGCTTATTCTTTCCTCAGTTCACCAAATTTTTGTGTTGGTTTCTTCTGGTCTTCTGTAAAAGTTGACTTTGTAATGTTCACAGAGTTAGGAGTTGAAGTATTTTATGTGTAACACAGCATCTGTAGGAACTCATGTAAAAAAGTGAAGTACTGTAAAGTGGAAGTGATTTTTATTTAGTTTTCTAAAAAATAGGACACTGCCAACTCACACATGGAACTCACAAGCTCCAAAATGTATGCCTCCAAGTATTCTGGAGTGATCTCCATTGAACCTTCATCTTCTGTCTTTCTTTACACTGGTGATAATGCATTGGCATTTGGAAGATCTCGTATGTATTTTGGGAGTCACAGGTATTGAGCTTTGACCTTTGAATCTTGGTTAAATATCCACCGTAAATCTTGCGTACCATTGCTGCACTTGTCTTCTCCTTCCCCGTTTTGGGTAGCTTGCCAGCAAATCGAGACTACTTGTTGAGGTCACAGCAAGAGAAAAGCCACAGCAGTGTGCTGCAGTCTCACTGCCACTCTCCCATTGCTGCTTGCAGGGTTTCTGCTGGTGAGCTACCCGTGCTGTGATTTTGGTGAAAGCAACACATTCCTCAGAGTTTACCAGTTTCACTGCCATTGATCATGTCCCTGGCTACCAGTACAGGCCATTCTTTGCACCCTTGCTCTCTTGTTCCTTTAGCACTTCTACACACGTCTCTGTGTTTGTGCTTCTTTCTAACTAATCTTCATGTTTCTGTACACAGATTTTTGCATGGCAAGGTAATATAAACCACGGAGTACAGTGCTGGCCCTGGCTTGGGTGGCTGGCAGGATAAATCCATTTTATGCAGGGTTAATTGTACTGCTACTTGTTCCAGCTTTACTGAAAGAAACAACTGCAGGTCATTACATCATGTCTCTAATCACTAAACCACATTACCTATTTAATATAGCTCAGCAACTGCAGTTTTCCTTTGTGCCTGTTCCTGGGTTGGTTACACCAACATAATGCAATTGTATTCACATGCAGTTACCTGACTGCACATTAAGGGAAGTGTTATTAACCAGCTCAGGTAGGTAAAGAACCCAAGACCATGTCAACCTCCCTGCGAGTCACTGGGCACCCATGGTTCTTGCAAAGGAAACACTGGGAAGATTGTGGGTGCTGCAGAATGTCCCCAGGGCTGTCATCAGTGTAGTCTGGAGTGAGAAGTCCCAGCCATGGGCTCCTTCACTGAAAATAACTATGTGAGTAAAGCTCCAGGTTTATTAAAGCTGAAGCAGCTTCTTGGCTGAAGCAGCACCACCCTCTCCATCATCCTAAGAAGGGCTGATTGACTGTGGTGGCAGTGCCACTTGGGCCAGCTCTGTGTCTCTGCAGTACAGCTGCACCCATTCAGCCAGAAAACAGTGCCCTGAGATGTGCACAGAGCTGGATGCTCAAGGGCAGACCCAGATAAATAGAGCCTAGGACTGCTCCTGGAAACATCTGAGGGTAGCCCACGCAAGTCACCCTATCTCAGCAGAGAAGGGCATTATCCAGCTCAATGTCAGAGCTTCCAAAACGGCTCAACAAATTCAGAACATTACTGGAATAAGAACAGCATCTGTAGGAACTTCAACCAGTATAAAATTACATGCTCCTGTCCTTCTCTCCCACAGCACACAATGAATTCCACATTGAGTCAGAAAAAGAATTAGCTCAGTGCTCCAGAGATGGGCTATTGCACAACTATGCCCACGGTGGAGGTTTAGCACTCCTTCCAAAATCAGCCATGGGAAACTGCTCTTTTCCAGCCTAGCCTTCTGTTCAGACAAGCTAGAATTGTTGGAGGTGTTTATAGTAAAAAGGAACTGATATCTGAAGATATGTGCTTCATACACTGCTCCTGTAATTTGTGGCCATGTTATGCCTCTGGGGTGATAAACAACAGTGACTGACATAGAGAAGCAACCCTTGAAAGGAGTTACATGGATTTTAATTGTATTCTATATAGTTCTTCAATAGAAATTACAGACAAACTATAAGAAGCAGTCAGAAAACTCAACCCCTTTTCCAGCAGAAGTTTTGTGGGTCAGCATCAGGCTACAGAAGCACTTCCCAGCTGGCCCACAGAAAATCCCTCAGAAATAATCCCATCTGTGGATTCAAAATGCTGGGCTACAGACTTGGCCAAAGAGTCTGCTCCTGCAGTCTGTCTCTCTAGAGAAGAAAAAGTGCTGAAGGAATCGGATGTCCCCTGGGCAGGAACTGGGTTATTTATAGCAAATTGTCCCTTGGCCACACCAGTGCCCTCCTCACAAAGTCCTGTCATTGCTTTTATAGCTGCATTTCTACTACATCTGTAGCATGCAATGGGCATGCTCAGGCACTCCTCTGCCCAGCCCTGGGCTGCATTTTCATGTTGCTGTTTCATTTAGAACGATGCCCAACAAGCAACATCCAGCAAAAGTGATCTGCTGGTGCTGATCTCACATGGGATGTGTACCCTGGGTCGATGCACTGATTTGAGTTGGGGAAAAATAATCTGAACATTAAAAATTTTTTAAATGTCAGATGTAATCTGCCAGCCTCACCTACCTCAGTAAAGCTTCACCCAGTATGCAATAAATAAGGCACTCTAGCAGATCATCTTCTGCAATTTTTGCTGTAATGTATTGTAAGGCCCCAAAAAATATAAAACACTTCTCGAAGTATTAACTCGGCCCATTCAACTTACCAAACTCTGAGCCCATTCGATTTTAAGTTACTCAAAATTCCCTTAAGAGGGAATTAGAAGAAGAAAGAGAGAAAGACAGAAAAGACATAGAAAAGGACAAATACAGCCACCACTCCTGGTTCCTGCAGTGTTCAGCTGAAATTTACAAGGGGAGGTAGGGCAGACATGTCTTTGCTGCATGTCCTGGGTTAAATACCCTTTGGCTTTCCTGGGCCCTTCCTCCATGGAGGACTTCTGGCCATTTTAGGAGCTGGATTAGGAGCTCCAGATATGAGTGCCTTGCCTCTGTTGTGCCAGGGATTGGCAGCCACTGCCAGCCTGGGATACAGGCTCTAGGATTAGGGTGTGCAGGGCAGGGCATCACCTCGCCAGGGCAACCTGCCCTTTCCCCTCACACAGGCACACGGAATGTTTCAAATCAGCAAAGCTTCCAGCCTCTCACATACTTCAGAGCATGTCACAGGCTGTGCAACTTATTTTGTATCTATGTTTGTGCCCTGAACATTTTGCTTTAGCACATAGTGCTTACATTACCTCCAGGAACACTATGTTGCACAGGATTTCAGTGTCCTGGTATTGCTGAGCTGCACTGACTGTGGTAATATTTATGTCCTGTGCCTGTCAGTGTGCTAAGGAATGAAGTTAACAGATTCTGTAAAGCTTGCAAACCCACCCTGATTATTTTTGTGCCATTCTTTTCATTCCTGTAACAAATTGTCAGGTTCGCACTTGGAACAGCCTGTACTGTAAGATGAGGGATCTGCTATCATTGAGATATCCACTACTCTTCCTAAGATTTGGATTGGGATTTTAGAAAGGTATATTTCTTCAAAGAGGCCCATGATGTTTGACTTTTTAAATTTGCAGCATTGAACTGGGAAATACACAGCCTTCTCTTCTCCTGGACTGGAAACAAGAAGCCTGCATGGGCTAAGGCTAAATGGGCCAGCCCAGGAGAGGTGGACCCCCTGGTTTTCTGCAGCTCTGAGTAGATCCTCTGGTGTCTAATGACATCCATATGCCAGATGAAACTTGTGGCTGGGGGCTTGCATGCAGGACACCTGCTCCTTGTGTGGCTTCTTTGAAAGAGATGCTACATGGTGGCCTTCCCTGCACTGGGAAACTTAATGAGGTCCCTGCCTTCCTCCACTGTCCCTTCTAAAGAAACATGTGAGAACTTCCATCCCAAAGCTGCTTAAAGCTGGCCAAAACAGTCAAACGTTGGTGGCAAAGCAGGGAAGGAAGGAAGGGGACAGTAACCACAGCACTGCTGCCTCTGCCACCCACACACATGTGCTTTGCAAATGAGGAATCAAAGGGCTCCTGGATGGGAGCGGGGCTCTGCCAGGAGGGCTCTCAAACCTGTGATTCAGGCGGTCACCCAAGGCTAGGGATTCTGCCAGGGGTGGCTGCTGTGTGTTCTGCAACCCAGGCTGCCCACCCTGCCAGCCGGGCCCTGGTGGGTCTCCCGCCGATCTCAGTGCCTCTCTCCCATTCTCCATTGCTATCACCTCCCTCTGGGAAGCCCCAGTGAAAAGCGGCAAATGGCTCAGGGCCTTGTGTCCACACGTGGGTGGCAGGGGGAGAAGAGCCACTGCTCTACAGGAGATTCCTGTCACACCTGGCTGCACTTCAAATTCAATGCTCAACTCCTCATTCTGGATGGTGCCAAGGCCTTAAGCTCAGGGGAGTGTTACCCTTGTGCACCTAAATGAGCACTAAATGAAGAGTTTTAACAAGTTTGTCCTGTTATTTCTAATACTGCCCTCCAAACACTGCTCTGCTTTTGCTTTGCACAGTGGCTGCCAAGGAAAAAATATAATATTTTTTGTTCCTTTCAGTATTAGCTTGTTTTTAATCTTCATAAACCGTAAGTGTAACTTTCACACCGAGTACTAGTTGTGTACTTAAAATTTTACATCTTGAACAGGGAAGCCTCTCAGATTTTTTTCCTATTTTTTTCACTTTTGATGCTGACTATTCTGACCCTGTAGCAACAAAACACTAAGGAATAGCTACTATATAGCTAACTAAGCTCTCTAATTTTATATACATGCCCCATAAGAGTTAAATAAATGTGTCTATAAATATGGTCCATTAATCCTCACCCAGGGGTCAATATGCTTCTTCAAAAGCAAATCCAATTCATACTGATGCAGTAAGATTTTCTGAAGAATATGGTTGGATCAGGGAAAAAGTACTCAATAATAGGATCACACAGCTGAAGAGTCTGGGTGACCATCTGAAAGCTCTTACCCAAGAATTCCTACTAAAATGCATGGAAACTGAGATACCAGTTCTTCACACTACCATTGAAGGTTGTGCCCTGCATATGTGTTTTGCTTTTTTGAGCTTCTGTTTGCAGGGATAATATTTTTCTTTTTGTTTAATCCAGATTAGACATATGTATTTTGATACAGACAATGATTTTGATTTTGTTGAGTCTCTTCTTCTACTTGAAATACAGACCCACTGACAAAGAATTAAATTGATTAAATAAGAAAGAGCAATCTAATGCAAAAAGCCAGCAGAAGGAAATACTGGTTCACACAACATACTATTAACCTGTAGTAATTGTTGCCATAAAACTGAATTAAATGCAAAAGCAAACATCAAAGCACAGATTGATGGGCATTTCTGAAAGATTCTGAAAGGATTTTAGAAAGGCTCTAAAGCTACCTGTTTCAAGATTAAACCAATAATTCATTATTAGGGGTAAACAAAAGACAACAAGGTGAAGGACAGATTGTCCCCACCCATAGTCCTTCCTACACTTTTCAGCAACATCCAAGGCTAGACACAGTAAAAGCCAGAATACAGTGAGACAGACTAGGCACAGAACTGGGAATGGCACTGGTATATTTATCTTCCCTTGTAAAAACAAAAATAAAGAAATGCTTGCAGAATTGATCTTTGGAGGTCTTTCTGCCTTTCTGGTGCTTTTTTCAATACAGGAGGAAAAAAGGTTTATTGACACAAGGAAAACTGTAAACTCTGCTGCCAGAATTTACAGCCGGGTTTGAGGGGAGTTCAGCCTCCCCACAGTTTTCTGTGCGAATGTGTCAATCTCATATTAGAAATATAGTGCAAACAAAAAACTGACACATATCCCCAAATTACATTTTAAAATTATTTAAAAATTAGAAATAAATTACATTGTTATTTTAAATATCATTGACTGTACTGACTGTGAAAAATTATTCTGAAGATCTTCTTCAATAATCCAAACAACAACTCTAGCTGTTTTTAAAATACTCTTCCTGTGAAGAAGGCAACTTACAAATTCCAAGGACTCAATTTTTTAAATTTCTTGAGAAGACAGGATTTTTATTTTTATCACAATATTGCCTGGACTTCACAATCTAGCACCATATCTTCATCCCCTCTGTTGTGCAAATACATATGACAGTATTTTGAAAATGTCTGTCCCTAGAAAACCACTGAGGAAACCTCACAAACAGAGAAGAACACAGAGGGAACAATTGCAAAGATTTATTTAGCGCTTTCTGTGCTTGGCACTTAGAAACAGAGTTCCGTGCATAGGGCAAATCTTTATACAGCTTTTTCTTCATACATATTTTACATACCATTTTTATTGCCCTCTTTTATATTCATAATATTGAATACCCCACTAGGCATATAAATACATTTATCTACAACACCTCACAACAACTCTCAATAATATCTGTATTCTGTTACTTGGTATTTGCATTTTCACACAACTTAAATGCATAGCTTGCACCAAGCTACAATTGTTTTCTTATTTTTAAAGGATTTGAAGAGAAAAAAAAAGAAAAAAAAAAAAGAACAAGAAAAAAAATACAGAAAAAACCCAGAAAAGATGTTAAAAGGCAATGATCTATTTGGTTAAACAGAGACCATGTGGCAGGTGGAAGGCTGGCAAATACTCAACCTCACTGTTTCTGAAATGCTAATGGTTTTCTACGGCAACTCTCACATGCAAGGTCAGCTGCACTCCTGCAGAGCTCTCTTTTTTCATTGCTCTTCCCCATGAGCTCAGTCTGGACAGTTTCTTCCCACTGGGATGAGTGCTGTGGGAGACGCACATTCCCCACAAAGGCTGTCATCCGTTCCGTTTTGCTGCATTATTTCCAGTCAAGTCAACAGGAGCTGAGCCCCCTCCCCTCATTCATCTTGCCAAAGTTCCATCCCCACTTCTGTCTGAGGTTCATTCACGAGCTAAAACTTTTGTCTCTCCTCTCTCTCCCACCTCCATCTGCAGGCTGGGTGCTGGTGAGTTTGACCTTCATAAAGAAACAGCCGGTTGGGCAGAGCCGTGGGGAAAATGAGAAACCTCTTCAGAAGAAGTTCCAGCTCAGCAGCACCATTCCTATGCTACATTGGAAGAAGGACCCACAGGCCTTGATGGTTTCAGAAATGGGCTGAACCACCCCAGCAGTGAGGAACTGTCTGGGAAGGGGGGCGTCTTTAGAGCCATGGGCAGTGCAGCTTCAGAGGATGAAGCCCCGGGAGACTGCCCTTCTTCAACACTCGGAGGGGACAGCACAGGGAATGGGCCCCTCCACGCTGAAAGCTCACACTGCTTAAAGTTAATGCATAAACAGTAAATTCAGCTGCTTCTCTCCAGCTTCTCGTTGAAGTCATGCCCTCTTCTCTGCAATGTCCAGAAAAAGCAGATGCTCCGTGCCAATCTGGAGGCCCTGGGCTACAACAAGATGCGATGGCTGTCAGTCGAGGCTCTCCAGAAGGTTCTGGGGCACACACCTAGACGGCTTATGTTCTTGTTTATCATTACAACACTATAGTTCCACTATAAGTTTGAAGGCAAAAGGGTGCTGGGAACCATGAAGGTCTGGCCGCCTTCGATGCCAAGGAGAGGCATGGCTTGTTAGACCATGTGCACAGACATCTGTGAGGAGGAGCCCTGAACGGCTCCGTACTGTCTGTTGTCACAGGCGGCGGCCGTCTGCTGGTTGCTGGAGGCAGGGCTGATCATGTGCATCCCGTGATCCATCCCTGTGGAAAGGTATTGCCTCTCTCCAAAGGCCCCGCTGGACGGGGAAGAGCAGAGTAAAGTGCTTTGGGAGGTGGTGAGTTTCTCTGGGCTTGCTGCCAGCCTGGGGGAAGCAGGGAAATTGTATCCGTAGAGGTTGTAGGGATTGTGCAGGGAGAAGGCATTGTAGGAGCTCTGCTGCATGTGGCCACCGCCGAACATGTGTGAAGAGGAGGAGGTGGAGGCAGGGTTGCCTGCTTGCATGACATACTGAAACTGGGAGCTGGGGAAAGATCCCAGCTGGCCACTGTACGCCTCCATCTTGCTGTTGCTGGGCAGGGAGGAAGGAGCTGGCATTCCTGAGATCAAGGAGGGAGTCCTCTGAGGCATGAAGGTTTCGGAGGGCTGCGAGGCAGAGGCAGAGCTGCTCTGCAGCCGGTTGTAGCCACCATCGCTCAGCCCTGGGTAGCTCTGCAGTGCTGCCATGTTGCTCCTGGCACACGGAGGGTAATCAGACAGGTTGAGGTTGCAAAGCTGACTCTCCCGGCAGCCAACATTGAAAGTGTTGGGGGCCAGGTGGAAGGCTGGAGGAGAGCAGGATGGAGAGAGAAGGTGAGAAGAAGCGGATGGTGATGGGGTCCCCGTGCTGGAGGTGGTCGGGGACGTTCCTGTGCTGCCTCCTGCAAAACAAAACACATGGGAGGATGTTCAGCACGCAGAACGACATCTCCAAAATGAGATGGTCTCATTAAAAACCAGCTTAGTTTAATAAAGAAGCAAGGGTGGTAAAATGGCCACTGGAAAACTCAGACTTTCTTGGCAAGGGCCCTCATGTTATTAATAGAATCTCTTGGTCTTTCCTTCTGCTTTTTCGTTACGACTTTGATTTTCAACAGAGGTTTTATTCCCTTTCAAAATGGGAGAGGAAAGCAAGCCTGACACAAAGAAACCCAGGGCATTGAGCAAAGCTGTGAGGAAAGACTGCTCCATCAGTCAAGAGATCTGCCATTTCCAGGCATGTTTATCTAGTCCTTTTTTTAGGGGAAAAAGGAAAAAAGAAAAAGAAGAAAAAAAAAAAGGTAATTTCTCTCTCCTGGTCTGCAGGAAGACCACCAGTCAGTGAACTGTATGGTCCCAGGGCAAACATGCTCTATCATCTGCTCAGGGGCTTGTGGTGGGAAGTGGCTGAAAGCGTGTTGGGCTTCTGCACCATTCAGCATTTTTGTCAGCTGGCTCACGGTGCAGCAGGGCTGATTCAAGCCAGAAGTAACACTGAAATGAAGGGACATGGTTTCAAGCTATATCCTGCTCCACAGAGCACAGAAAGGGGATGTGTCAGGATTTTCAATCATGTGCTTAAAATTTAAAAGGGATTCCATATGTTGTACCACTGGTGTTATCAAAATATTGATATATCTGTATGTCAGTGGTGTCAATGCATTATACAATATTTATGCTATGAAGGACGGAATTGACCGTTCTGCACAGCAGGGATGCTCACATGTTTTGACCTGGGAAAATAATACTGTGTAATTTTACCAGGAATGGTAGCAAACTGAAATTAAGCATTATGAACAGGAGGATGGCACTATTTTGAGCTTAAGAAGACATTATTTATAGGCAATATTCTGAATTGGAGAAAGCTTCCTTGAACAACAAGGAAAATCAGTTCTGTGCTTAAAAGAATTCAGTTTCCTGAGGTGAAACCTTATATTTTCATTCGATTATTCTCTTTATATGAGATTCCCTTTCTGCATTAGGACAACCAACACTGGAGGCTCTTGTGAAAGGACCAAAGAAATGCTGAAGAAATTTGACCAGGGAATAAACAGACCCAGAGGAACAGGAAGGTAACATTTCCAACAAGGTAGAAGATTACAGATGAGAGGCAAAGGTACTTGAAAAGATGGAATTTGAGCAGACAGATGAAATTTCACCAAGGCAGAGATTGCAAAATGAGGATCAAAAATAAGGCAAAACTTTTTCTTGCATCACCTGATCTAGCAGGATTTTGAGACCAGTCTAGGTCTGCTCCAAAAAAAAGGAGGAACTTAATGCAGTGTTGCTTGATGTAAAGAGAACAGGTGATGCTAGTGCTTAAGAGATCCACTAGAAAGAGATGTTCTGTGCCAGTATATGATGGTGAGAATGAAAGTGAGATTATATCTGGCTCTTTCTGACACATCTAGGATGAAACAGAATGGGGAATAAAAAAGTAATCTTTAGACATTTTTATATTTTTAATAGTATTTTTAAAAATTTGTATTATTAATAATATTTTGGGGGGGGGGTCAAAATTTTTTTTTTTTTTNTTTTTAACCCAGATTCAGAAAAAAAAAATAAAAACAGGGTTGGGTAAGTACAGCCTGAAGTGATTGCTGTTGACCCAGACAACACTAATAAGAGGCAAATTTCTGTGTTGCTAAGTCTAAGTACTCATTCCCGTTGCCTGCCATGGAGAGGAATGCTTATCAATTGTTGCTGAGGCACTGACTGCTTTGTCATTCATTCAGAAGCATAAAAGAGAAGCATTGCATCAAATCTCCATTAAAGTAAATGAGAGAAATTGAAGTTTCAAATGCCATCATGGATCTGCATTCACTTCTTGACAATACTGAAATCCTCAAACTTGCTCACGTATTTTAGCTCCAGAGTTCAAAGGCTTGCTGCGTAGATTTTTAATTTAGCATTTATTTTAAAGGCTACACTTCTCTGGTTCATTTAATGTCTCTGTCAGACAACCTCGGGCTATTTTGGCAGTGGTAAGCAAAGGTGGCACCTCCCCCAGCCTTTCTTCCTGTTTCCCTTTTACAGGTTGTCAATATCAGAGTAGGTCAGCAGGAGGGAAGGTTGGCCTCCACACAAGGAGTTCCATTGCAGCCTGTTTTACTTGAAATTGTTGATAAATGTGAGATTGAACTGAGGTACAAAACTAAAGACACCATTTTTTGTGCCCTGCAGTAAAGAGCACAACCTCCAACAGGGAGGGCAGGCAGACAGCTGAATTCATATATCATCTTCTAGTTATTCAAGCCCAAAATATGGACATCAAATAATCACAAAACAAATACAGCACAAAGTGAGAGGTATTTAACCCGCAGTAATCCTGCTTTTGACTCTTTAAACCTTATATTTAATGAACAAACTGCAGAAAGTGATTCACTTGCTGACAATGTCTGGAGAATAAGTAATAATGGATATGTATATATGTACGAGTATTTAATGATCTGTTTGAAATAAAATACATAGAATAAATTATTAAATGCAATGTCTTCATTTCAGTCTTCCTTTGCCCCATAGCTTAACTTTAAAAACTCAGTAGGAGAAAAGTGCACACACCAGTTACCTCAAGCATTTGACTTTATTCATTTGCTGAGAAGCTACAATCCAGTCGTACTCATAACTGAGGCTTTGGCTACGCAGAGTAAGAAAGTTTTCCTTATTAGCAATTTCAAGGGTTGCTTAACAGTTCCAAAACTGAGAATTGCTCATTTCAGGTCACCCTCAAAGAGAGATTGAGGGATTCTACTTTGAATAATCCATATTCGCAGGCCAACAGGAAAACCATGAAGTGAGAACACAACAGGTAGGAAACAGAGTAAAAAAGATTTTTCTTTTTTTTCTCTAACTCCAAAATGATGAGGAGGTAAGAGATCCATCAATGGGAGCAAGGGTCAAACCTGACAACTCTCTTTCAAGAATGCTTTGCTAAAAATGTCAACCACAAGCACAGGACACACCACACTTCTGCTGCAACAGAGCATAATGCAGAAGCAGGAAGTTCCTGATCATTTGCAGAGTAATCCTTACACCTTTAAGTGGAACAGGAAATAATACAAAGCAAGGCCTGTCTCAGCTCATTGTCTTCGGACCAGCTCTGCTCTGCTCTGAAGGATATTTCTTAGTAATCTTTGCTGGCAATCCGAAGTGTGGGCCAAACACAACCTGGACTTTCATGAAGTTACAACTTGGTCTGCAGTTGTTCTAAAGTCAGCCAAATCCCCCTAGAGATGGCAGCAAGCCCAGCAAATATATCCACACCATACCACAGTCTTGGATACACAGATGTGTGTGTCATTTTAATGGAAGGCATGGATATAAACCAATCTAGTTAAACTGACACACAAAACTATGTTAGGTCTGGTTTAAGTCAACCAAAACCACATTTAAGCAAGAATAAAATGAATCCCTCAATAATTGTCTTCTGTTCCTTTTCCCTACCTATTGTTTCCCCTGGAAATAGTTGCCAACACCAAAAGCATTTACCAGCAATGTCACAGTATCTCTCACCTCCACAATTATGATTCCAGAGTGATTAATTAGTATCTTGACCAGCCCCCAGAAAATCATTTTTTTGGCTCTGCAGACATCAGTCCCATACATGTGTGGTTATCCAGTCACATTTGTATGAAATAGAAGGTTCAGAACATCAAAGGCACCTCCTTTGTATCTGAACCCTGCCCCACATGGCAGGTGAAACTGCCTGTCTTCACAGTGTCCTGCTATTCTGTCCAGGGCTTAGTCAAGCAATGTTCCTGAAAGGAGCTTGTTCTCTGGGCATACAAGTGATAACTCAGTTGACCTTATCAAAGGGACAGAAGCATTTTCAATGAGGGGAACTGGAGAAAAATCAATGGCAAGAGAAGTCAAAATTTGCAAACTGGGACCGAGAAGTAGGGAAAAAGAAGAAGGAAATCATGGTGGAAGACGGGGAGACCATGAGGAAAGGGTGGGATGTAAAGGCAAACCTTCCACTTCTTGCCAGAGTTTCCTCTGTGCACCAGTGTCAGATACATGCCCACAAGGCTTAGGGAAGAAATTACAGCTTTTCCTCTGGGTATCAACAAGAAGTGCCATTAAAATATCATCTCAAGTAACTTATGACTGGTATTTCCTTCCTGTCACATGTGTCCATCTAAGCCTCAGTAACAGTGCTCTCTTCCTGCATGCTCTAAAATAAGCCCTTGCTTTTGCTTTGGCCTAGACTGAGCTTGTGTTAAGGACAATTTCAGGGCAAACTGCAGCCCAGATATACATAGTTCATAGGTATAATGTGCCTTCAAATGAGGAGCTGGAGTATTCTGGAAGCATTCAGCGTGCCAGGGCATCTGAAATGCTATAGGGACTTCTTCCACAGAAGGCAGGTCACGTAGAGAACTTCTAACACTGGAAAACACATCTGCCAGCAGCCAGCATTAGCCAAAGGAGCTTTCTGGCAACAGCAAGATAGTGGGGAAAGCATCAGTGCCAAGGGAGTCTGAGGCAATTGTGCATGGAAATTTTTCTGGGATCCCTCTTACAAATGACACCATATTATTCACTTGACCCACAACTTATCCCAACCTCCTTTATCTGAAAAGTGCACATAAATCAGACTTTGGACTCTGCTGCAGCATATTTTCCTTGCTAATGTTTCCAGGCACTGGATACTACCATCACCTGCAGTGCCTCCATACAAATCTCTAGGTCCTTGAAGTCCTTGCTTAGTGCAGAGCTGCCATCAGCACAAGATACCTGAACATGAATGCCATACCCTGAGCAATGGCAGAGTCTCACCAGACAGACAAGAGACTTAGAGCAATTTGGGCAACTTGGACACAGCCTGCAGTTCTGAGCGTGGCTGCTGTCACACAGGGGTGACCTGGTACTCACTGTCACATTCCAAACAGATGTGGCTGCGTGTCCTCAGAGTCTGTGCCTTACTTTCCAACAAGGATGGGAATAGCAAGGTGGTTTGTCTTGAGATTTTACATTTTGATGGGTCAGGCATCATGAAGTTACTCTTTGAGTGCAAATGCTTCTCAGAGAGATTAGCCCACTCCCACTTGCAAGCAGGTCTAGCTTGTGGCCAAACACAAACCACGGGGTCAGCATGGCCAGCCCACACCCTGCAGGTTGTGCAGAGCTCCCAGGACAGTGTCCAACCCACAGCCTCAGCCAGGCCATCTCCTTCCACCCCCATATGTGAACAGGACCTGATGCTTGGGTGCTTGCATCTCCTAGAGGAGCCACAGCCCCTCTTCTGACACCTGCCCAAGATGTTGGCACCTTCATCATGTAATAGGCACGTGTCCAAGCACCTGAGGGGGAAGGAAAGAGGGACTGTGGCCACTAGTCATTCACCTGGCTCACAACTCTTCTCCTGGCCCTTAACTTGAGAAAATAAGCCCTCCTGAGAGGTAGTTTATGTTCACTTGGGCACAGAGCCATGATAATGCAACTCTCCAGCTTTCCAAATGGAGCTGGCCAGGAGCTGGCATGTGTCTGGCCAGCAAGGAGCACTGAGGAGCTTGTCAGTGCAGATGTACTCCATTTCTGAAAGGTCTGGATTTTGTGACTTACTCTACATTCTTGGACACATATGTACAGGGTCTTTCTAAAGCACAGGAAAGAGCAACTCTTCCCCGTGTTTAGCAGTGTTCTATCCTTGGACACAACACTCAATAAATGTAATGACAGGAATGCATGAAAACAAATTTGAACAAAAAGGTAAATCCCATTCCCATTCTGTGCACTTGCACACGTGTGCACTCTAAGTATGGTATATGAAATTTACTCTCTGCCTTCCAAGTTACTTCACCTTTGGTGGTAGAACAAAAATTAAATTCGGTAATTGCCCAAGGATGGGAGTCTGAGGGAGTAATGAGGTCAGGAGGAAGGTTTTGTGCAGATTGCCAGGTGGTCTGACTGACAGATTATGAGGCCAGAGTGTGCCACTGTAACTATCTGATCTCATGTCCTTTAGGAGCAAGGCGTAGCACAAACCTGGATCCATTTCTGCTTCAAGCAGCACATGCCTCAGTCCTGCTTGATGCCTTCAGACATCTAAATGCCACAATATCAGCTGTCACTCCTGCTCTCACCTATCATGGCAAATTTTTCCTTCCAAGTGTAACTAGCAGCCCAAGGTCTCTGCTCCCATTCCTAGCTTTCCAAAACTTAAACCTAAAACCTTCAGAAGGACTGGAAGATTCTTCATCACCATTACTACCCCACTGAGTTCCCTCTTCACTACCTTGGAAAACTAAATGACTTTGATGCCTGTTTCTTGTCTTCTCACCAAGAAAGGGCAGGGCCACATGGTCTGTGATATGCTGGACTATTCACTCTTTCCCTGTTTTTAGGAATGAAAACTTCACACTTTCATGGGAATGAGAACCATTTCACTCTTCACAGAGTGCAACTGCCTTTTTTCTCTCTAGAGCTCTTGGCCAATTATCAAATTATGAATCTGCTGGTAAAAATTTTAAAAGGCCCAAATGAGGCTCAAAATCTACTGCATGCCAAGTTGCTGGGTTGTAGAGGAAACATAAAGAGTTCTTTGTAGTTCTTTGGGATAGAGCTCACAGAGCACATTAAAAAAAAAAAGATAATTACAGCAATAGATTTACGGGGGAAAGTACGTACTGTATGGCACAAAAGTGAGGAATGAAAGGAAATTTTGGTTAAGGTTAGCAAATTAGAGAGAGGGTCTTTAATAAGTTTGCCTCAAAGTACAAGAATCATTGGAATTAGTGGTAGATCTAGAACAGCTCAGAATAACAGCTTTACTTCCCTTTACGTCTTACAAATTTCTCCAATGCAAACTGAGCAGTCAGAAAGTCAGAGATTAAACTTTTGTCAGTCACCCTCCAAGATAAAATATTTTGAAGATCTAATGGTAAGAACCAACCCTTTTTTTCTAATGTGGACAAAAAGTATGATTTGGGACACGTGATTTCCATTTCCATCCATATCCAGAGCACCAAGACAGCTGAGGAAAAACATCAAAGTACTGTGGCAAGTTCAAAGAACATGCAATTTTCTATTCATAACAAAATCACATGCTACTCTGAGGAGACTGTGCAAATCTTGAAAGTATCATTGCCCACCTCTAGTCATTCACGTGAAATCTGATCACCACTCATCAGATAACAGAGACTTAGGCTTCAGCCACTGGAGCTCAGGGTAAACAATTCTCTGGAGTAACACAGCACTTCAGGCTCCTTTCAGGTCATCAGGAAGTGGCACAGACTTTGACTTCCAGCTTCTTGTGTCACATCTGGGAGGGTATTTTAATTTTTCAGTGAAGCATCGAAAATGTCCCTTCTCTAAAGACAAACTGTCTGCAGCTCAACCTAGGAGAAGCTGGAACAGTTTGTTCCCTGGTGCTTTGTTTAAATCACGAGTCCTCCAAACCATGTGAAGTATGCAGCAGAAACCAGCACTTCATCCCAATAACTCTGGCAACAACGACTCTGTTTCCAATCTCCTCTTCAAGGTCAAAAGAATCAAGAAGATAATTGAGTCCACACCCAGCTATCTGACCTCTGCCAATAGCCTAGACTGTTTACAATTGATTTCCAAAGGGAAGCAGCATCCAGATTGTGCTGGTGGCATTGCTGACAGAACTGATGACTGCCTTTGGGAGGCAAGGGGCCAATCAGATGAATCTGTAGGTGGTTCAACCTTCCTTGGCGTAAGCAGCTCCACCCTCTTGGGAGACACTATTTTTGGGATCTAGGATCTCAGATAAATCCAAAAGTATCTCAACAGTTATTTACTTCTTTCTGCCTCCAGGCACCTGTGATGCCTCAGATGAAGTTCTGGAGGGCTCGGTCTTCCTTCCACTTGACACCAGTACACATTTGTGTACTCAGCATTTTGTTTTCATACAGGTGCAATGAGGGCAGCTCTTTGAGCACCACACCCATGGGGGAAGAGTGTTATACCGAATAAGTTATAGGCAGTTCAGACAAACTTTGGCAAGACAGAGCTGATGCCTGCTCAGCAAGGGTAATGTTTACAGACAGAGAAGCTGGAAAAGCAGCAACACCTCAGCTCGGGGTATCTGTCTCGCATCTGCTGATAGCCTGTGCAGACTTAGGGTCTGTCTGGAAACATCGTTACTACAAGAAAACATTGTTCCTTTCCAGCAGTAAATGAGACTGTTGAATCTCTTCCACCCCGAGCAGAGGGAGCCTTTTGTGCTGACATAAGACTGCAGGGTTATGATATTCCCCCCTCAGAAGGAGAGAGTAGGACCTGTACTCAATCAGTTTCTACATGCATGCTGCTCTAGAGACAGCACCAGCTGTCTTACCAGTGAGCAACACACCCTTCTTTCCCTCCAGTACACTTTTAGACAATTTTCCATGCTAATCTCAACAACCATTAATGCAAGTTTTGCGGACTCTCTAAGAGGTGGACTCTCTACCTCCAGTCCAAGATCAACACAGATGCTCAAGCTGATGAAGAAGGAGTTGAATCTACTGAATCTACCTTTTGGTGCAGTGCCCAGCAAAAGTACTTATCCAAGAAAAGAGCCCATTTGAAAGGAAAGCTGCCTTGAGAGCTTATCAGTCAAGTTTAAGATGTTTGACTCCCGCAGATTTGGTATGAATATGTCAGAACAGTAATTTAATGGTAAAGTGAACTTTTATGCACTGCAAGCCTAGTGATAGATCATACCACATGACTCTCATATTGGTCCTGAGATTCTGCTTAGGAGATACTTCTTCCTACTAACTGCCAGGGTACCTTGGATTTCACTTCTTGATAAGCCATCAGCTTTTGTATGAAGGATTAGATACTGATCACTCTTCTAATATTGTCCCAGTGCCTTTTTAATCTCTATTAAAAATAGATTATCTATCTATCAAAATTTACAACCACAGATAGTGATCTGCTCATCACAATATTCTGTGGGAAACTGTATGGCACAAAATGAGCCAGCAATAGCTCTTTTTTCTCTCAGTGACATAATGCAGAGTTACTGGAACTCTGATTTTCTCTTTTCCTCTCCCCCCCCACTTTTTTTTATTTTTAATGTTCCCTTTTAAAATCAAGAAACTGAGCCACAAATTTTTAATAATGAGAATCTGGATGAGGTTCAATCTAAATTTTGAAAATATATTCCAATTAAAGACTTTAATAGATTCTTGGCTTTCTGCACGTCTCGTTGCCATGTGCATTCAATAACCCCAAGCCCCCTTTCTTGCTGGTAGCAAGTAGAATGCAGTGTGGGTGATACCATTCTCCAGAAGGTCAGTTGCTCCTGGACTGCCAGTTTCTGGGCATTTCGTGCAAAGGCTTTTTTCAGTGGGGGAATTCTTTCTTTCAAAACTGGCTGCAGATCTGCTGTGATTGTGTCCAACATGGTGTTCACTCTTGCAAAGCTGCAGATACATTTGTGCTCCAAAAAGGGAGGTTTTGTTCTCAAGCCAGGGGATTTCACAAAGAGAAGCAGCATGCTCTTTCCCTTGGTAGGACAACGTGGTGACCACTCAGGTCACAGACCTGCAGGGTCTCGCTGATGTTCTGTCCTTCAACAGCAACACGTGCAACTAAAGCTCCTGGACCACAAGGTTCAGATGCACCAGGCATCTGCCACTGGGTCAGACATCAAACTCTCCAGTTTGCCTGGCAGCTGAAACCTATCATTGTGCAGATTAGAAGGTTATTCAATCCCTGCATGAAACAGCTGCATCCAGCACACCAAGTATCGATTTTGGTGTGTCAGTGTGGCCCTTGCTCCGCATAAAACTTGAGCCAAACAAATGAGCAAAGCACTGTGATGTAGGTCAAATGGCAGAAAGGATAATGTGGAAAAAATTGTAATGTCTTTAGATTATTGTATCACATGGATGCGTCTGGAATACTCTGTGCAGACTTGTGTTTAAAGAAACGATTAAGAACCTGGAAAAGTTCCCACTAAAAGAGAAATTAAACAATTGGTGCTATTCAGTTTGAGAGGCACGGAAGAGGGAGATAAAAACCTGTAGAACAATTGAATGTATGAAGAAGGTGGATAGGGGGAACTTTTCCTTAGCTCTTAACACCCCACAGAAAGGGATAAACATTTAGTTGGAGCAGTAAAAATAAAGTCTCTTGAATGAAGAACATTTGCATGCTTGCAGGTTACCAAGCAATCCCTGTTGCCCTTGCTACCCTTGTCCCCATCACTACTAACCACTTTGCAATACTTTTGGGATTTGTACCTCTTAGGAACTGCACTAATTCATTTAGCCCTGGATAAGTTAGTGCTGGAACCAGTAATACTGGCATTGTCCTCACTGGATGGTGTATTTGTATTTATCAGCATTGAGATCTGTCAGCTATTCATTTCGGAATACACACTAACTTTTCCAAACTGACACCTGTGGCCATAAATTAAATGCTCTCAAAAAATCATCACACCTATCCAGTTATTTTTATTAGTCAAATCTCTGAGTTGGACAAATAATTCAGTTGGATTTGTTAGACAAAACCATCTTGGAAAAGGCAGGTAGCACTCACCACAGAATTTCATTACAAAATTACCAAGTGACAAAAGAAAAGCTAAAAATCTGTAGAAATCCATAGCACATAAAAATTTAGCTTGAAAGCAAGGAAGATACCATATTTATGCTGCTGATTGCCCAAGCTTTTGCCCCAGAAAACAGAATTTTTTCCTATTACAGTAGGAGCTGTCTCTAGAAAATCAGAACTGAATTCCACAGTTCCAACAGGGAAGCTGTTAAACATCACATCCTTAAACTGCATGCGACTGGAACCTACTGTATTTTTTCCTATCACCCCAGACAGCATCTTACTTTAGTACCATTATCTATTCTCTCTCTCCTCACAACCATGGCTGGACAACCCTGGCTTGCTCGTCATCAATCCTAGGCATGAGGCCACTCTTGCTGCCCTCATCTTGTCTCTCTGCAGTAAGAACTCACACTGCTTTAGCTGCAGTGGACACATCTACTCACGAAGGTCTCCTGTACCCCACCATGCAATTTCCCTACAAACATTTTAAGGGATAAAGAAAAGCTTGCATTTCAGCAAATGTTTATTCAGAAATATCCACCCAGCTTTGAAGAAACCAGCAGGATCTAGAATTAAACTATCAGTTTATTAAAAAAACCAACAAACAAACAAACAAACAAACAAACAAACAAACAAAAAAAAGAAACCAAGCCCTGAAAGTTTCTCATTCATAAATTCATAAATATACAAGGGTATGAGATGACACCACGCAGCTCAGAGCACTGAAGCTCCAGATGGGGGAGAGGAGGAAACTCTGGGGCAAGTCACATCCAGGGGTAAAGTCTCAGAGGATCTGAGGTTCAATAGATTGTGCTGATGCTTATGCTGAGCTCTTAAACAGAAGAGATTTACTCACCTGTCACCCATTTCATGTGCTTAAAAGCAAGGAAGAGAAGAGGCAAGGGCACAATATATCCTGGTTGTTTTACATTTGCAGGGAGGAATCACAAGTGGCTTAAAGCCACCTCAGCATTTTTTGCTCTTTTTGACAGCAATTCCAAGGAATCCATACCAGCATATTTGTCCTTGCCTTTGGGGGCTGTCCCAGCAGCCAGAAATTAAAATAGAGTTTGTTGGTATCTTGGCTTTGCACCTATTTTTGAGACCAGGGGTCAGGTTGTTACAGGAATTACTGGAGAGATGAGCACTATGAGGGTTGGAATATTTCTGATTTAATATATTGAGATCACTTCACATGGCTAAACTCAGAGCTCAAAAGTCCTTTTCTATAACGAGTTATTAGGTTTTGAGACCAAGCTGTAAACACAGCTCCAGTTGAGGGCTGCCCTAGGCTTTATTGTCTGTGGTGGAGTTGTGGTGGTCTGCACAGGGCCTGCTGGTAACAGGGTACTGACTTGCCTCCTGGTTTTTCAGCTGCCAAACTATATTATAACAAGCTAAAAATACATTAAATATTTTCCTTTGCTAATATTACCTTACCACGTAAGCAGTAGTCGGACTTGCCACTAGGATGTTATCTGATAACTGAGGGGAGGGGGGCAGGCGAGCCCGGATTGGGGGTGAGACATTGGAGAGAGAGGCTGTGACCAGGAGGAGAGGCTGTTATGTTTCTATTTAGGTGGGTGATGAAAACATTTCTAAATCCCTGCTTTAACCCATCTCTGACCACGTGCCCCACCACAAGTGCTCCTCAACACAAGCCCCTAAGCTTGTGCAAAATCTCTCCTGCCCCATGCTGTGCTGTTCAAGAAGAGATGGGTGGCCAGGTATGGGGACCACACACGGGGAGTCCAACAGAGCTGACTGGAGTGTGCTCTATCCTGCTCCTGTGCTGTGCCATCAGAAAAATTATTTAGCAGGTGACCTGGGCCCTGGGGTGTTGCATGTGGAACTGGCATGGGGCACAGTCAGCAAACAAGAAGACATTCCTGTGCTGGAGACCCTTCTGATTCTGCCTCAGTGATGGGTAGCCCCAACAGCCAGCACTGCTTCCCTGCATCTGGAGGAGAACACACCACCTCCAGGTATATTCAAGATCTGAAGGGAAGTTTTGGAGGTGATGTCAAGCTTGAATGTGAGAGGCTGGAGAATCTGGTACACAGGGCAGGCATTTGGTTTTGATTGTTTAACCTTGCTGGTGTCACCTTTGAACACCATTTTGAATTGTATCTTTTCTTGCATGTACATTGAAATTAAAAAAAAGTATTAGGCTGCTGCCTTGATATCTCTTTCTCAGTGATCACTGTGTTTTTAACTAGAAATAGCTGCACTAAACTGAATGGAAAAGACCTACCCCTGCAAAAAGCAAAATAGCAACATGGCCTGAAACTAGAGATGAAAGCCCTACTTAACAAATGAGATATGTAAAGGGCAGAAGCTATGAAAAGACACAGCATGAACACTTGGCCTATCCAATAATTCCTCCCAGATTCTTACTAGCAGAAAGTGTCTCCAACAAGGCCACTGGGTTTTGAAATCAAGGTAGCATGACCCCAAAGGAAGACACATTCTTGGTCTCACAAATCATCCAGAGGACACCCCCACACACACACACACACATTCCCCGTGTGTTTGCATACAAATGGCAAATGTAAACTGTAAATGGAGCCAAGAGCTCAACAATGTGTGTGACGGCCCCTTCCAGTCTCCGGGCACAGAGCAAAGTGCATTGCTGTTCTTACGCCCTCTTCTCCTGCTCTTTCTACAGCTCTTTGCAGTCCCTCTGTTGGCTCACCTTGCTGCTTCTGCATGGTGGTGAAATCTTCAAAGGTGAGGGTGCGCACAGGGGGCCTCCAGAAGGCGTAGGTCTCCATGATGGCCTCCAGCCCCGTCCTGTGCAAAGGGAAGAGAGCAAGGAGTGAATAAGAACGTCAGGCAGCTGGGGATACAGACACTGAGGAAAGAAGGCTCTGACCTTGCTTGGCAGGCTGCCAGCAGCCACTGAAAGGTCACCTTGGCATCTGTGAATTCCTCAAGTCAGCCTCCCCACACAGGTGCTGACCACGAGAGTAAAGTGAAAATTCTTCAGCCCAGGATTGCAAAAGCTCCTAGCTGCCTCTCAGTGCCTTTTTACATTCTAGTGAGAATCTCAAGCCTTCTGTCTGCTTTGCAGGGGACACATGACTGTCAGCTCCCCAAGGCATACTCAGTTTATAATTGAGTGGCCTTTCACACTTTTTGGATGTAAGCTGTCATGCAAACAGAGGTCTGAGATTCAGACTATGGAATCAGAGAGATTTTGTGAGTTGCCTTTCCTTGCCACTTCACAGTTCTTGACACTGGTCTGCAGTGCTACGAGAAGCCATCAAAAAGGTAATCTTCTTGATTTTGGGCTTTGACTAGAAATGCATAAGATGCTCTTTCTAAAAGAGCAGTGGTATATCTGCTTTGGGTCCCTAACTCACCACAAAGACATATCAAAGAGAAAAAGACAAAAATTGAATGAGAATTTTTCTCCTTTAAGGGCTGGGGTCTCAGATTTGTTCTTGCTGTCATCACAAAATACTAGCTCTGCTGGAAGTCTCTTAGCTCCACAGGCTCAGTGAGGACATAGGTGTATTATCAAACCCACTGGAGATTCTTCCCAGGAAAAGTTCTCCTCAGAGGAAGCTGCACACCACTCTGTTCCCCATTCCTCACCTTCTCCTGCCTGTTTTCCCACAGTAGGTTACAGCCCTTGCACTGTCTGAATACCAGTAGAGATTCTTCGTCAAATGCGAGAACATATCCCCTTTCAATGCAAAAGGCACAACATCCCCAGAGCCTCTCATCAGATGTTGAGCTGACACTGGAGCTGCCTTTTGCTTCTGAAAATGTCTTTCTGCACGTGCCTCCACTCACTCAGTTAACTTTCCAAAGTCTCCCCGGAAGCTCGGATGCTTTAAATACATTGGTGTTGGCAAACCAAACTCTGTATTTTAAGAGGAGGTTTAGAAGAGAGGTGGTTGCATGGTGTTTATTAGCTGCTAAGCTGTTAGAAGTAGAAACAGAAGACATCTCTGCATAGCAGTCTCACACTAGTGCTGAGCACATTACAACAAAACTATTTGGTTAATACAGCAGCCTCTGCCAGCTCATGGAGCCCAGAGACAACAAGGCAGGGCAGAATTTGAACCCCTCTGCTAAGCTGGGCTCTGTGTGCAAAAGCTGTCCTTGGACTACCGGTACCTCCCCCAGGATTTCCTCTGCTCCCTGTGTGTGAAAGTCACACATGTTCAGACTCCATCTGCTTCTCAACACACACAGCCAGGAAGAGATTGGTACCTTTTTTGTAACCTCATGAAATGATCCCCAGCCCAAACACTGAGGGAAGATTTCCTGGTACTCTACATTCGGGGAGCATAAAATGCCCTGAGCAAGTTGCAGTGCAACCAGGCCTGCCGTTGAAAGGACCTGCCTTGATGATTAGAACCACGTAATATTACAGAAATCCAGGCTAAACGTTCCAGCTGTGCTGCTCCAGCTGCTCTGTGTCTGCCACAGGATGATGTGGGGAAGCAGGGAGGCCAACTCACTGAAAGCAGTGGACACAGAGTCTGGCTCAGTCACTAGATCCGCAGGTACACAACCCCACTCTGCACCAGCACTGGGCTTCTAGCTCTGCTCTCACAACTCCCTTCCAGTAAAATCCAATCCTTAATGGGAGGTGGCTCATGGAGACACTAAAATCAGGTTAAAGCTATTACCCCTACCTCTCCCTGGAGCCTACATCATTATCAGCCCAGCAATTTACTCCCAATTCAAAGTTTCTAGTTCTCTATCTACCAGATTCCCCTGTCTCAATACAGTTCTCACAGGTACCACTTAACTTCTAAAAGAAAAGGAAAAAAATACAGTAGCCAGGACATAATAAGAAGAAATAAAGCAGTAAATCAGGAATAATATACTGCTTTTAAGGGCTGGACTTGACTGTGTCTGTGAGCTGATAGAGGGTAAATGGCAGCACTGAGAGCATCAGAGCAGCTTGTAAAGCTGCTGTATTCCTGCCCTGTATGTCAGGGAAAGGAAAGATGCCAACATGAACAGGGACCTGCCTCCTCCTGCTCCAGGGGAGCAGTTCTACACCAGCCCCCTTGCTGTGAACACAGCTCCTGTCACCCTTCCCTTTCCACACTGTGACTGCTGGCTGCAACTGTGTGGCCTTGCCCTGCAATGCTGAGGGCAGCATGGTGTCACAGGTACCTGAAGAATGGATGTCAAACTGCACAGCTGGCTCTTCCTGCCCCAAATACGAGTCCTTTACTCCCCACAAGTATGTGTATGTTGAACACGTGTATAAAACATCCTCTCTAAGCATGTGGGTGACAGAGCTCAACATCCACTTCTCCTACACACAAATTTAAGCCTCCATGTATTAGACCAACTTTTTTTACCCATTAGTTTGTAGGCTTTTTTTTTTTAATCTTTGGTTTCTGGTTTTTGGGGCTTTTTTTTCTACATGCAGAAGAAAATGTTGTCAGTGTTTTTGAAATAGCATCTAAGCAGAACACATCCTTACTGAATTCTCACATCCTTCCAGGCAGCAGAGAAGATCCATTAGACAGCAGCCTCGTGTGCTAACCTGCTAGGCACCTACCACACTGTGTATGGAGTTTTGCAGAGGAAAAACATAATGTCATGCTAAAACCCAGCTCTTGGTGAGAAGGCACACCCCCTTTGTGTACTGATTTAACAACCCTATCCCCAGCCTTTCTCCTGTCTGCAATGCATTCCTATTTTTGAAAGAAAATTATGAGATAGGAATCAAGAAATTTAATCCCTGTCAACTCTAATGGCTGTGTCTCCCATTGCAGTTTATGACATTGGTGTGCTCTCCTACTCAGCAGAAATACTGGAGTGCTATTCTGTGTGTGTGTTCCACCCCCTAACAAGGAAAAGAATCCCCACTGGCCAACAAAGAGATATTTTGGGACAATAATAGATGCTGACAAAAAAAATAATTGTTTTCAGAGTTTCTTAAATGTCAGGAAATTTGGAGGGCCTTTGCTGAGGGTTGCTGATACCAAGTGTGCTGAACATTATCCATGTGGCATCTACTTTCTCTTCCAAAGAACTGCACTGAAAAATTAACTTCAAACTACCTATCAGGCCATAAACCCTTCCCTCTCACACCATCTTTATGAAGGAAGTTTAAAAAAAAAAGTATCAGAAGAGGTCTCACTGCCAGCATTTTTTTAATAAGGTCAGTCCTTTAAAAGGTATCCAAAATTTGCTCTCTCTTTTTCATTCATTCTTTTATTTTTAGTGCTATAAAGTTTTAATAATAGGCAATAAATGAAACAGTTCCATTGTCTGAAAAATGAAATGAGCTATCTGTGCACCTCCATAATCCATCCCATATGGCTGATCTTACCATTCCCACTGCATGTAGGATTCAGATCATCATTTCATTGTTTGCTGGGGAAGCCAAACTATGGGCTTCAAGTGCCCTCCTGTTTCTCTTATCCTAGACAAAAGAGCATTTCCAACACAAACAACTTTTATTCACCTCAGCTGCCCACATCTAAGAGAAAAGTGCTCTTTTTTGCCTTCAGCCTATGGGTTTTTTCTTCCTCCGCCCTGTTGAGTTTCCTGACTGTTGTTCCTTCTGGCTTCCTCCTGGATAGGGAGCTCCTGCAAGCATCCCACTCTCAGATGAACTTTACCCAGTCTCCAAAATTAGTCTCTGTGGCATTAAACCTGGACCCTCACTACCCAAACCTTTGGCTGGCTGAGCTCCATATGTCAAAAACTGGTTTCTCAGTCTCTTGAAGTTCAGGAGAACAACCAAGTAATAACCTGCCTCATTCATACATTATTTGTGTATCCTTTCACCACCAGGAAACCTCTCTTTCAACATCAGAAACTTCTCCTGTTGCATTTTTACAGCTACTTTATGTGCCTTTGCAAAAAGTGAAGAAGGCCCAAAAATTGGGTAGAGGGAATCTCAAATAAACAGGAACCAAGCCTTGGCCTTCATACACAGGCTACCTCCCCAGACCAACAAGGCTAATGGCTAGATTGCTGAACACCATTACTTAACATGGCTTGAGTGCTCAAAGACTGGAAAACATTGTCCAGCTGCTGAGCTGTTTCTAATTCTTCCCTCTGAACCACCTCACTGCTCCTTCTCCCACCTCAAAGACTGAGGCAGTAAGGTCTGGAGAGAGATGCTCATGAAGATAACTGAAAGAGATCCAAGAAAGGACCTGGGAAAAGATTGCTCCCCCATATGGGTACAGGCAGTCACATCATGATGGGGTGTCCCCAGAGCAGCAGGGTTTCAGCAGTCTCTTGCACTGATGAAGGGAGACCACAGACACAAGGAAATAAAGGGGAAGGTTGCAAGCTGATAGAAGTGAAATATCTAAAATGGATGCTAGTTTTAAAAACAACAGTCCCCTCCATAATTTCTGCAGCAGGAGACAACAGTGAAACAATTACAATAAATAAGTGGAAGAAAAATATCCATTTCCATTTAATAGAAGAACCTCAACACAAAACAGAAAGGATATGCCCTAGAAAAGAAGAGGCTTAAGAGTTCCTTTTCTTCCACCAGGCTCTGCTTTTTTCCTGGGAGTTGTTTCCTCCATTTCCTGGGCAACTCTAACCATGGCTCTGACTCAGTACCCAATGTCACTTGAACAGGATGTCCTGGAGCTGCCTCAGAATTCTGTGTCTCCTGCCACTGCCACACCTTGGTTTTTTCTTTTAAGACCTTACACATAAAACCTCTTGAACATATACTACTCATATGCCTGATTCACAACTGGCCCTTCAAATTACCCTATTTCTTTTGCAAAGGAGATCTACATTTTCAGTGGGACCTTCTCCAGTTTGATGCATTGCAGTTGACTGAAGCTGTGGGAAGAACAAGTTGCAGAGTATCACAATTGTTTTTAGACCAGTGATCCTAATGAGATTACAAATTCACAAGGGTGGTGGGGGGGAAAGCCATCCAGCACAGCTCAGAAAAGTCCCATTTGGAGAGTCCTTTCCACACACAGCTTGGACTTTAATGCTTTCCTCCCTCCTAGGGGAATATCCATATGTGTATGTGTCCTCTGGGAAGGAGGCAGCTGAGCACTGGTGTCCTCCCCTAGCTGACACAAGAGCAGTGCCACTGCAGCCAGACCCCTGCTTGTGAGGCAGGCGCCTGACTGCTATATATGCTTGCAAATACCTTTGCCTGGTTTTTTCTTCCTAAAGCCTCAGGCTGCTCCCTTTGATGTGTAATACCTTAAAGATTTTAATTCCTCTTTACATCAGCAGAGAGCCTTACTGAGCCCTCCCCACAGCTGCAGCCGTGTAGCAATTTCCTGCCCTTCTTAAATCAATGAGCTACAAAGATCAGTAATTCCCAACCTTTTCAGGAAACTGTCCAAATTCACTGAGCTAGGACCTTATTAATGCCTTCCACATTAATATAGCCCACCATGTACCTGGAACTGCATCAATCCCTCTCCCAGACCGAGCCCCCAGTGCAGCTGTATCTGTGCACACGGAGAAGATTTCATACGCAGGACACACACTGCTTTCCCCACACAGGAGAGGAGAGCAGAATAAAAGTCTCATGTGCCTCAAGGAGAATTAAATGTGAATGGCAACACCTTTATGCATAGCTCCAGTGAGATGAGAGCAGAGGAGCTGAGCTAGGATGTCTCTAGGTCATTTAAATGTCTTCTTTGTGATCATGGATAGCATAGCACTAAAGTGAGAGGTGGAAAACACAGGGCAGTTGCCCATTCCTGAGCACTGATCTTACCAAACCTCCTTACAAAGGACACAGTGGTCCTGGTAAACACACACAACAGGAGCATGCAAGTAAAAACTGAATTACAGTGCCCATGGGGACAGCAAATGAGGGCTGTGCACACAACTTTTACTCTGGTCTGCACACTCAGAGCTTTGCTTTACAACCCTGGGCTTCTTGTAATGTAGTCATATATGTCTAATTGTATAATTAAGGTTTAAAGCCTTTGTCACACTGATTTAAAAGATACCCACATCATTTAGATCTGAAATTTTAAATCTGAAGCCCATTCTTCTGCAGGATTCACGAATGGTAGAAAAAGTTGAAAATTTTTGGGATTTTCTTACTCTTTTTTGATAACATTGTAATGTCTTTTACAAATACAGTGGGGGGCGTTGATTAAAGCTCCTGTTTAACGACTGTGCTGTCAAAATATAATTTCTTCTAAATGATATTTAAGGTGTTCTACTTAATTATTCCATAAAAATCCTGACAAAATCAAGCAACACAGTCAAAATGAAACAACTGGACATTGCTGGAGAAAAACTGAAATAGTTTGAAACTAGAACATTTTTGCAGTTTTATCCTGCACACCTATGAGAAAGTGATTTTTTCTTCTAACATAAAGCAAGCACTCACACTCCAAGTTTTCCCATTTCCTGTGAAAATCAAAATTTAAAAATGACCTTCAGCCAACCCTGTATTTAATAAAGAATAATTACTTAGCACAGTGTCAGATTGTGACCTATTTGTCTCTTTGACAATCTGCAATCCCTCCTTTTTCTCTATCTGTTCTTCATTTTAATTTTTTTAAAATTGGTTTTTTCCACCTTAGACCCATGCCCTGTGCACTCATCAGAGAGGAGGGATGAGATCAGTTAGGAAATACAAACAAGCTTCTGTTACCTGTTTCTCCCAGAATCTCTGAAACCTTTGGCAAAGGGGTTTCTGTCAATCTTTAATCTGGTGATCTAAAAAGAAGAAAAAGAAAATTAGTTGATATCTTCATTTTTTCTCCTGTCAACAAATGAAAATTATAGATGATTACCATTCTTGCCCAAGCCACCTGTACAATGATCTTCCATACTTATTTCCCCAGATCTCTGTTAAAGTTGCCCTTCCATTATCCATAAACAGATGGTCTGCTTATCAAAAAGTGGCACCAGAGACAGAAACTCTAGCACTAGGGAACCTGGCACAGTGCTGGGGCTGAGAAATTGTTCATGAAGTAGAAACACATCGGGTGCAAAACCCTAGGAGCTGTAATTTATCAGTGGCCATGTGGTTTGGGAAGCAGGCACACTGCTTGAGTTTGGCTGCTATCTGAGTGATCTCAGCCTCAGCATTCCAGATATTCAGCAGCTGGATGCAACTCATGGGCCTTCAAACAATGCTGAAGAGAAAAGGCCAAGCAAAGCACAGGCTACAGCCTCAAAGATGTTAGGTAGGCATCCAGTCACACATACAGGTTGTTGTTGTTCTGGTCAGTGTCTGGGTGGCCCTCAAGAATTTTCTAGTCCGGGAATTTTTTTTTTTCCTTTTTGGTTTTTTCCTCCTCTAAATAAAGGCGATAGCAGACTGAGTGCTTTGGGGGAATCTTCCTTCCTGCTTTGTTGTTAAGCATGAATTCCACATCTGTAAATATGGAACGTAACACTGGGATTTTGACCTTTCATCCTGTGGTATTATACTCCTTGTTGGCTATTCCACAACCTGGTGTAGCACCAGAGATTCCCTCTGCCAGCCTCAGCTTGTCCTGGAGATTCCACCTTTGGAATGAAAGGAGAGTGGGATCTCCACATCCTACCAAATTTGAGGTGGTTTTGCTGAAACTGCTCAAAAGGGACTAGTTTAATGCAGTCTGATCTGAAGGGGATTTGCAGGTGTTTTGCTTCTGTCAGAACCAAGCCCTTGCTCTGGATATTAACCTCAGATCTGGAATGCTGCTCCTATTTTTGCAGAAGCTTAATTTGTGAACTTAATTTCCGCTAGCCTGACTTTGCAGCTGTCCTGGGACTTGTGTGTACAGAGACAGATATGTTCTGTGGAGGATGGAATTACAGCAGAGGGAATCCCTGTGGTGGATTTGCTAACATTTTACAATTGTTTCCAGAGACGCTTCCCCCAGTAAGGCAAAGCTTTACAGCCACTGGAGGGCATGCAGGCAGATTCAGGGGATTTAAATTTGGTTTTAATGAAAAGGTTTCTCCAGACCACCAGAATTTTCTTACCAGTATTATAAAAATGTGATTGTGTCCCCCAAATCTTTTTAACAAAATCCCCAAACTTTTGGAATTCAGAGAGACAGAAATTTCAGTGTTTCTTTACAGTGAGGCAGCTTATGGTGCCAGTCCCTGACAGGGATCCCTCCCCTAACATCTTCCTCCCTGTATAATTATGTCTTACAGGTCTGGTCATTAAGGAAGAATGACAGGCTTATTTCCTGTCATTTCTTCTCCTTTCCCTATCCTCTTTCCTTGTCTGATCTACAGTTAAGGTTTGTGGAGTATCTGCATTTGGATGATGGGGCAGGAAATTTCCCATACTACAGTGATGGCAAACCCACCACTGTGTTGCAAAATTTTTGATCCATTTTGGACCCTGATTTAAGCCAGTTCAAGGGGACCAGACAGACAAAAAATCTGGGAGTCGTGGGAAGAAAAAGAGGCAGTCATGGGAGCACTGTCTGCATGTGTGCTCTGTTATACATTGCAAAACAAAAATCTCTGTAACTTTTCACTAAACTGTTAGAAATCACAACTGTTATAAATTGGTTAAATGTTGCAGTCTGCTTTATGCTGATGTAATATGGGTCTGTCCTTCGGTCCAAAAATACTAAATGAAGTCTAGTTTAAGAAAAGTGTAGATCAGTAACAAAGTCAAGGTCCCTAGAGAAAAAATCCTGCTGTGGCAACATCTTTTCCTTATGGTATCTAAAGTCAATACTAAACCTCATCACTGGGAACTATGCCAGACCTGAATCAAACACAAATTATCATAAAATCACAGAATGTTTGAGTTGGAAGGGACCACAAAGATAATCTTGTTCCAGCCTGCCTGCCATGGGCCAGGACACCTTCCACTAGACCAGGTTTCTCAGAGCTCCATCCAGCCTGGCCTTGAACACTTCCAGGGATGGAGCAACCACAGCTTCTCTGGGGAACCTGTTCCAGTGTCTCACCTCCCTCACAGTAAAGATTGCCTTCATAATATCTAGACTAAACCTACTTTCTTCCAGTTTGAAGCCATTCCTCCCTATGCTGTCACTACATGTTCTTGTAAAAAGTCTCTCCATCTTTCTTGTAGGCTCCCTTCTAGTACTGGAAGGCTGCTGTTAGGTCACCCCAAAGCTTTCTCTTCCTATCCTTACTTACAGTGGGAAGCATTTTGATCACCCAGTCCCCATCCTGCTGTCCATCCTCTCAAGAGGTATGAGAAGAGAGGACTCATTCATTGAAAGACCAAGGAAAAAAAGTTGTTAAGTAGTACCTCAGCCTTCTCATCAGTTATTACCAGTTTTCCAGTGTTGTTTATCAGAGGGAGGTACCCCTTCTTTAACCTTCCTCTTCTGGTTAACTTACCTCTAGAAGCCCTTCTTGTTATTCTTTTCGTCCCTTACCAGGTCTAGTTCCAGTTTCCCATGGCTCTCCTCACCCAATCCCTACACAGGTTACCTGTCTTAGTTCTCACTGCCTGTGCATTTGTTTCTTTCTGTTTGGTTAGCCCAGCAGATCCCTACTCAGCCATGCTGGTTTCTTGACTTCCTTGTCTGATTTCTTGCTCCTGGGGGTTACTAGCTGTTGGCCTGTATTGAAGACTTCCTTACAGATCTGTTCCATGTCTTTTTCCTAAGGGCAGGCTCCCAGGAGGTCCTATTGACCATCTCCTTGCTGAACTGGAAGTTTACTTTCCTAAATTTCAGGTGCATAATTTGACTCCTTACCTGACCCATATCCTTCAGGACATTCATGCATGAGAATTTCAGTTTATATGCAATACATGTATTCAAAGGCTTATTTTTTCAACAAACTGCTGAGATTTGGCTTCTTCAAAACTTCTTCCTCCACTGCTACAAAAACCCCAACTGTTTTGTCCCTGAGTTAATTGATCTGGACTGATAACTGCCTTAGAATTACAGTGAGGACAGGACAGTCTAGTTTTGTTGCATGAGGCAGCAATGAAATTTGAACACAATACACCTCTTTAGAGTTGATCTCAGTTGATTATTTTACAGTAAAAGCTACAGCCATCTCATTTTCAAGGTGGCTTCTTGGCTAGATACTTGATGTCTTCACACCACCCCAGAACAGGCATTTTCTCTTCTAGCCTGTAAAGTGTAACTCTTCTGTGTTTCTCAAAGTTAATGTCTCAGTCACAAAGAGCACACTGATATTTTTATGAATGCACAACATAAAAGGAGCACAAAAGATTTACCTGTTGATTTTGGTAGGCTGTCACTGTGGTGAAAACAGTCTCAGGGAAGTTGAAGGTTTTCACCCCATCTCCTGAAGGAACTGGCTTTGTAGGAGAAAGGTCACTGCTGAAATCCTTGCGGATGACATGAACACGAGGCTGGTACTTATGCATTGAATGTAAGATTATCTGAAGAGAAAACAAAAAAAAAAAAGGACTTTTTTTCCCCCAAAAATATTTTACACAACCTCCAGATGTACAAGAAAGCAGGAAAGGAGTAAGAGTTAATATGGAGAAAATTATCCTTTTCTTACAAGCATGTACAAGACAAAGTTTGTGCTGTGAGCAAAGAGAGAGGTGCTGTATAGGGTCAGGCAACATTTTGAGGAAAAGCACTGAAATAGAGAAAAAAGCTCCATAAATCTGGAAGCAGCCACAGACACGTGTGCCCAACAGGACACAGGAGCATCAAAGCAGCAGCAGCACCCTTTCAAGTCTGAGAGGAGCAAGGCTGGGACAGCAGGATTAACTTCTAACTTACATGGCCTTGATCATCAAGTTCGTTGTTGGTCAGCTTGAGCTTGTCAAAACTGACCACCTGCCTCATCCAGGTGTCTCCAGAAGCCAGGGAGTCAGGGTGGATGTAAACCCTCGGGGGCACTGGGGAGTCAGCATTGCCAGCCACCATCCACTTGGAGCTGTGATACACGTACCTGAAAGAGAAAGGGTAGGTGGCTAAGGGAGGGTGTCACTCACTCTCTGTGGGAACATGTCCAGGGCTCCCCCTCCCCTGCCACCCTCATGCACCCCAGAGCTCTCATTTGCAGTCAGGGGAGAATGTGCTTTATTGCAACCTCCTACCTTCTAAATGAAAGCCAGATTACCCCTGAGCCACTTGTTCGGACTTGATTCCTTATTAAAACCACCTTGCAGTTATTTTCCCTGTAAAACCCTGCCACATGTGCCTTCTCAACTCCTTAACCCTCTCTGAGCCAGAGTAAGAGGCTGGAAAATATGGGTAAACAAAGTTCTCTCTGAAAATATTCATAAATACCCTGCAATTTCTGGAAATCTGCGTTGAATCTCATACCAGACTTTGGAAAACACATGTGGCTCACCCAAAAAGGGCAATAGGCAATGGATACAAGTAAAACGATTGATAAAACAGAATTTCTGGTTTGAAATGTTGCAAAACAGGAAATTCCGTATAGTATTACATACATTGGGATTAGAGGAAAAACATATTTTTTGTTCCTGGTCTTTTGTGATTTTTTGTGTTCCTGATCTAGCCATCCTATATATGCCATATATTTCTCTACCACAGCTTTGCCTGGACACTTTTTCCCCGTACCCTGCAGCTCCTTCCCTCTGAGGCATTTCACAAACAGTTCCACTGACACCTCTGTGTTCTGCCCTGTGCTGCCCCTCATTGGGTCTCTGCTCAGCTCTGCTAAGATGTTCCAGTCTTTGCCTACAAACAGTGACTAATTTCCTGTATTTTCACAAGAAATGGGGGAAAAAAGGAAAAAAAAAAAATAGGAGTCTTTTCCTTCCATGCTAGTTTGCTCTGTGTGGCTGCACAAACTAACAAGGGCAGAAACAAAGGGTAAGAAAATAAATGTATTTTCAATGTCAAGGTTGTGAGAACCACACTCTTAGAAAGAGGAAAAACACCCAGCTGAGTATCAGACACTATCTTCCTGCTTCCCAGGAAAAGCATTTTCCTGAGAAAAACTGTAAAATTTGGGAGTAAAAATGCAGTATTTAGCATTTGAAGCAGAGGTTCAGTTCTGAATCCTTGAAACGTGGTTCAGTCAAGACTGTTTGGAGAAAAGACACGCTCTCAGGGGTCTTGCAATAAGAATATATAAATCACCTCTGTCTGGAGAGTTTTCTGGGATGCGGAGGATCATGAGTTTTCCAGAGTATTTTTTAAGATCAGAAGCCCATTAATGTAAGAGAAATCTCTTCTTCCTGTCTTTCAGTTCAGCTGTGGAAAGTCTCTCAGTGACTCCATACTGCAGGTCAGGGACCAATATTCACTGAGGCTGCTGTGCTGGACAGTGAACACTTTTGAAACAGAAATCACCCAGTCCTGTTCAGGCCAGACCTGAGATGCCTGGCTTAGTTCAGCTGTTCCTTGCCCATTCCTTTCTTGCAGAAATAGTTTTAGGGGCTGCAGACCCTAAACTGGTAACTCCAGTGCCCTCAGGCAGTCACTGCTGATCGTGTCGATCAGGAAATGCGTGACAGGGATCTCCTCAATTAAAAACTTCTATTTGAAAAGAGAAAGATTTCATTCCAAAAGTGCAAGAGACTGTATTAAAGCTCTGGGGTTTTTGTCTAAAAATTCTGGTCAAATCAACTATGGTGGTGTAAATCAACAGGGTCTCCTCCAGCACACCTTTGCTATGGTATTTAAAGGTAGGTGTCTTTCCTAGGCTGTCACTGGCAGCAAGTTGTTACAAGATTCCTACCTCTGCCCCTGAAAAGCTTACCTGTATCTCTTGTTATCCACAGGGACAATGTCCATGGCAATATAATACTGCTGGTGGGGATCCAAGCCTGTAATTTTCACCCTCATGGCTGGAAACATTCTCCTAGGAAAGTAAGAGTAGAAATAAGGAAGAAAATGGTGAATAAGGAAACTGAAGAGGCTTCTTATACCTCTCCCTGGCACCACATGCCAATTTACACACCACAGTCCTTGGCATGACTCCTCTGGGCTTGGTGCGGGTAGAAAAGACTATGCTGGAAGGAGTTTGGATCTTCAATTTTTTTCCCATTTAGAAAAAGGTGTAACAGGATAACAACCTGGAAGTAATTATAAAATACTCACAGTCAAGCACTCTGTTCCCAGTTCCCAGCTGACAGCTCTGCTATGCTTCTCACAAATTGTCCTCTCTAAGGCATTTCTAGGATGGGCAATGGTCCTTTTACCTCGTGTTTTTCCCACTGGCCATCCACCTGTAATTCTTCCCTCATAATCCATTAAATGCAGGATCACTTTAGTTCTCTTTTTTATTTTTGAGAATATCACATTTCAGTATAGAGTTTGACAGTACTGAAGTAACACTTCAAGCAAATACATCATCCTGAAAGATCCCCTCGCTCTCATGTTTATAGTTATTTAAGAAAAAACATCCCTCAAATTAATCTGCTTATTCGGAATGTACTTCCCATTCAACAGAAACACTGACATTATTTTCATGGCTTCCTTGAAGTCCTGGTAGCATTTTGTGCAATCTTTTTAATAAGTGTAGTCTTTTCTATGCCCTATGATCCTGATCTATCTTAAGCATTTTCTCTGTGTAAACAAGGTGTGGAACTCTACATCAAAAAGAAACAATTCCCAGCCTTTTTTTTCTTGTCTGAGCACAGGTTAAGCTCTGCTAAACACAGTCACTGTTGTGGAAGTGTTTGTAGCTAGGCAATTATTTCAGAAGAGAAAAGATCAGAACAATTTTAACCTTAAACCATGCTAATGTTAGTGTGGCTATGGCATAATTTCTCCTTCTTCAAAATTTTATGGTGGCCAGTAGACAAATTTCTGTTCTACACCTCCCTCAAAGAGCATGCTGAGGGAATTGCTTATGCCATATTATATTTGCAATTAATGTGGTATTTTTACACCTTCATAAAATCTGAGGAGCAGAGCTGCAATGAGGTGCAGAAGGAATTGAGCAACACTGAAATCAGAGCAGAACACTGAAAAAATCCTGCATTACTTCACTGACTGTTAACTCAGACCTGAGCTCTACCTGAGTGGCTTCTCAGCCTTTATCTGGGAAAAACTTGATCTGAGGTCCTACAGGATGGTGTTACTCAACTGAATGACATCTGCCTAGAAAATACAGAGCTTTGGTAGGAGAAACCCTGAAAGTACTGGATGCTCATACAAAATCACATTGTGCTTCTCTGATTAAGTAGACATATCCTTGCAGGACGGAAGGATGTGGATGGAAGGAGAATATTAAGGGGCAATTTAAAATCACAATGCCAAAATAGGAGGAAAGTGTACAAGAAATGATGTCCACAGTGTCTAGGAGCCATCCCTAGAAACCATCGTGACACTTTCCCTTCTATTTAGAGAGAAGCAGTGAAATGTCAGAGAAGAAGATTTAGTTGTCCTGAGAAACACTTCTGTTTCTCAAAGTATTTCTAATGAGCACAGCCTGGAGGATGAAGAAAAGAGGAGAGCTTGTGTCAACATCTCCAGACATGTCTCTCAAACTTTTCATGGCAGGGATGTGACCCTGAGAATCTATTTCATTCTTTCCAAGCCAAGCCACATATAGCTGCTTGCAGAGAAGGGTGGGAAGGATGAGGAGGTTGATGCTCAGCCTTTTCCCTACCCACAGCTCTTTCATTTCAGGCCACACTGAGAAGATAAGATCTGATCTATTAGTAATTGCATCTGCTTTGGAAAAGGGCATTTACCCCACAGCTGCCACAGCACAGCTAACCCGAGTTATGAGAGACGTAAAACTGTCAGAAAAATCGTCTGCAGAAACCCTTCAAGGAGAGAGCAATTTGTGCAACTGATGGTGTGAGTTTGCAAGTAGAATGACTGGGTGGGGAGGTGGGGAAGGAATAATGGATTAGTCTTCAGTGGCTTCAGGGCATTACCTTGTTTCTGCCACAATGGCTCATTAAATCTGCCAAGCCAAATGGGTACAGGATGTGGCATTTTACAGTCCAGCTCTCTTTAATTAGAGAGAGGTAGCTTGGGAGCAGCTAAAGAGGTAGGTCATGTTTCAGAGGGTTGATGAGAAACCCAGGATTAAATTAGAGTCTCTTTGGGTCTAAGTCTGCACTCTGTGTTGGGAAAATGGAATGCTCTGTGTGTCCCAAGAAGCTCTCTCCAAATCTGTAGCCCCATGTAAAGTTGCAGTACAGCCCGTGGGGTTGTTTGCTCATGAAATACCTTGTAAAAGATTACCACAGACCATTCAGCAGGCTTAGAGGCTAATCTCTGAAATGAACAGAGAGAGCTCGGCTGATCCCACTGCTTTCTCTAAGGTTTAAGTGTACTTTTAAAGTTTTGTAAATTATGACTGTTTTTCTTTATCTGTGGGTGTGAAAGTAACATAGGTTTCTTTGCCATAAAGATGTGGCCTGGAGCTGTCACAGCAGGCCTCCAGCAGCATTGCTGTGTGGAGAGGGGGAAATGGAAAAGGCAGAGGCTAACAGTGGAGACCTAGGGATGTGCTCGTGTGTAATCCTGGTAAAGTCCCTCTCCTCTGCATTTCCTCTTGGCTGGCTCTTGATTGTCCAGAGGCACCAGTCTTATGGAAAACAAGAGGCTCAGAGGTTTGGAAGGAATTCAGGTTGTTTGGACACGGCTGTATTAATAAACAGTCAAGAATCTTTTGTCTAGAAAGGTATCAGCTTCACAGTCAACAGCTACAGACATGAAGGCTGTCTGTTTTCATACAGAACATGTGATGACATCTGATATATTTTAGGAGGAGGTTTCATATCAGTAGCAGTTTGGGATGATCAAGTTCTTTATAATGTAGCTTTACCACTCTGCAGGAAAACAGTCTTCTGTCGCCCTGTTTTTGAAAGCCTTCTGAAAAGTTTATATTCTCGAGTCAGATTTTCTCACACATTGTACTAAAAACACTACCTTTGTTTACATTCCTTCTTGGAGAAGGGAAGCTGATGGACTGGTCACTTAGCCAGTCTGGCTGAGAGGTGGGATTTCATCTTCCAATCCTCTCTCACTTTGCACACCCTATAAATTGTGTATCCATAATAAACGGGTCCTCTTTTTGGGGGCTTCTGCTGTTCTCTCAGTTGTGGTGAAACTGTGTTCTTCTTTTCATGTCCTGTTGCTACAGTCTTCCTAAACTTAAGACTGTGAACTTACACTCAGTACCCTTGCAAGGGAAATGTGATGTGCTATGAAATAAGTTACTACAACTGCTTTAGGACCACTTAGAAGTGTTTCAAAAAGCATCTTAGTAACAACCATGTGCCTCAGTCTACTCAATTTCTGTTTTTCTCCATAATGAGATTGAAGTTTATGAACACCATATGTGAAGAAAACTAATGATAGGTAAATATCCCTACAACTTCATTAAAATAGTATTTGCCAGCATAGGAGTGTACTCATACCCAGAACCATGTTTAGGAACTTTCAACAAAAAAAAAATAGTCGGGTGGTGGCAGCTAGCAGTATATTTTTTGATAGTAGTGGTTAAGATTTTTTTTTTTAAATATAGTTTAATTTTATTTTGTGGAAACCATATAAAGGAGAAGGATCACAGGTATAACCCTCAACTGGATTTTTTTCCCTAATAGAATAAAGCTTCAGTTTCTTACCCTTAAGTTAGGAACTTACATAAGAGTAGACTTGTATAAGGGTGACATCTATTAAATGCAAACCCTAAAATGAAGGGATGTGCTCTTCAACTGTAGCAAAAAGTAAGTGTCTATTCAGTAATAGTCATTTCCCAGTCACTAAAAAAATCCAGTTGAGAAACACTGCAAAATAATCTGATTTAGGTCTGCAGATACAGTGTGCACGCCATTTACAATGCGTGTGAGTTTACAGGGCAACCTGAAGTTATCCTTGTTATTTCATGTCTCATATTTCCTTGCATTTAAGACTGAGGCCAAAAGTATATTTCTTTAAAGAAAAAAATGTGTAAGGAGTGAAGGAAAGGAAGGCAAGGGAAGGCAAGGGAAGGCAAGGAAAGGCAATGGAGGAATGCCTTCTGTTTCCCTCCGCAGCATGGGATCATGTAGAGATGTGTGTTCTGAGAGGAAAAGCTGAGGTCAAGGCTTGGTAACAAATGGATTTATTGTTTATGGAAGAGAGGGAGACCAACAGATCTTCTCAGTTGCTCCCAGAAGGGACATTCTTCTGGAAGCTGGAGAAAGCTTATCTGGCCCACTGGGCCAGGACCTCTAAAACTCAGTTTGGTGGCTGTGACCTGCTAGCCCTTGCTCTGAGAAGTCCTCTCCATGGGCCCCCTCAGCATCAACAGATCTTGATTACAAAATCCCTTCTGCTGTCTCTAACTGAGGAGCACTTTGGACCTGCCCTTCTTTCCACTGTGTAGAAAAAATTACACATGGTAATGTAAACAGCCCCAAGTACTTGCTACAAACAACTCAGACTCATTATTTCAGGGAGGCAAAGAGACTGCAGGCAAAGTACCACTTAACCTATCAGGAGGCACAGAGAAGTCAGGAGAGGACAAGGTCACCTGTTTCACTCACTGGTGTATTTTCCAGTCTTACTACTGATCCTGGCCATCAGCGTTTTGGTTTGAGCCACCCTGCAGCACAGATATGATAACTGTGATAAGACAGATGAGATCATTTCCCTCAGAGTTGAGATGACTGGTAGAACCCGTGTTCCCAGAACAATTCCTCTTGGATATGCTGGCATGCCTGGTAGCACAGGTAAAAACAACTCCATAAACAGTAGGCAGCCATTCCCTTCCAGAGGGGGACTCCAAGCACTCCCTATAGTGTATTGCCTCAGGAACAAATGCATATTTTTTCTCACTTTGGGCAGCACTTCTATGCCTCAGTTAAATAACAGCTACTCCTGCAGCTCAGGTGACCATGGACAATAGATAGGGATTGTAGGGATGTGGTGAAGGTTTCAAATTCCTCAGCTGGTGCTGGCAATACTATCACTGTTAGCAAAGGAGAGTAGAGAAAAAGAGCTAAAAATTATTTTAGAACTACTTGCTCAAATCAGTATGACCTGGGGCTTAAGATGAACTTATTTTATTTTGTAGAGTCTAAAGTTTGCCTTTCAAGCAAAAAGGAGATAAAGGTAATTATAGATTTGAATGAATGCATCCAACAGCCATTTGCATCTTTTACACAAGGAACAAAAGAGAGTTGTTATAAGCATCTGATTATAATCTAAATAACAATGTTTTGATGGAAAGGAAAAAGGAAGAGTTAAAAGAGGACTGTAGTAAGTTTATGGAAACAGACAAAAAAAAAGAGACATCTATAAATACAGCATCAAGAAAAGAAAAACAACAAAGCAGAATTAGAAGTGAGTGAGAGTGGGAGTGTGAAAGTCAAAAAGTGCAGTGTGTCTGACATAGGCAGGATATAGACCCAGAAATATGTTTGAAATGAGAATGTAGGTTAGAAATTAGCATTACACAGCAAGAGAAGAGAGACTCTGTGGGGACAGGCAGGAATCGGGCAGTGCTTTACAATTCATAGAAAATTAAGGAGCAGCTGTACTTATAGGCAACTGAGTCTGTAATTATAATGGCTCTCAAAAAAAGAAGGCCTTATGGGACTCGGGGCTTCCGAAGAGAAAGCAACGAGAACAAAATCTTCTGTGGGGAAGGAAGCAGATGCAAATTACTCTGTGTGTCCCTACCAATTTTAATAAGTAGTAGGAAATCTTCAGGAAATAACACCAGTTCTGCTATTTATGCCAGAAATAATAAAATCTAATCTCTGGCATGCATCATGTATCACGCATCCCATATGGAGAAACAGGACTGCTAGATCCAGCTCTCACCCATCACAGACACATCTTCTCTGACAGAAAACTGTTTAACCTGCTAAACTATTTAACCATGTAATTTGCAAATTCTATGACATCTGTAAGGACCATCCTCAATAAACAGGTGCATTACCTAAAGAAGATGCCCAGCTCTTCATTATGCTTTGCAATTATTAACCTACAAATATAGTCAACAGAAAAAACCCAAGCAGCCTTCCAATATTTTTAGCATCACTTCTGGAGAAGAACATCATTAAGGAGAAAAAACAACATCTATTTAGTAGTTACATAGATTTTCTGTGGGGAGTGATGTGACCGTTGGCCACCAGAACTCAAGTAATTACAAGCATCTCCTTTCCTGGAGAAAGAATATTATTTAGGATTATAATGAATATATTATTTGCACAGGAAGTTATTACTCTATTGTGACACATGGTCTTCTGTAAGTGAAAAAAATTATCCACACTGGAGCTTACAAGGTGTCACAAAGGTCAGTTACTTTATTCAGAAACGTGTGAGCTGCCAAGGTCCTCTTCACACCACTAAGTTCTGGCCATTTTAGTTTGAACAGGTGGGCATAGAGATATTTATGCTGATTTTCGGTCTATCTACTCCATGTACCATCAGAAAATTAATTATAATTAATCTAACAGGTAATAATGTATTAAGTTTCTGAAACAAGCATGGTCCAGGCACCAGAACAATAGACCCAGAAAGAAGGAAGTTGGTTTTTCCAGTGCCATATTCATTGATGCTGGACAGATCACTTAGATAATCTGTTTAGGTCTCAATGTCACCACCTGTGAAAAGAGGAAAATAATGATTTTCTCTGTGTCTGCTTTGACATCTCCAGAGAAGAGGAGTTGCACAATAGCAAGTGATTTAATTCCTGTTACTTTGCCTCTTCCATTTGAGGCAGAAGGTCAAAACCAGCAGCCCACTATGTACTGATGAAAAATGCTTCCTTTGCCACTGAAATCTAAAACTGAGAGCTAATCTGGCTCTGATAACCTTTTTAATGTGTCATCTGGGTTATTTGTCCAGTATAACTTTCCTTAAATTATCTGGACTTTCTGGGGCTAAGGAGCAATACTGCTCACTTCACAAGAATGTAAAGCAACAAGTCGAGCTGTTCTGGGAGACTTTGGGAGCACAGATATGAAACAATGCTGTAAACTTGGGGAAAATTTCCCTGCTGCATTCCTGCGCCGGGGTCGGGACAGCTCCCGGGTCGCTCCCGGTGTTGGCTGGCCGTGGCGAGCTCTGTCCGTGGTGCTGACGCCCGCCTCGGCACAATCGGAATTAAAAGCTCATTAGCTGGAGCTAAGAAACGTGCCTGCTAATGAAAACCTGCCTAAAAATCCTAGTTTGGGACATCTAGAAATGTACAACTTCCTCTAGGTTGTGTTTTGGCAAACAGACTCCTAGCTATTTTTAAATAGTGGTCAGCAGTGAAGATCTTCCCCTTGGCTAACCTGTCACGTTGAGGTTTCCCTTTTTAAAAAATCTGGCTAATTGGTGGCTCTTCCGAACCTCAGCTGATGTGGTATCACTGCAATAGCAAAGAAAAACACTAGGCCTAAATATTTTTTATACAGGAAGTCGTTAGCACTGCATCTGCTTAGAACTGCAGGCAGACATTCATTTGGTGTAAAGGCGAGTCTGAATTTCCCTGTATTTGAGATTAAATCAATAAGGCCATGAAGTGCTATGGAAATTTGAAAGAAAACTCCAGTGGCTCACTCCCAGATTCATAACTCATCTTAAATTCAGTATAGCCAACAATACAATGAGTGTTTCCTGATTTATTTACTCAAAGGAACAACTGTCCTTGATGGTTTCCTGTAGCTGCCAGTTCTCCTTTGGAGCTGCTTATTCAAGCAGTCATATGAAACAACTTTACCTGTCCTAAGAAAGCTAATAGGAGATACAGCTGAGAAACTCAACCATTTAATTTTTCCTGCATATTCATCCCTTCAGATTATCAAGGAAGGGAAAAAAAAAAAAGTTTCTTTCTTAAAAAAACAATGAAATAAAATTTGGCCGGTTTGGTTCTGATCTCTTTTTTAACTAGACAGAAAGCCAGAGACATCATCTTACCTGCCTGCTTTCGTGATGATCATCTCTGTCCCAATGTCATGAAATCTTTTCCAGAGGTCTGCACACTGCAGCTCTACCTGGATCTCTTCCATGGATGAAGGTGGAGGAGGCTGAGGGCCTGAGCCACCAGATGTGAGGTCAGAATGGGAGCCAAATGAGCAGGATGTCCTTTCTGCCAGCACCTCTGTGTCTGACCCAGTGCTCTGTTCTGAGTCTGCAAAGTAAAGAAGCCAGGTAAGACCCTTCAGTTCTACCTACTGTGAGGGATGAGAGGAGGGAAGAGGAGGAAAGTCAACACAGGAAGTGCTAAAGACCAGTACAGTGGCTTTTTATATGGTGTGTGTATATATATATGTATATGTATTTTTTTTTTTTGTGATTTATAGCCCGATTTAGGTCTTTGAGTTTCCAACATGATATCTAGCTTTTTTTAGTACAGTTTTAGAAACAGCTGAAAAAAAAGACCCTCAACATAAAATATAAATAGTAGCAAGCAGTGGTGGAAGTACAAAATATAGATGAAAAACAGAAATGAAAAAAAAATTAATTCAACCTGTTGTTTCAAGCTAAGATTAGATGGGCTCACTGGAAAACTACGTTCTATTTAATTGAATATTCTCCTGCAGTACTATTAAAGAGTTGGTTATTTTTAAACAACACAGTTTTTTATATCCTTTAATAACTTCATCATCAAAAACAATGAACACTTTTTTATTTTGCTATTTGGCAGCACCATTCTGGAAATGTGTTTTATTTGCTCCTATAAAACTTTGTTTGAACAATCATATTTCCTGGAAAGATAACCATGAAGCTTTTGCTAAGGAAAATGCTCTAGGCTACTAAAGGACAAAAAAGAGTGATAGTAAACATATGGAATAAGCTACCAAGGAAAAAACTGAAGAAAACTGCAGAAAGGATCACGTGACACAACCATCTGTATGGGGGAGAAGAAGGAGGTTTGCTCAAAAAATAAACAAACAAACAAAAAGGGGAGGTTCAACTCGTTCAAAAGTCCAGGCTGGCACGTTGAGTCAGGTGGCCAATTTTTGCAAAAATATTTCATGTATTTATTAGGTAGATATGTTGTATATGTTCAGTCCTCATTTTCATACAGAGGGCTAAGATGAAATTTTGCAAATAACAGTGTTAGTTTGCAACAGGTTGCACACCCACATTGCATCAAAATAATTCACAATACAGTCTGCAAAGCAATGTGCTTGTATTTCAAACCTTATTTTTGATAAATGTGCACTAGTATTACATAGTTGATTAAGAAAGGAATAAAATTACGTGAAGCATTCCATCAAATGGCTCAGGAAGAGCCCTGTGGATTTCAAAGAAGGTACAGAAACAATAATTTAGAGGGTCCTTATTGATCACACGAGTGAAAGCATCCCAGTGGATGAACTAAACAGCTATTTACATGTGCTCTCTGCACTTGAAGAAAGAAAGAGGTATCTCTGCAAAGGAAACCTAAGAAGACAAGAAGTAACAATCTGTGCTAAAAATGTGATTAAATCATGGCATCTAAAATTCCTTCCATACCAAAAAATTGCCGGAAACTCTTTAACCACACTGAGGTGGTGGAGGCTGAGCCTGAGGTTTACAGTGTTTCTGAGAGACAGTGTCTCCTGGAGCAGCCTTCACATCAGTGCAGGGGGCTATGACTAAGAAGGAGGAGGCAGTGAAGATTCCACCTGCAGAACCACCATCCTCACCTACTGCCACATGGAAATATTTCAGGAAAATCCATTTTTCTGTGGTATGGACATAAACTGTTTGACTGATAGCTTATGAGAAACTTCCAGCCCCTCGAGTCATCAGGAAGCATTTATCTTTTGTGAGAGCCCTAGGTGATGTCACTGGACATTGGACATTTTGCTTGAGGGGTGTTTTCAGTAAGCTTTGTCAGGTATTTAGGCAATCTGCCAGTACAATGTAGAAATTCTGCACGACAGAAAGGTTCAGTACTTATTGCTCCCAATCCATTTTGAACAGGGAGTTCTTTATGTCTCCCATGGACTTCCAAGTTAGGCTGAAGCACTAATAGGTTCATCTCTCTAAAGAAGTAGCACAAACTGACACAGAGAGGATTGTTACATGGAGACCACTCCTACACTCGAAACTAATATCCTACAAACAAGGTGATTCAAGATAATATGAGATAATCTTCTAGGGTTCTGTATCCACAGGACAGATAATCCATCTGAGAGTACAGAGGGGCTGAGACATTTGCTCCCTGCTTCACTAACCCAGTGAGACAGAAGCAGATCTTTTCTTCTCCTAGCTCAAATTATTCCACCTCAAAGCACTGGAGAAATAAGCATGAGTAGGGGTCACTATGCTTAGGTCTTCCTAGGGGTGGTTAATCACTTCGTCCTTCAACAAAAAAAGAAAGAGGATGCTTTACAAATCACTGTGTTTGTATACCTGCTTGTGTCCTAAATCATTAACCAGAAATCTTATATCTTCTCTGAGACCACAGAACTGCAGAATCAATTAGGCTGTAAAAGACCTCTGAGATCATCAAGTCCAATCTCTGACACCACCATGGCAACCAGACCATGGCACTGAGTGCCACATCCAGCCTTTCCTTAAACGGGGACAGTGACTCCACCACCTCCCTGGGCAGCTCATTCCAATGGCTGATCCCCTTTTCTGTGAAGAAATTCTTCCTAATATCCAAATTAAAGATAAACCACGTGGGGAGTCTGAAGGGACTGGATCTAGGGAAAAGCAGAGCCCTTCTTCTGAAGCTGTAGGTCTGAATCTAAAGAGATGGGTTTAGACCACACCTTCCGTGCTTGGTTCAGGCGCTCAGAAACTGTCCTCTGAGACAGTATGGCAAACGGCCAACAGATGGCACTTGGCTAGATGTTGCCCCCACTTCCTTCCAGCATTTCCTGCACAGCCTTTCAAACCGGGCGTGTGGCTGGAGCTTTGGGAATCCCTGGGAACTAACTGGAATTGCACGCTGCAAAATATTAGGTATCAGAGGCTTTAAGACCCCTCTCAGTGATTTATACTGATATTGTCCCACTTACTTTGCAGACCTCTTCAGGGGCCTTCCTTAAATTATGGAAGTTGAAGGAGAACCATAACCTTGGATATAATTTTCCATGCTGGCACAAATCAGAAATTGCAAAAGCAGTTCACTAATTACTGATAAGCCAGTATCTACCCAAGTGTGCTACCACACAAAGGAGAATAGAACTCATTTTTCCCCAAGGATACTACTTTGTGCCCTGAGTTATGAACTATTATTACCCCCAAGTTAGTGCACAGAAGAGTAACTATCTTTCCCACTTCTAATTTTGGAAAAGGAGAGTCACTAGTGTTGTTGCTCTTAGTTCAAACTCAATAGGCACTGAGACATATTTTGTGTTTTCTTCAGCCTTTCTTGAGCTAAGCTCTCCTGAATGTTGTCATCCAGTTGGAGACACAGTCCTTGAGAAATAATACTTCACAACAAGCTCATCCAACAACTAAAAAAACAACTAAAAAAAGTGGGAATAGATGCAACTGAGAGTTCTAAACCTACAGTATTTCGCTGGACTTCCAGCTGGGACAGTCTCAGGTCAAAATGTTCCTTATTGTTTTTACAGGAACCCATGAACTTGCACTTTCTGATCTTAGCGGCTTTTCTTTACAAGGTTGTTCCTCTCACTTGTCTGCTGGAAGAAGGAAGAAGGGCCCTTCCTGCTGCACCATAGCTGTGGAAGTGAACATCTCCAAAGCTACTCTTGNAATATCCAAATTAAAGATAAACCACGTGGGGAGTCTGAAGGGACTGGATCTAGGGAAAAGCAGAGCCCTTCTTCTGAAGCTGTAGGTCTGAATCTAAAGAGATGGGTTTAGACCACACCTTCCGTGCTTGGTTCAGGCGCTCAGAAACTGTCCTCTGAGACAGTATGGCAAACGGCCAACAGATGGCACTTGGCTAGATGTTGTCCCCACTTCCTTCCAGCATTTCCTGCACAGCCTTTCAAACCGGGCGTGTGGCTGGAGCTTTGGGAATCCCTGGGAACTAACTGGAATTGCACGCTGCAAAATATTAGGTATCAGAGGCTTTAAGACCCCTCTCAGTGATTTATACTGATATTGTCCCACTTACTTTGCAGACCTCTTCAGGGGCCTTCCTTAAATTATGGAAGTTGAAGGAGAACCATAACCTTGGATATAATTTTCCATGCTGGCACAAATCAGAAATTGCAAAAGCAGTTCACTAATTACTGATAAGCCAGTATCTACCCAAGTGTGCTACCACACAAAGGAGAATAGAACTCATTTTTCCCCAAGGATACTACTTTGTGCCCTGAGTTATGAACTATTATTACCCCCAAGTTAGTGCACAGAAGAGTAACTATCTTTCCCACTTCTAATTTTGGAAAAGGAGAGTCACTAGTGTTGTTGCTCTTAGTTCAAACTCAATAGGCACTGAGACATATTTTGTGTTTTCTTCAGCCTTTCTTGAGCTAAGCTCTCCTGAATGTTGTCATCCAGTTGGAGACACAGTCCTTGAGAAATAATACTTCACAACAAGCTCATCCAACAACTAAAAAAACAACTAAAAAAAGTGGGAATAGATGCAACTGAGAGTTCTAAACCTACAGTATTTCGCTGGACTTCCAGCTGGGACAGTCTCAGGTCAAAATGTTCCTTATTGTTTTTACAGGAACCCATGAACTTGCACTTTCTGATCTTAACTGCTTTTCTTTACAAGGTTGTTCCTCTCACTTGTCTGCTGGAAGAAGGAAGAAGGGCCCTTCCTGCTGCACCATAGCTGTGGAAGTGAACATCTCCAAAGCTACTCTTGACTGCATAGTTAGTATCAATCTGCCTTCTTCACTTACCCATTCTTTCAAATCTCTTCTAAAACCATCCGGTTACACACTTACTCATTCCTTATTTTCTTTTTTCTGATGTTTCCACCAATTATTTCTGCTGTTCTGTGGAGTGATGTGTAGCCAGAAGAAAACACAAACATTTTGGTCTTTGTGGAGACAGACATGGTGACCACAGGGAAATGCCAGTGCTTAATTCTGCCAGACTAGTAGTTTTTCCCTACAGATAATACAGAAATACTAAAACACTGTCCTTTGTTAGACAAACAGACTGACCAAGTGTTTTTGACCATGGGACCTGGACTGATCTATCAAAGCCAGACAGACTATTGCAAGAACTGCATTTCAAGGAGGCTGAAACTATCTAATGGGAAAACACTGTAAATTTCATTGAAAAGACCCCTGGATTCAACGTGCAAAAAAACTCTCTGAGGCCTCAAGGATAATTCTCTTTCACCGTCACTGAGCAAAAAGACAGTTACCTTTCCACTGCCCTGCTGGATGGCTTCCAGCTATCTCTTCTTACCACACTGACCATGCATCCAGCTACTTTCTGCAGTTTAACAGCATTGGAGGAGAGGAAATTTCTCAGCACCTTCAGCAACCTGTGAGTCTAACCAGACCAGAGGGTCACTTTCAGAGCTTGCAGGGATATCTTTGGCCATTTCTGAGCTTATAGAAGAACATTAAAGTAGTTCAATTTTTTTCTTTCTTAATCCCTTTCACATTTCTACTATCTCTGTATCACCCTGGAGATCCTCAACTTGTAATGTTTTCTGATCCACAAATCCCTAGGCTCCTTGTCAGCAGATAGGAAGGGAAACACCATTCTCACAGCATGGTGACTCTGAGGTCAACCTCTGCACTGAGTGCCCCAGGATTACAGACAATAACCCCAACCAGCTTCCAGCACCAGTATTATGTGTCCTGGGATCAGAGCCCTCCTACACAAATCAGCAAGGTGTTACTGCCTGGCTTCTTTCTACAGCTCAGCTGGCTAGTGTTCCTTATGTAAATGTCCTGGGATTTCGTCAGACAAGGTACAAGAGGCAAACTGGTATGTGAGATATTAAAAGACTATTTTCTACACAATTTCATAGATGAATCTTCAGCAGAATTTTTGCTGCAGCTGCAACACAGCAGGGATGCTGCTCCCCTTATTTAACCAATAAAAGAAATAGAGCTCAGTTTAATCCTATCATGCAGCTCATGCACTCAACAAATGTTTTACTTCAAACTATCAAATATGTAAACTGGAGGAGTGAGAACAATGACAAAAGACTTATATACATAAAACATCACCTACTCAGAGGACCCCAACAGATTTGTTTCCTTTCTCTCATGACTTTTTCTTCTTTTTTTCTTTAATTTTTTTCCCTCTATGTGTAGATATCTAATGTAGATCCTGTCAGATTCCATTAGCATAAAGATTTCTCTTGGGTGGAATGTGGCAGCTGTTACAAGCTGTTGAGGGTTTGGTCTTTTACTGTTTATTTTTATTTGCAGGGTTTGTGAATATTTAGTGCAACAGGTGGTCCTTCCCTCTTCCCTGCAGTTGATTTGCTGGCCATTAGGACCTGCAGACTACAAAGAAGGTACAAAATCCGGGATATGTATGAACAAAGAAAATTTGGGGAACTTCATTTTTTGGTTTTTAATTTTATCCTATGAGCTCAGCTGAAATTAGCAGAGTGGACACCTTGCTTTTGCTGCTGTGGTTACACACAGATCTCACGGTTCTTTTTAGATTTATGATTTCCAAACTGGCTACCGCCACCCCACAGAATCAGCAGCCTAAGCACCATGCATAAAGCAGTGTGACATTACTGGAATTTAGAAACAAAATGTCACAACCCTATAAAAGTGAAAGAACAGAAACTCACTAAGTCCAAACAGTTTATAAGAGTGGAAAATCATCTGGCTGTGGTGTGGCGGCTGCTGGTGCAACTACTTCAGGTACACTGTTTTCCCTGGCAACTAATGCTTGAGGAGAAGCTAAACCAAAGATCTTGTGTGTTCAAAAACACACAAGCAGCCTGGCTGTGGCGAAGGCAGAAGGAGCAGGAGAGGTGAAGCAGCCTGGAGTTCAACAGAGCTGTTCAAATTAGCACGGTGTATTTTGCACAGCTGATCCAGCAATTGCTCTTGCTGTAGGCAAAGGTTTCTAAACACTTGGTGATTGTAACCATATGGACATACTGCACACAACAAATAACACAAAGATAGTTCTGCAGGTGTTCTTATAGATTATCTTAACCCCTCGAGCTTTTCCATTCACTCACGGGTCCTACTACATTAATCATCCCTTCTTCCAGCATTAGCCCATTATTAACTATATACAGCTAGAATTTATTACCTTTTATTACTGATAATAGAGTTATAGAGTAATTTTTTGCTCAAAGGAAGCTTTTAATGTTCATCTAGTGTATCCTCCAGTAATACTTATTATTATTCTATTTGTGACTGTAATTTGCAACCAGTAGCAGGATTTACTGATCTGCAGATAGTACAAAACCTGCCCAAACCAAGAACTTCACCTATACTCATGCTGCATGGCAACATCAGGCAGCCAAAAGAAGCATTCAAGTGATTCATTTCTAGCCCAAGATCGTGAAACCATGGCAGGACAAAATGGCATTCATATCCACAAGACTCAAAAAGACAAAACTGGAAGATGTTGTAGAGGTGGGGAAATGTGGCACACACAAATGGAAAGACCTGATACGGTCACAAGTGGTACCAATAGAGCCAAGCTGATTCTGAAGTGAAGAATTCCTCTGGCACTTTAACCTCAAAATCTTCTTCATCTTCCTGATCTATAGTATTATACAGTGTTTTTGTAAGATGACATGAGCCAACAAAACATGCAAAACCCTCTCACAAAAGGCTGCACTTACCAAAACTGAGTTTAAGGCCAGTACAGTTATCACACATGTATATCCCCATGGCAAACACAACTAGTAGTAGAATATGAAAACAAACTGAAATGCACAAAAATCCCCATGGTGGTGTTGGCTAAAACCAAGTCTTTCAGCAATTTGACTGTGCACTGCCAAGAGCTGACTGCCTCCGCCTTGTCTTATTCCATGTAAGACTGAACAAAAGGACACAAGACTCAGCAAAGAAAAAATCACCCTGATTCATGGGTATGCTCCAGCTGCTCTGCTCCACTCCAGCAGTGCAAAACAGCTGTAAACCTGGTTTAACCAGAAAGCTAAATTGGGTTTATGACTTCTCAGTATTGGCAAAGAAGTACAAAGCAGCTGGAGTTTACTAGTATACTCAGCCTGGGGGTTTGCCCTTAAAAGTTAACTTTTGCTCCAGCCAGAAGAAAGAATATCAGCCACACTTAAACTTTAAAGTGGGTTTTTATCTCACAATCTATTGTAATTTTTCAAAGAATGCTGAGAAAAAGAAAATTTATACACTACGCCAACATTCAGTTTAGGACCAGACATTCAAGACACCAGCTCCAATTTTGAACTGCATCAGCTGAAAATAGAGATGCTGATTGCTGGGCTCTGAACTCATCTTTGGCAGGTACAAATTCTCATTACAGAAGCATAAGCAAAGTGACCAAGATTGTTTTGAGTAATATCACAGCATAGACCTTTTCTGTGGACTTCATACCAAATCCCATCATATTCTTTGAGTAAAACTGCCTTCAATTCATCAATCCACACTTTGGACTATCTATCACAACTAAAAATATCTCATCAAATAGATGTCAACCAGAAACCTGTTCTATAAACTCTCCCATCTGTGGATGGTGGTATCTTGTTTGTTTAAAATAATTTTATGACCATAATTTTTCCCAGCAGAGGCTTCTAGCAATCATATTTCAGGAGAAAAAAGTCCTCTGAAGTAGTAAAAGTTGGACTCAGGTTTTGATGTTGAATTATTGTCTCTGGAAAGCAAGAATAGTTTGAGCCTTTAGTATGTCAAACTCTCTTTGAGGAAAATGCAATTCAAAATTTCAGTATAGAAGAAACCAAGAGATTCCTAAAATTCCCTGAGGAGATTCTCTGCAGCTGTCAGTCAGATTGGTCCTGGGACAAGGAATCACCAGCACAGCCTTACAAAAAGACTGCTCAGTAGTGAATATTTATAAAGACCATATTTTAAAAATACAGGGCTTAAAAAGAGCATGCAGAAAAGTAAGAGTCAGTTAAACCAGAAGAAAAAATAAAATAGTATGATATTGAAGAACATACAGCAGAACGCAGAGAATGGCAACCTTTAAAAACAGGAGAAGTACAAGGGAGAAAAGTGGGATATTATTAGAGGAAAAGGGAGGTGAAATTGATGACAACTTTAATCTGGCAAAGATCCTGAACTGTACAGACTACAAAGAATTTGGCCAATGTCCAAGAGTTTGTGTAAAATTAAAGAGTGGAAATGCACTTAAAAGTTAGAGAAAGCTAAAAAAAATAAGACACCAGGCATTAGATACACTATATGCTGCAGCCTGTAAACATAGAGTCATTATTCTTATAAATAAAATCATACAACAAATATTTAGAGACAAACCCAAACCAAAATGTTGGCTCTAAATAACCACAAATTGTGCAGGAGTTTGAAACTAGATCCCAAACCTGTGGCAGGCCCTTTCCTGCTGGAAGGGGGCACCAACTCTGGGACAGTCTGTTTCTGGATTCTGCGGCTTGGACTGCTCTCTACCAGACAGGAAAAAAAAAATCCTTTGTAAAAAAAGAAAAACATGACACTAGATTAATGCTGCAGAGGTATCTATTCTCCCTGAGACCAATGTGAAATCATTGGGAAATTTAAAATGATTGCAAATTCCAGAAAATATTAACTTTTTTTTTTTTTTTGTAGGGATAAATGCAGCTCACACAGAAGAAGTTTAACATCTTAAATATTTGCAAGCTGCTATTTGGTGGCCTACAGACCATGGGGAAAGAGAAATTATATACGTTTACCATGGTGATCATCATGGCAGTAGTATCAGGGAGCCAGATGGTACCTTAATAACATGAAAGGTCCTATATTTCCCCAAGTCCTTTTGAATTCTTGGCACTGCTGCCACACAGCAGTGAGTCCCACCATGTAACTGCCCACACAACATGAGAAAGAATACTTTTTCGTGTTAAAATGATTTGCCTTTATAGTATGACCATCCATTTTCCGCAGTGTTATAACAAGATAAATGCCACTCTATGTATTTCCTTTCTAAATGCAACAATTTCAAAAAAAAATCATTAGGAAATTTCCACAGCAATGGTTTCACAAGAAAAATGCAGCTCCATTAGGCGGAAGTTTCAAGTTTAAGTTGTTCGTTTCATTCACAATCTACAATTTTCTTCTGGGAAAACAGTAATTATCAGGCTAGTCCTGTTGAACTGATGTTTGGGTTTGTACTAGTTCAACAAACCATTAAAGAGCATTTTTTTCATTTACATGCTACATTAGCCAAGCTGTCTTTCAGACCTCCCACATCCCTTTCTGAGCCAGATTTTGGAAGACTATCTGCCCTTGTACAATTTAGATTGCCCTCTATCTAAACTCCTTGACTGTAATCCAAATCCTTTCAGATTTCATTCATAACAAACCTTCTCTTTAAATCTAAACACTACAGTTGCTTGCTTGCTCAGTCTGTCCTATTTTTATTACATACATGGGTGCGCTCACACACACAAACACACAAGCATATAAATATATGTATGGGACTGAGTTCCTAAAAATGTATTTGGTGTTTGAATCAGTGAACTGCCAGTGGCTCACACAGCAGAAATTATAGTATTTTCCATGGTACTCTCCATTGGGAAGTTTCTTGCAATCTAATGTTCTGTTTGCTGTTTGGATCACCTCTGCAGAATGACCAGATGTTTTTCCTAAGCAATGGTTCTGGGGAATTTTTGCAAATGATGAACATATTCTTCCTTTTATTTCCTTCACATACAACTGACTTGCATCCAAACCAGTCAATTTTCCACCTCTGACTATGTAGCCACGCAGGTAAGATTGAGAGAAAACCTTCTCCAGAAGAACCTGAGCACAGTTCTGGTTTTATTAGCTTCTAGAGTTTCAAGACCAAGCTAGGAACAAAACAATTATTTTTAAAAGTGACAAAATAGGGGATGGAGTTGGTATGAGTTCATGGGGGACAGAACCACAAGTGACTGAATAGGTTACAGGGCTGTATTACAATAGCATGGTGCATGGACCTGGAAAAGATGTGTTAGGAACTTCAATCAAGCCTGTGCTATGAAAGGCAACTGTGTCATATAAATTAATACAATTTAATTTGAAATCTGAAGTATCACATGCACATGCCAAGGCATAAATTGAATTTCCCCTTAGAATGATTCTAAAATCCCACAGCTCCCATGTACTTCCACAGAGGAAAACCAGAACCAAACTGGTGACTTAGCCTGAGGGACCAGCCTCAGTGAATGCATTCTCCCCTTTGCCCTGAACATTCGTGCTCCTTAGATGTGTATTTGTGGCTTGGCTTTTCCTCTTTTCTTTTAGTAACTGTCTTCAGCTGCAGCTCCCCAAGTCACATCCTGACACTGTCTGCCAACCACAATCCCACATGTCCAAGTGCCTACACGCCATCACACACACTGATTCCAGGAAATGCACACTGCTGGACTTTGTTCCTTCCACTGAGCCACCCTGATTCGTGCCTGCTGAAGCCGTGGTCCCAAGTGTCATAACACCTACACTGCACACTGGTCCCACACGTGCATTTCCTATTATCCAAACAACAGATGCACCAGCAGGCGTTCACACACATACTCCCACATCTGGTGATCACCAGCTCACTGTAAAAACTCCACGGGCTTCATTCATCTTTGCAGAACTCACAAACACTTCATCTGTACAACTGAAGAGGTGCATAACCTTTCTCACTTCACTGAAAGGAGTGTGTGCTTTTAACGTGGCATTTACAGGCACACACAGGGAAATCCAACCAATCACTTGCACTTACTCTAAAAGCACTTATTTAGTCCTGAATAACAGGGCACGAATGGCTCTGACATAAACACTTCACAGGTGTTGCACACCACTTTATATATACACCTCCCTATTTCTTAGTCTCCCCTGTATCTGTGCCTACATGCCTTACCTGCTGTGAGGCTCAATTTTCCACTTTCTAGCTAGAAGCTGTGCCAGAATAAAACTGATAAAAGGAAATGGAGAATCATATTCAGATAGCTATTAAATTAAAAACATCCCACTGCTTAAGACTAAAACTGATGCTTGCATAATCCAGTATTTCTAAACGTTGGAAATTTCCAGTCTGTTTTCCTTTGTTTCTCTCATCCACATCTAATAGAAAAGATATATTAAAGGAGAATGTTGGCAAAACCTTCTGATAGTTTGGTATTTCATGAAAAATACTTTAATTCAGAATGCTCATGCCTGTCTGACTCTCAGTAGAGCACACTAGAGACAATAGGATGTCCCACTGAGATGTCCTCTGGGAAGTGCATGGTCTGGAAGCACTGAAGTCACAAAGGCCTCAGGTTTGCCTGATTCCCCCACCAGTGATGTCAAAGCATCAGTGGTGACCTCAGAAAGCAGTTGGCTTCTGTGACCTCAGATGGCACCATTTAGGGATGTCAAAAACAGGGCTAGTAATTTTCTGTGTATGAATACCCACACATTTTCAACCATGCAGAACTAAACTATTTCATAACCCATTCTTTTAAAACCTTTAAAAGCATGTACTACACTTGGAAAATTATATGCATATTTTGAGTTTGCTGAGGGTTTTTTCCAACCATTTTTTCTCTAAAAAGGTTGGCCTTCTGGCAGTGGAAGTATCTTACCGCTGATGAAGAGAAACATGATGCATTCTACTGAATAACTTCATTTAGAAAATAAGGATGAACATTTTCATGTGGAAAGGAAATTTACAAAATTCTCAACGTTTTTGAATTTAACTACAGCTGAAATTGCAAATATTCCATATAATTTTGAAGTAGAAAGTGAGAATTTACATCATCATTAACTTCTACTTTAGCCTTCATGATATGAGTTTAAAATAACATCAGCAGATATACAGATAGCATGTTGAATTTACAGTCTCCATGGCTTCCAAAAAGCCCTGTTCAACCTCACTCTGCCATCCAACTTTAGAGCTTGCACAGAGACACTCCTCTCTCACTTAGGGGTGTCTACCCCAAACCACTGTGGCACAGAGAAAGGTGAAGGTGTCCTACCGCAGAAAATGCACAGAATGGAAAGTCAAAGTCATTCACACTAAAGCCCAGGGATGGAAAGACCCCCATGGACACCAACACACCAAGAATTCAGTGCCTGTCAGTCTTACCAGTACTTGTTACCATTTAGCATATTCCCCACAAAAGGTCTTAATGAACAAGTGTGTGACTTTTCTGACATACAGATGATTCTTCACATCCTTCCCAGACGCTGCTGCAGATTTATCTTACTGCTCAGTTCAAGAATAACATAGAGGAAAAACAGAGTTTAATTTGTCAATGGGGTTTCATTGGGAGTGGGGCATGATTGCACAAGCAGCCAGATAGCACATCCCTTGCTGGGTTTCTAAACATTATTTCATCACATAATTTATTATCTCTGGTGCTCTTGTGCACCCTCCCATGCCCTCCTTATTGCTGAAATGATGCCATTTGTGGATCAAAACTTCCTTTCAACCCTTCCTGTACTGCAGCATGAAGTGGTTGGAGAGAAGCACTGAACTAGTAAGGGATCCACCAGTTCTCGTGGGGAAAAAGAGGAGAAGAAAAAACAGTCTCAGGAGAACATACTTTCCTCCCCCTCTCTCCACCTTCCTTTCAATCATACTTCTGTCACCTTCGTCTTGTGTGGTAAAATTTGATGTGAAAAGCAGCCCGGGCTTGTCTCTGATGCTGCTGAGTTTGACCATGTGGCTATGGGAGGAGGCAGCAATTTCCTCTCCCAGTACAGTTTGGAAGCCCCACAGCAATGCTTCAAAGTGGAACTCTGACCCACCCCTTCCAGCCTGGAGCCCAGCAGGGTCTGAGATGCAGCTGGGCTGCTCTTCAGTGAGATGCACTGTGGAAGGTGGAGAGGGAGAGGGAGGGAAAGGACAAGGCTAAAACAGAAGTACAACAAATGTGCAGGGTAAGAAAGGAGAAGGAAGAGGCTGAGCTTTAGTACAACTCATTGTGTGGAATTGGCTTCTTGGCACCAAATGCTGTAAAGAGAGGATGGTCCAGGAGGCATTACAGCCTTACACCTTCTCACAAAACACCCCAGCAGAAGGCATGACAGTAAGCCAGGCTAATGTCCTCAGTGCTACACCATCCTTTCCCTCCCTTTCCACAGCTCACATTAGTCTGGCTTAGTACTGCTGGCTGCAGGTCTGATCTGCTTGAGCAGATCAGCTCGTTTCCTCCTGTGTGCATCAGCTAAAAAGGGACCTCTTAACCCATCTCTGCAGCTTTCTTCCCCACGTCCATTTCATATTCAAGGAAAACATTAACATGATAGGGAAATGCAGGGTTGACTCAACAGAACACTTTTTGTTGCATAAAGCACCCAGAATCCTGACTGGTGTTCTGTTTTTGACTCCTGAGAGTCTGATTTTTACATAAATTTTATGGCCTTTAGGGGGAAAGAAACTAGTACCAAAATGCTTTCACACATTTGCACAGAACAGTTGCAGGCAAGTTCCACTGAGGCATAGAGATTAAAAAGCAAAAAATGAAAATAAAATAAATAAAGTAAAAGAAAAGAAAATAGAAGTGGCTGGCTGAAATTACATGGCTATTTCCACAGCTGAATTTCAAGAGGTCTCTGCAAAATGCCAGTTTTGCGGCCGCAGTTACCTTTCTGCTGCTAAAACCAGCAGGGTATTTACAGACAGAGCAGGATATTTACAGAAAGCTGAACTAATGAAATTTGTTGGCCTCACTTGAAAATAGGAGCAATGGCTTTTCCCCAGAAGGCAGCAAAGCAAATCTAACATTGCGTCTATTACACCCCCTGCCTCTCCATAACTTCCTCTCCAACCAGGGCAAGAGCCTCGCAAGCCCATTATATTGAATATTTCACTGAAAAACAGCTGAAAATAACACAGAAAAAAAACTCTAAAAAGTGTGCCTTTCTTGCAAGGAAGACACAGCTAGAGAGTAAGCAGTTCTTCTGTTTACTGAGTGGGAGGAACTGAGAAGGTCACACCCACGGGACATTCTTTGTGTAGTTACTGTGGTGTTTCTAAATCCAAGAAGGCATCTCCTTGTCAGCTTATAGGGTTACTCAGCAGGCATAACTTCGAGTTTTTTCTTGAATAAAGAATTCCTTACACTGATTGGCAATCAAAAAACTTTTCAGTAAGAACTTCCTGTGCAGAGAAACCCTCAGAGCACAGGGCAAGTGTCCTGTGCAGGATATTGCTGGGATAACCTATAATAGTTATCCCATTGCCTTCACCACACTCATCCAGCCTCACACCCCCAGACCTGTTCTCCTCAGGTCCCTTGTGTTCCAAGCAGCAAGAGGCCATGCAGGACTCTCTGGAGGGACAGGTGGCAGAGCATGGCCCATTCCACAGCCCAGCCAGGAGGCACGTGCTGTCCCCACTGAGCCTCAGCAACCCCCTTCTCCTGGAAAAGCTGTGACAAAGACCTTCCCTCATCCCAGGAACGACCAGGGCTCTCTGCTGCCTGTAGCACAGGGCACATGCACCAGCACATGCCTCCTGCAACCAGCTGGTTTTGCTGCATCATTGCTGTTGTCCTGCTACCCTGCACATAACTCCTTATACAACAGCAGGACTTCTCTGCTACACAGAGGCACCGGGAGATGGGAATGGGGGTTACAGTCAGTTCACCACATGCTGTTTCTGCTTCCTCCTCAGAGATGAAGTCCTTTCCCTGCTCTAACACAGAGTCTCTCCCATGGAAGACAGTCCCCCACAAACTTCTCCAACACGAGTCCTTCCCACAGGCTGCAGTTCTTCACAAACTGCTCTGGCGTGGATCCCTTTCCACAGGGCTCAGTCTTTCAGGTGCAGACTGCTCCTGCATGGGTCCCCTGCAGGGTCACAAGTCCTACCAGTAAACCTACTACAGCATAAGGTCCACTCTCCATGGGTCCACGGGTCCTGCCAGGGCTTCCTACAGGGCCACAGCCTTCTTCCAAATATCCACTGGCTCTGGCATGGGATTCTCCATTTGCTATAGATGGGTCCTCTGCTCCTCCGTGTACCTCCAAATCTCAGCTCCAGCACCTGTAGCACCCCTCCCCAGTTTTCTTCACTGACCCTGGTGTCTGCATAATTGTTTCTCTCACACATTCTCACTCCTCTCCTCTCTGGCCACAATTACCTCTGCACAATAATTTTTTCCCCTTCTTAAATATGTTACAGTACTAATGGCTATTAGACATGAAGATAATCAAACAATCTGGTGCAGCACAAACAAATCCTGTGGTTTTTTAAAATGATAAATCTGTAAGATTCATCACCACAAGTAATTGTAAAATTTGTCAGTATTGGTATGTTATTCATTGCAAAATCTCTTTTTTTTTCTGGAATCTAGTGCAGTTTTGCCAGAGTTACACTTGTGAATATTTGCAAGGTTAGACTTGGGGTTCCCCCACTCTTGTAAACAGGACTGGGCAGAGGAGGTTGGGAGCTGGCAGGGAACTAAGCAAGAACTCCAGCCACAAAAATCGACATGCAGTGGGTACTGCTTCTGTCCCATCCCCACACACTGACCAACTAAATAAGTTCTGCAGACAGTCAGTGTAAGGACTGTGTGCTGCTCTTTCACCCTCAGAGTGAGAGGGGAACAGCACCCACCTTCAGAGGAACTAGAGTGTGTGTACTTCCAGTTATAAAATGTTTGCTTAACTGATATACTGAGCTTCTGGAGCAGAGCAAAGCAGCCTTCATGCTGCTTAGCACCTGACCCACTGTTTTTTCTGATTTTACTGTATCTCTTTTACAGTATCATTGCTATTTCACACTTTATTTGATTCACAACCCTGAGACTGCCTATGCACTTCTCGTGATTTACTGCACGTGATTTCCTCCCATTTATTTACTCCTCAGACTTTTATTTCAAAGGTTTGAAAAGCACTCAAAAGAATCTGTCAGAAATGTACAGCTTTTGAGCAAAAAGTGTATTACAGTTCATACAAATCATTCACACAGGCTAGCACAGTTTGTCTAAGAATGCAGAGCTTTTAAACTTTATAGGGCAGCATGATTGCCTTTACAGTACAAAAAGTCAGAAAGAAAAAAACCTCTGTGGTAGCACAGACAGTTTTAGTACAGATCCCAATAACCCAATAAACGCTTTATTTTTCACATACAATTTAAATCAATTTTATGCAGAATTTCTGACAGAAAACTATTACATTCCAACCTCTTCAATGAGCTCAAGCAATTTCTTACTTATTTTAGACTGAGGTAGTTTTGAGGGGGTTTACATGAGGGTTACACATGTGCAAGAGCAAAGACACACAGATCTACTTAGATACAATGTCCTCAACCTCCTGCTAAGGATATTGCCCTGTGCCTGTGCTCAGCTGTGCTAAAACCATCCTGGGGAGGACCAAGCTGGATCACACTTATGACAATTGCTCAGACCTGAGCCATTCCCTCACAGAAGCCATGATTGATTCACGGTTGCCATCTCTAAGCAGCAGCAAAGGTATTAGCACTCACCCCTGGGCAGGCTGCCCTCCTGCACAAACACAAAACCCTCACCCAGAAGCTGGGCTCACTGACAGTGGCTGAGAACTGGCAGCTACAGCCAAGAGGAGCTGGTCAGCAAATCCTTCCTCCCAGCCTGTATCCCTTCACAGTCTTCCCTTTTTCCTCGCCACAGGCAATGGCAAGTGGCAGCCAGTGGTGCTGTCTAAGGCTGCACACTACCTGAGTGCTTAGCAAAGCAAAGACACCTCGGGCAGCTTCCTTTCTCTGCTCCCAAAGTCAGGGCATCCAGCAGAGGACATTACAGGAGAAACACAGGTGAATTTTGGGTTCAATTCAGTTACTGTCTTGGGAAAGGTAACTTTCCGACCTCCTAAGCCAAACACTCCAAGTTTTAATTTTTAATATCATTCAAGCCTGTTTCTATAGAGGTATAGTGCTCTCTGCCCTCAGGGCTTTTAGATGGAGCAGATAAAATCTGTTAGGGACAATAAGAACAAGAAGAATGCAAGGAGAAAAGAAGAGTATAAGAAACAAGATGAAAAGAATCTGGAAGGACACGGATGGAAGCACACTATATGCTGAGGTTATGGGGAGAGAAATAATTCATGAAAGAAGAAAAGAAAATAAAAACAATAGGGCAAAGACCTAATGAAATAAATGAATAGCAGAAAAATAAAGCAGAAATAAAGTCTGCCCACACATATTCAAAATAATTCAGTGTCTGCAGACTTAGAAACCAAGAAATTAAATCACTGAAAACATTCTCAAGAATTTCCTATGTGGCTTTGTAGCTAATGAAAACATTCAGGAGCCACCTCTCCAGTCACAGGGAAAACTACAACACTTTTTATTTACTAAAATTACAGCTTTGACTGCAAATTTCCCTAAAAGATCTGTTGGCTCATATCCACCCCTGAAACTCTTCAGACCATCCTGAGTTCAAATGTTTCAAGACGAAACAGGTAGAAACTCTAGGTTACAGATGTAAGAGAGGAGAGAAAGCACAGGAGAAGGAGAATGGGAAAAAGCTAAAGAAATCAGTGGGTGAAAAGATCAGGAGAAGAAAAGACAGTAAATACCTATAATGGCACAGCTTTAAAAAAGCATAGTGCAGGTAATAAAGCAAAATAAACATAAGATATTAAAAGGACATTAGAAAGGCATAAAAACCTGAAAGAAAAACATAAAGGGGAAAGAGGTTATGGAAAATGTAATTCAAGCTGAAATTCAGAAATTATTCTGACATGCTAAAGAATTTGAACACCTCACCAGTGCTCCCCAAGTATAACTTCTATTCCTCTGTGGGATGCCCACATTGCATGAAACAGACAACTGCATGCAGGTGGGCACAAAGCCACATAAACTGGATTACAGAGAAAATCTATGAAACTTGTCTAATACTGAATCTTAACCCACTACGATATTTCTCTGTGTGCTTTTAATTCAGTACAAACTAATCCCAGCTTTTACCTCAATCACAACAGTTACACTATCTACTTCAATGGCATTTTTCCTCATTTCCAGACCTACTAGGGATTTTTAATTGTTCTCTATTGTGCTCTTTTTCTCCACAGATAAATCTCAGACAGCAAAATAAAGAAGAAGCTCTGAAGTGTAATGTTCTAGAGAAAATACACCTGCAACTCCATTTCAAATTAGAGTGCTCTAGCTGAGGACCTTGGAATGGACTTACAGACACCCAAAGTCAGGACTTTCCATACCACCCTGTGGAAGCTCAGATAGAAGTAATTATGGATTGATTTGGAAAACATGCAAATAATATGTGCAAGACAACAGATGACATCCCATAACCACTATTGTATCATTTGGCCCCAAACTGAGGTATGAATTCTCTCTTCTCTAGCAACAGAGGCCTCTAAAATCAGAAAGTACACACAGGAACCCAGGGATTAAAACTGCTGAGCTGCTCCAATTTTTGCAGCTGTTAATCCAGCAAAGGAACAGGAGAAAACATTTTGCACCGCCTTCAAAATTCCCCTGATAGTAGAGAGAGGGCAGGTCCAGATGCCTTACACAAAATGAGTATTAACAACAGAATTTACTGTGTTTATATCTGTGTTGTTTTTCCCATTTCCTCATCCACCAATACCTCTTGATCAAAGGAGGCTGAGTGGCTGCTAGCAGAAGGTTTGGCTGGGTCCTGTGGTCCTGTAACATCAGTTTGTTGGGGAGAAGCTTTTAATCACAGTGTCTTACCAGGATACAGGCTACAACCAGGCTACAACCATGACCCCTCCAAAAATGCCTTTTTCTTGCACCACATGGGGACTCTCAGCAGCAGAACTATTTAGGAGAACCATCGAGAGGAGGAGGGTAGCAAGGGGGCTGGACATTCATAAACACTAATTGAGTAACAGAAGATACCAGCATTTTTTTCACTCTTTGTTGTTTTACTCTGCCTGAGAAAATTACAGGAGAATGAAGCTATGAAGCTGGTTGAAACCTGCTGATGAAACAGATTTTCTTTAGAAAATGCCACTTTGTGGAAGTAGAAGTGTATCAAAGAGGCATTCAAATGGTTTCATGTCTGAAACTGTCTAATTCTCTGTTTCATTTTGATTAGAATCCTTCTTATACTGACATTCCCAAAAGTGTCAATATTAAAATGTCCATATCTAATTTCCTGAAATGTCTTACATATTCCCATTTACTAAAATACATTACTCTCTACTATGTGCAGTGATGCAGAAAACAGAAAAATAACGCAGATACCGTGCATCTGTAAGAACAGGTGGTGGAATGATCCAGCTGGTGGAAGGAAAGGTGAGCAGCTCTTGTTCCCTTTCCACAATAACTTGATTTTGCAGGTGCCCTGCTCTGCTGCAGGTCACATGTGGTGTGGGAAGACTGTACAACCCCATGCCTGTCACACTGTAAAATGTCCAGACAAAGCACAACTGCTCTGAAAAACTAAAATGTCAGCAAGGACACCTTGTGTTGCTCACTCTTCAATCATCTCTAGGTCAAATCCATTCTATTTGTCAAATGTTTTTGGGAGAAGTCTAAGCTGGCCTGGGATGTGAAACTCAAGCTGAATACTTCCAAGATGCTCCCTTCCACTGAAAAACACAACATTCTTTCATTCCAGCAACACCTTTCTTAATGGAAAGTAATCTCACTTGCCTCTAAGAGCAACCCTCCACAAAACAGAGGTATTTGCATACAGTGCTCCAAAGAATATAGGAGACTTTTAATTTTATCCCAGGTTTCTGTTTATTTGTTTGTTTATTTGTGGAAGTGGATTTTATAAGTAGCATCTTTGCTCTCTGACTAAGATTCACTCTTAAATGTCAGGACATAACCACAGAGGAAAACAATGTTTTAGAAAGGACTAACTCAATTCCTCTGAAAACCTGTGCAGCATTATCTTAAGGCAGAGAGTAACTACACCCTAATGTAATCCAAAGGCTAAAAAAAACCCTCTTTCTTTGCCATTAAGGGTGAAAAACAACATTTCAGTGTCATTCGCGGTTGTTTTTTCAAGATTCCCTAAGTGTTGAATCCAGCTCCTTAAAACTCCTCCTATGGAGCAGGCAGACATGAGCCAGCTGAAAGTCATCTGCAGCAACCTTCTGTCCTGCTGCCTTATTTTTTGTTCGGGTTTCATGAGGCTGGTTTTTTTAGCATGAGATTTCAACGGAACTGAAAATATCTCGTAGCACAAACTCTGCAGCATGCTGTGAGTAATTTACAGCTGCCAAAACCATCTAAATCAAATCCCATGAGGGATTCTTCTTTCTTCAACCCATGCACGTTAGAAAACAAAAAATGGCCAGCAGCCATTCTCTTTCTCCTCCTCCTCTTTCACTGAGCAGATTCCTGCAGCTGGAGCAGTGTCATTAGAAGCTGCAATTATGGACTCCAGGACAGAAGCACAGTGCAGTTTGCAGCAAGTAGTGCAATTCATAACAGCTTCACTGGTTTTTTGGATGTTTTGGGGGGGTTTTTTGTTGNTAAGAGGATTTCAGAGGTAAACACTGTGGTCTGGATTCTGAGCATTGCACAGTGTGCTGGTCATACAATTATTTGTAATTGCAGTTCATCTGACTGCATCCAAAGGCAGTCAGACATAAATTAGGATTTAATGTCTAACCAGTGTTCTGCCTGTACAGCATTTGAGATTGCATTTTTTAAGGCAAACACTGAGAATTCTATAAAACACCATGCAAACCAAATACACATTCAGAGCAATTCAAGTTTTCCTCCAAAAACACCACAGGCAGTCTTGAAAAATATATGCTTTGATTTATCCATTGAGGAAGTTGGTTTTGAAGAGATTTTTTCCCTCAGTTTTAGATTTTCAACCTCCAAAGAGAAGCTTCATAACTATGCACGATGGCTAGAGCACACAAGGTGGGGAGTTCACCTTTCATAAAATGCTGGTGAACACCTGGATAAAAATCAGAAAAAGACGCAAAGTATTGGATTAAATCCTTGGACATACAGAAGACAGAAAGCAACTGTTAGCCAGGCTGACAAAACACTGGTTGAGGTATGTTACCAAATGGAAAGAAAAAATCAGAGTGGAAAATGAGCAAAAAGAAACAATACCATGAGAGGTATTCAGAAAGAAAAATCTGACTGCAAAGGGATTTGGTGAACTGTAAATGTCATGTTTCATTACTGGTGTCCAAAAATCCCCACCCAGTGATCAGCACTGGCCTTGCTCAGTGCAAAGGAGCCCAAAGGGAGACATGCACAACCCAGAACTGCATGGGGCTCTGTGGAAATGCAGAAGGAGGTGGCAAGGAGGATAAACAGAGACACTGCTGCCCACAGGGTCTACTCAGATGCTGTTTGGTCCAAAAGAGACTGTGGGGAAGGTTCAAAGTAGTTCCCAGGGTTTCCTTCCCTCCACCTCTCCTAGCCTACTTTCCTGCTTGACCTGACTGCTCAGACCAGGGGCTGAAGTCTGGGTTGAACTGCACGTTTAGTTACTACCCAGTAGTTATTCCAGACTGCTTTTGCTCCTGTTAAATGCCAATTATAGCTCTTCTGAATACTGGCAAAAAATGTTACGTTTTGAAAACCTACATGGGCAATATACTGCACAGTCTGGCTAAAAATTTCTAGTTTCCTATTTTTTTCCAGCATCACTGTGTTTTCCCTAGCTGTAATGCGGTTGGCATTCCTTTGAATGGCTCTCCTTTGATTTTTGGTGGGTGGTTTTTTTTTTTTTTTTGTTTGTTTTTTTTGCCTCTCCTAGAGGACAGAAGGATTCCAGTGTTTTACTTCGTGTTGGAAAGCTGAAGGAGTAAAGCTGTGCTCCTCTTGTAGAGGAGTATGTAATAGTTCATTCACTTAACTCTTCTTGTCCCCCACCAAAGCCTCAGAAAATAGGGGCTCGTCTTTCGCTGCACAATGCAAATCTGTCAACATGAGATGCTGGCTGGGTTTCTGTGTGGGATGATTCCCATAACCAGGTCCTATGGTCTGCTCCACAACAAAATGCAAACTAGATTGGTTTGGTTCTCATTGTCTTCTGTGTCCCACAGGCCAAGAGCAATTTTCTCCAACATTCTTTGTACCACTGCCTGCACAGTTTGTGGTAGAAGTTCATATATTTGTAAGGTCCTATTCAGAGATATTTTCAGCACACCAGAAATGAAAAACATTTTAACAGATGAGGGAAAAATTAGCAACATATTAGCTAAAACTGACTTCCAATTTAGAGCCATCAGAATCCACTGCTATAGTTAGTACAGAAAATGTTTCCAATTCAGGTTTGGGTTTGCTCAGTAATTCATTTCTACAAAGTCACTGTGACCTAAACTATGCCTTCCTGATGCTTCCCTTATGCAGAAATAGTTTTTCTCTTCAATCTTCCCAACCTCCGGGTTTTTCCACTCTTTTTACGATTACATCATTTTTCTTTCCCTGATGACCTTTTTTTTTCATTGTGAAAACTTCTGTACGGTGGTTTTCATGCCTACTTTATCAGGACAGTTAATTGCCAAGTGCATTCTGCAGAATGTCTCATTTAACCTCTCCCCTCCAGCTCCACACAGTCTGAGTAAATTCCCAAATTGCTTATATTAGCCCCTCCTTTACAACCAGAAGCTCAACTGGATGTTGTCTGTGTTTGAAGAACTCCCTCTTTGGCTTTAGAAAGATTCTATTAGAAAGAATTATTTAAGCAATGTTACTGAGCAAGTCAGCACTAAACCTTACTGTGAACTCTTCAAGCTAGGTAAAGAGTAAATTATTTCACTTTATCTTAGGTAATCTTATTTTTTAAGACAATCTTAAGAAAACTGAAAAAATATCCATGCTGCTTTAAAATTATTACCTTTACAGGAATTCTTCAAGGCACTATCTACACAGAGAGGTTCAGGAAAACTATACTGAACTAAGGAATTTGGTAATTTAAAGTGGGTTTTCTAAAATGCTATAAGGTACTTAATAGCAAGTCCCTACTGAGAATTAAGATTACCCTGACCTGATTTCATTTACTTCATTTCTAAAGAATAGGAACCTAGGATTTTCATTTAAGTTAGCTAGTGCTTTTTAAGGAAACAATCTCAGAAAATCCACTTGTTTCCCTGTATTTCACTGTTCTGTGCAAATGCAAATGCATGTCTCTGCATGTGCACCGACACACATCCAGCTCAAACCAAAGAACACAATAGCAGCTCTGGTACCACCCATTTTCTCCTTCTCCAGTTCTTGCCTTCTCCTAGGGAAAGGGAAATGCTGCTGCATCTTCCCAAGTACCTTCCCATGCCACAGTGAAGCAATTGTAGGGCTGGAGTCTGCCCACCAAAGCAGCCAGTTCATGGCGCAAGCCCAGGGACCTTAAATGAACATGGGTTGGTGTTAATTTGTACCAAATCTGAGTGGAATGGAAATAGCACTCTGCAAAATGTCCTGTTCTTGTTCTAACCTACAGGCCTGCAGGAAAAGAAGGAGATTTCTGTTGCAAGATCACAGATAATGGTGCCATCTATTTATTTCTATAATACAATATTTCACAGAGTCATATGCCAACATTTTGAACCACAACTCTATTCTGTGTTTTATGCATGTTTTGTGTTTTTTATATACACCATACCTGGAGCCCTCCCTTCACTTGTAACCTGTGCTGCATGCATCAGGCATTTTGCCCTTGAATTTGTCTCCCTGGTTTTGTATTGATAGAACCAAAAATCCACTTTCTGTCTCCTATTCATTTGTTGGTATTTATCTTTTCTCTCCACACTGAGTAGTTGTAATTTTTCAGTCGCCTGGTCTTGTATATCAAAAATAACTTAGGATGACCGAATTTTTTTTCTTTTTGGCGGGGGGAGCAGAAATTAACATGCATTCCTCAGGTGGTTTTTGGTTGTAAGATAATGTTCCCCCTATTTCTTCCTTTCCCCTGTTATTTTCTTCTAACACTGACCGAAAGAAAAATTATTTCCTCCCATAAAAGTTTAAATGCATGCAATTGTAGCAGTACCCTGATTCCCAGTTGTGGGTGGGAAGAGCAGGCTGAGGAAGAATTCAAACATATGGAAACGATGTTTTGTTCTGTGAACCAAGCAAACATCGGGATCTCCCGCAGAGACTGGAGATGGAGGCAGCACCCTGACATAAAGCAGCAGTGGTGGCCTGGTAGCCCCCAACCCAGGTCGCAGGAGCAAAGAGTGAGAGCCCTGTGTCTGCATGAATGGCAGCGGGGCTGAGAACACCCCGTCCCGAAGCAGCTGCAATTCTAATATTACAGCAAACTATTAGCACGCACCAAGGCTTCCTGAGAGCAGGTGGGAGTGCTTCCATCGAGATAATCGCTTTCATAAAAATAGTTCGCTTGGTGGGGGCAGAAGATTAACACTTTTTTGTGGTTACACAGCTTAAGGGTCAAGTTGTGTTCTCAAGCCTGACCTGAAAGCTGATTAAAAGTCCATGGGTATTTGTATTTTGAAACAACCCATTTCAATGTCCCAATACAATTTTGGAGTAGGAGTCCGTAGGAACACAAAATATGTGGGAAGCAATGGGCAAAGGAGATAGTTTTGACCAGTTTTAAATGATCAGAATGAGTCAAGCCAAAACCAGCAAGAAAGTCTACATTCGTAACTGCTAAATGTATCAGGGATTTACAGCCACAACACTCTTCATCAGAAAACAGCAATAAACATTTGCTTGTAGCCTACAAAACTAAGAATTCTGAATTGGTAAGATCAATGCACTCAGATACACTAATATAAATACAAAATAGCAATTACTCATGTCTAGGTCTCAGAAGTGAGACAGCAACATGTAAGAATACTGAAGAACATTTCTATTTATTAGTAACAGGAGGATGGTACATAAATTCAGATCAGCCCCCTAGGAGTAAGCACATTCAACTTGGCAGGCCAGGGCCACTTGTGCATAACAATTCTGAGAGACTGGGCTGAAGAGATCTCTGACCTGCTGTGATGGTCTTGAATGTTTTCTGGAAATGCAGGGGAGCACTGAAAGACTAGAACAGTGTCAGTGTTAAGTGAATGGGATGAAAAGAGGAGCTCTGCTGACAAGTCTTGATATTTCTTCTGGGCAAGAAAAACGCAAAAGTCGGGAAGGGGTCCCGTTCATAAAAAAGCCAAAGAACAAAGATATAAATAAAGCCATACCATATATTTCAATGGAACATAAATCTTGTTAAACAGGGCATGCTAAAGCAGGCAAATGTGAAGTTGTGTATTTAGGAACAGAGACTGGGAGCCAAACCAACAAACTGAGGCTTGTGTTTTGAACAGTGGTGCGCCTGAAGAGGGATAAGGTGTCACAGTGGCAAGAACACCACGTGAACTTCCAGTGTACTGCTCTGGAAAAAACTAGTAACTGTGTTAAAGCTGGGGAGTATTGAGTGGGACTTGAGGTAGTTTTAATCTAGAATTTCAAGCTTTTAAAGTAGAGGTACTACTACTGGACTACTGTATATAGTCCTGTGCATGTATTTTCTAAAGGGTGGTTAAAAGTTCAATGGGAAAGTGAAAAGAAATAGCAGAAGTACTTCTGATTTGGGGGAAAAAGTGTTTCAGAGGAAGATCCAAGGAGCTGTGCCTGCTTTATATACCAAAGGAAGATGGGGTGAGTTTATTACAGTGCAGGAATATGCTTACAGTATAAAACATGAAATAAAAGGCAATACTTTAATTTCCTGGAGGAAGGCTTGACAAAACCAATACAGGAAGCTGAAGCTGCCTTCTGAAGGAAAGAAGACACATGTTCCTAGCAGTGGGATATCTCCTGCTGCAGGTGGTGCTGAATTCTGCTACTGAACCTTTCAGAGGAAGCCCATGTGAAAATATTCTTTAGCCAAGTAACAAGCTGACTGAATAAGATGCTGTGATTTCTGGTAGATGGAAAAGTAATGAGACAATATAAGAGTCTCTTTGGTCCTTAAACTCCATATATCTAAACTGCTGTTACTTATCACAGTTAGAAGGTTGGCAAGTCTCCATGGATTTTCATCAAAGTAAGCAAAATTTCATTATGCCAAAGACTATTCCTTACCCCACACCAGGCATCTAGGATGACCTCACTAAGAAGTAACTCTTTTAATCCTTGTGTTGATTGAACTTCGAGGCTTTTGCGTTAAAGCACTGAAAAAGGAAAAATCTTTGTCTTTGGATAATGATGATGCTGATGATGATTTCTTCATATTTAAATAAATAAATAGAAGTTCAGTGTGTGTATTTTCCCTATCATATGATCGCAAATATAAAAACAGTGATTACTACTTTACATTGTAAAACAAAATACAACCTGCTAATTTTATTTATTGGTAGAAAACTGTAAAATACCGTAGCTAATGAGTGTAACATGAAGAGAATCCTACAAAGGCCACCAGGAGCCATCAGACAGATAATCAGTCTACACTCCTTGTGGTTTACTAGCATATCCCCACTGTTAGTGGCAAAAGTGATCTGCAGTGTTAAAGTATAAATACTTTTATTTGTTTTTGTTTTTTTAAAATCACTATTGGGAAAGAATGTTATCAAAGCTAGAAAGCCAAAAGCACTCACTAAGCTTCACTACAAAGAGGATGCAGACATCACAGCGGGGATCAGTTAGTTGCCCTACTCAGCTCCTCTGAGCTTCAAAAGAAGAGGCAGTTTGAATCAGAAATAAAGCTGGGGGGGGGGGNTGCAGATGGGCCAAATTCCATAATGTCAAATTCCATAATTCCCTTCACTTTCCCTGCCAATGGCATGAATCCAGAGGATCTTTGTTGACATGAGAGGTATTATCAGGAGTACCATCTGCACCCACTTCCATGCTAAACAGCTCTCAAATAGATGGATGTGACAGTAAATTTACAGCCAAGCCTGTGAGAGTAATCTAATGTTTACATTAAGTTCTGGATTAAGTTGGTTTGCTATTTCCTTTTGCATCCTGCATTGCTAACTGTTCTAGCATATACTATACTTTCCTCTGTAGGCTCAAAAGGGAAGAACAGGGAGAGGTGTTTCTGCTTGCACATTTGTCATGCTTTACATCTTGCAATGTTTATAGCTTTGATGTGACTTTTTAAGGAAAAGCTTATACTGGGCTTTGTGGGGGCAAGTTTGTCACATTCTCCCTCTTCATGATTTCAACCAAACTTACTCCAGGAGTTCTGGTTTTAATATCCTAATGCATTTTTTCAGTTCAGAATCACAGAAGAATCAATATACAGGAAAGCAACACCCTCAGACTATACCGAGTTCCCCTGTTAAATTACCATCTTCAGGCTCTCTTGATCAGGTCTGATTTCCTCTTTAAACCCCTTTAAAACCTCTTATGAGCCCTGGATATCACTGTAGAGCATATCCTGCTTTCAAACATGCTTTGACAACTGCTCCCAGTTTCAAGAGACTTAATAACAAGCAGCACTTCCCCCGTCTGGGCAGCAGAAATCTCTCCAGCGAGGCAGGGTGCCTTCCTTGCCTTGACTTTCAAAGAGAGCAAAAGCTTTGGGGACACCCAAAGACTCCTGTGCTGCCAAGTTACCCTGGATGGTGAGGGCCCCTCCATATGTAAGAAATAAAACTCCTGGTGGGCACCATTGTCTTGCCAGTGGGTGCACAACGTGCACGACACCGGCTTTAATGGAACCATCTTGAACGTGGCTGCTGGGGTCCAGGCAGTGTTTTAAACCTCATCCTTCATTGGATTTGAGTGACTTGCACAGATTAACAAGCAAACAGATGCTTTTTGTGTAGGGTATCAGGGATTAACCCCCCCGGCCAGGCCAGCAGATTTTTTAAAATAATGATGTCATCCCTCCCCTGCTCTCCCAGCATCTCACTGATGCAAATGCCTCCCACTTTACTGGTCAGTACCTCCTGTTAACAAGAAATTTCTGGTCACTTGAGGTTTCATTTGTGCTCCAAAGAGCAGAGGACACAGCCTTCTTGGAGACCCAGAGGGCTAGCAGTAATTTATTTTAGAGAAGAGAAATTCAGAATGGCTAAAGTTAATGAATCTTAGGACAGTAGTATAGTATAAAGCACACAGCAAGAAAGTAAAATATCATGAAGCTTGAAAAGTTATCTGAAATTTTGTCATCTCCTCTATTATTAAAAGGGGATACTGGCAATTGCAACTGGCAGCACTGTTCATGAAAGTATCAGCTAAAAGGACTGGCATAACATCCTGGATGTTTTACTGTTGGAAAAGCAACAGCTGAAAAGCCAGCAGAACAGATAAACCAATTCAAATGAGGTTTTTAATTGTTAAATGATTGACCAGTTTTGGTCAACAAGTTTTACAGGCAATTTTTTAAAAATTTAAAAATTATTAACACTACTTGCAAATACAAGAAGCTCCTTTGCAGACCAACGGTGAAAACTTCTTGAGCTGCAATTTGAGAGTATACACCATACTGCTTGTCAGGCCACCAGGAGAAGAGGTGGCAGTTTTATTAGTCAAATACCTCCTTTTCATCCTAAAAGCTTGGTGTTTGAAGATGGCAGATATATTCTGATCAAAGGCTTCTAAAATGGTAACTTGAAAGAGTACATACTCCATACTGTTCTATTCAGGAACAAGCTTCTTTCATACCACTTTCCTTTTTTTTAGAGAGTTTTTAATAAAATTTAGGACAGATGAGAAAATTGTAGTCAGTTCATGAATCCAGCCCTTGGTAGAGCAAAGTGATCAGGATGTGCAGATGAGTTGGTATTTAAAGGTTATCACCTTTTTAGGTGCTGGTGATGTTGAAGAGGTGGTAAGGTCTTAACTTGGGGGATGCTCTTACTGTTGTCAACCATGTGATGCATATTCAGGCACTGATGTGTCCCCTATCAGAGTTATCTAAAAAAAACCCAGTAAACTCATTGGGATAAGAAACCTCTGCATGTTGCTTGAAAGGTGAGAATAAATGGTGAAGGTATTGGTAAAGCTCTCCATCCTAAAAAATCAAGAAGTAGTGAAGGAAAGGCCTGGTGAACCTCTTTCAGTCTGAGATAAGCAGAAAGTTACTGAAAGGTTTTGTTAAAATATACATAAATCCACAGGGATTGGAGAACTGGATTTCCTGCAAGTCTGTTAAACAGAACCAACCTAAAAATGCACAAGCCAAAGCATTATATAAGGGAAAGATGGTGGCCAGGCTTTTGAAAAAGCAGATAATATGGCAGTTTCTTCAAAAGGCACAGCAAAGGACATATGGTAACATGCTGAGGAGAGATGTTGGAGGATTTGAGACCAATAGGTTTTATTTATTGCTCAACTCTCCAAAAGCCAACAACTTTTAAACTCCTTTAGGGGCTTCTATCCCACAAAAACACAAAATAAAAATAAAAATAATTATACATATATATATATATACACATAAACACTAAAATTCTTGGATAACACACTTCAAAGGAGGAAGTGAGTACTATCAGAGAGTAATGGAAATAAGGCAGCAGGAAAAGATGAGTTTATGGCCAAATATGGTGTCCTTAGACTCATTTATCAAGATCATGTGCAACAAAATGGTAGTTTCTCTTTGAGAAGTAAAATGTGCAAAATTTTAAAACCCAGGAAATTTCAAAGCTTGAAAATTAATTGTATGGCTTGGACTTCTTGTCTCTGGATGTAGAAGTAATTAAGCAACAGGACCTTACAGTCATGGCAGAAACAACATGATTTCCAAGACGTGTCGAGGACTGGCACTTACGCTCTGTAAAGGTCCTACAGCTCATCTGTTTGTGGATTGTTGGATTGAATGTCTTCAAGGGGAAGACAGTTGATGAGGCCCTGCTGGCAGCTGTTCATTTTGGCCATGAGAAATTAAGCAGAATTCTCAAAACTGAGCAATTGAGGGACAGATCAGAGGCAGGACTTGCAATAACTCTCTGGGAAACGTTGAGGACAGGATGCCTCACACAGCTCAGCTTCTACACTACAAATTGTTAGACAAGAGAAAAGGAAGGTATTGGATTTCCACGTTTTCCAAGAAACAAAACAAAACAAAAACAAAAACAAAACAAACAAACAAACAAACAAACAAACAAAACTCAGAAACTCCTGTGGGTTAAAGATTCAACAAAATACCTGCATGTCTAAAGTCCTCAGAACCTTTAAGAAATGAAGTAAAAAAAGAGATTTCTCAGATGGGCTAAAAAAAACATAATTGTGAAAATGAATATACTCCCTCACATTCTTTTTCCGTTTCACCACATACTTGTGTGTGTACCAGACAGCACTTTAAAGACTTGAAAAGCTGTTGTCATTAATTTCATCTGGCAATAGACAGAGCCAAAAACAAACAGTTCCATATTATTAAGGCCTCCCACAATGGGAAATCTTACAGGGCTGAGAGGGTAGCACATTGTTACAGAGCTCAGTTGAAACAAGAAACTGGGCTGAAGGATGCTTTATACTTGAGCACAAAGCCATATTTGTAGGCTAATACAGAATGAGAATGGTGTGAGAAAATTTCCGAGATGAGTGGCTGCATAAGAAAGAGATTAAGAAAGAAAAAAAAATTAAAATTAAAGTAACTTCCTTACTTGGCCTTCCTCGAGGTAAATAGGAAAATGCTCTTTTCCCTTCATCTTTCTCTCTTTACCGTCTTCGGTTAAAGATAAAGAATTCTTCACTCAATCCAATGTGTATTTTTCTTTGCATTATGACAGTTGTCATCCATTTAGATTGATCCATTTGGAGGCAGATATTTTTAAATTTGTCATAGTAAATAATAAAGAGGTCCTCACTTCTATCAGCAGCACCAATTAGCAACTATTGTATACATCCTCCCATCTGACTTTTTTGCACTTTGGAGCAACTAATGTGAATGAACTTAAAGAAAAATGGAATTATTTCTAAAACATATGTCATTTTAAAGATAAATAATACCTCTGCATAGGGAATGAGAAAGAGAACATATATGCTACTCATCTTCCAGGTATGATTTGGTCAAAACCAACTTTAATAAAATAATTTTTCTACCAAGTTCTATTCTTTACTCACACAGAAGGCAGAAATTCAGCAGGGACTAAGCCCAAATTCCTAGTCATGATATTTTTTTCAGTAATATTGATTATTTACATATTGCATGTACACAATTCACATAATACTTTTCTTTAAATTTGTTAACAGGCATAATACTTCCAGTGAAATGCATTATGTTAATGCTCTTGTGAATCCTGAATATCTTGTTTTGCAATTCCTGCATGTTCTAGCTTTGTTTGGACTGGGGTTTTTAGTTGTCTAAACAGAAAATTACCTTTCCCTTTGGTTTGGGGTTTTTTTAAATTTACCTAATGGAAGGTAAATAGCTTAGGAAGTGCCTGGCCTCATGATCCTGTGCCAGAAAACATCTGGGGAGAATTATCAGCAGTAATGTTCCTGTAGACAAGATAGTCTAAGAGAATGAGCATGGTGAGTTTTCTAGGGAGAAGCAAAGAAAGAGGATTCTGAAACCAAGGGGAGAAGCTGGATACTTGGAGAAGACATAGTAAAAAATCAGCTGAACAGAAAGTAGCTGAAAGCAGCCAGGAATAAGCAAGAAGAAGCAGGGTTGATGTACTCAAATAAACTGTTATTTCTTCCTACTCAGGCAGACACAGCCCTGACAGAAAAGGTATCTCTAGCCAGAGACCTGTGTTTTTCATCCCAGTTTGCTTCTCTGCAAAACCCAGGGTGACTGGGAGAAATCCTACAGTGTCTTAACAGACCAAGGAAGTAAAAGGCTCTAGATGTGTGAGATCAAATTCAAGCCTTGAGCCCATGCCTCAAGATTTTGTAAATTACTGACAGGCAGTCACTGGCACACAGTAAAGGTGCAGACCAGTCTGACCCCTGCACGGTTTGCACTGTGCAATTCTTACCTTTATTGAACAAAAGTTAAAGGAATTTGTCTCAGATTACACAGATGATGCTTATCTCACTGGAGTTCTGCCCAGTTGGCTACTGTATTCATACTTCTGTCTTTTTGGGTCAGCCTCACATAATATCAGCAAGGGAAAATTCACTCAGGCTACTGGAACTGATTTATACCCACAAGAATGAGGATTTTGACTTTTTTTCTTTGTGCTACTTCCCCTTTACAGTAATTTTTGAATGGTTTTTTCCTGAAATGTTCCTGGGCTTCACGTGCCTGATCCTGCAAAGGCAGATACAACTAACTTCAAAGGCCAGTCCAACTGCAGTCATGGCTTGCATGGTATGGGTTTGGCCTGCTGAGCTCATGAAAGCAAAGTTTTATCTGTTTTGTGGATTGGGCTCTTGACCTGCCGTAAAAATAAATGCTATCTTCTCCCGTTATTAAATGGTAGGCTGTTTCTTGTTACTACTGTGGTATACGGGTCTCCTCCATATGCCTGTCATTAAAAATAATAAATTGGGTTCCCTTATCTCATGGAGATCTCTTATTTTGCCCTCCTGTTTTGGTCTCCTGTTCATTTCCACATAGTCTTGCCGACAGACTCACACAGTTTAGATTAAAACAAAATGCAGCAGCCTTTTCCCCCCTGACAGCAGAGGCACAGGCAGTTCACACCTTCATCTGATGTTCCACTTAACCAACAGCACTCTCTGAACACAGAAGGGAAGCAAGACAAAAAATTCTACACAATGTGAGAGGAAATCAAAATTTGTGTACAAAGACTGTATTCCCACTACACTTCAACATTGTGGAAACATTAATTGACTGTTTATCATGCTGCCATTTTGTGTTGCTCGTCGTTAATTAATTCTGTGTGTATTTTTCCTATGCGATAAAACTGTGTCTATTTGTACCCTGCAATAGCTGACCAGGATCTTGAACGCTTTAGAGATTGAACACTTGACTTTTAACAATGTTGCTGTTCTAATGAGTTATCAATTATCAGTAAAATATTCAGCACAGTCACTTCATTGACATACAGCTGATACTTAATAGCAATCTTGGTCCTCCAGACTACCATGCTGCCTCCAGTGAGTGAAACACTTCACAGCCATTGCACCACAAGACACAGAAATATTTTTCTGCCCAGCTCTGCAGCAGGTAATTGCATCAAAATCAGCAAACCTCCTTCTATATGTAAATAAACTACAGTAATTTTGTTTAGTGAAGGATGAGAATTCACAGGTTTTGGTGCAAAAGAGATGAACTTTGTCCCATCCCACTCCAAGAACCTAAAACACCCCACTGATGTTACACTGTTAATATCCATTTCAAATGGTACTCACATACTTTTTTCTGGCTAAGAAATCATCCAAAGACATTTTCTGTCTTCAGGATTTATCCCTTTCTATCCTTTTGTTATGGCTAGCTTCATTTTTTAGTCCTAAATTATTCTTCTGTTGAAAAAGCTAATTTTTAAAGCCCTTAGTTTCTCTCTGTTAGAAAAAGCTCATTATGATACGTTTCAGACTACTTTGTTTATCAAAGCACCATCAAAATATGAAAAGTAATGCCTCTCAAGATATACTACTGATCACTGTGATCATCTTTTTCTTTCATACTAGCCAGCACAACATTATTTTCTCATGAGGAATTACATTGTGTCTGAAGTTCTGCTAGTCCACCACATAAAGATGTGCTGAGAAGTTGTGCTGATGAACATGAAGTGATTTCATTAGACATGTGTGTCTTCTGAGGTGCTCTCCAGGAATATGTCCCAACCATACCATGGCCACCCAGACTCTTTGAAAATAAGAACAGCTAGTGGACCAAACAAGATGACGTTGCTCTGCGGTTTGCCCTTAAAATCAACTAAAAAATTGCCAGACAGCAAAGCTAATGTTTATTCACTGCTTTCATTTTCACACATTGTTTTCTTGCTCACAGCTCTACTTGTGTGTGTTTTCAGGCTGTTTCATACACAATCCCTAAGTTCAGTCCCACTACTATCCAGTATCAGCACTGCTCCTATTAATTGTAATCCTGCTGCCATTAACCATAATATGCATAGAAGCTGGCCTAGTGACAATTACATGGAGAGCCAATTGGAAAATGTATAAATTAACTTTATCAGTGGTTTTAGCTCTGTTTATATTGAATTCATCTGCTGAGCATCTCTTTACATTCCCTCCATGGCATTTCCACGCATTGTTCCAATCTCTCCCCAGTGCTCAGCTAGAAGGACAATGGGAGAAAGTAGTTCCACATTTCCATCTATCTGTACACAGCCTGTGCATTCTTTCTTTTCTTATTTCTACCCCCCCAAAAGAGCTCCCAGGGCAGGAAAGAAATGCTGGATCAGGCCTGTCCATAGTTGTGTGTTCCCCAGCATCCCACAGAGGGATGTTGTTGCTATTATTTTAACAGCAGATCTCTGCAGTTGTTTCTATTTTAATGGCAGATTTTAAAGCTTCCGCTGACACTGGTACAGACTCTGAAGCTCAGCTAGAGAATCAGAGGTGGTGAGCAGATGGTGATACAAAGGAGGAATGTTGTATCTATAAATATTCTGGTGAAATTCATATCCAGTGCTCCACACAAAGGCCAAGAAACTATACTAAACTCTTAATATGGGGTTAATAAATTGGTCTTATGTGGCAAATGGGTTCTTAATCTGGTTTTCCTAAGAGGGAAATCTTTAGTTGGAGGGTATAACTATTTATGTCAAACAATTTTAAAAAAATATGAAAGGTTAATTGTGTATTAATTATCATTTTAAATGTTACCATTTACCAAATGAGGGGTAACATTTGATTCTGAGTTGTCAGGGCTTCTAACACAGTCCAAGAGAAGGAGCAGTAGCTGAGACACAGCAATTAAATGCTCCTCGATAGGTTGCCACAGTCAGAATTAAAGTAATGTTACCATATATGAGTTGAATGTGCAGCAACTCAAATCTCCTTCTGGAAAAATGAAGTGCAACATCCTTTAAACCAAGGTGCCAAACAGGTCTGCAAACCACCCTATGGATTTCTGTGTGAATCTGCAGTCTTGAAGTTTAATGTTCTGTTTATACCTTCAGGTTGTAACTTGTTTGCCAGTGATGATATACTGAATTTTGTTCGCTACCTCCTTATATCTATTTTGGAAAAGGAGAGGAACTGTTGTTTAAAAGACCTATGTCAGGAAAAAAAGGGGGCACAGAGAATCAGTGCCTCTTATGAGCATGTGCATAAGCTTTGTGCACTTGGGTTTGTTTCCTGAAGTGGCACTCAGTTCTGAAAGTTGAAGGATGAAGCTATACAAATGACAAAAAAATGTGTGAAAGTGTGGAACATTATTTTTTCATCATTTTTTCATAAACACATAAAATAACTTTAACCTAAAGCATCTCTTTTGAACGCTGGGTTATGAAATAAGGGGATAAATTGCCTGTCTACCTATCAAACATTTTAGCTGTATTTCTTAGGAAATTAGACTCACAGAGGGCCATCAGCTGGTAATTTTTCCCTTTCCCCTTAATATTCTCACCCACTGATCCAAACTGTCTCACTGGTCAGCTTCTAACCACTTTGACAGAAGGACAGCGGTGTCAAATGAATTACGTTTTTACACATTTTGTGAAAATCAAATTCAAATTAGCACCTTCACTGAAGAGGCTCTCTTGACTACTTGGTCTATGTGCTGAGCCCAGCAGAATGCCAGGCAGGAGCCAGATGGAGAAAATACTGGCCTGCACCTGGGATGCTGTGAGATATTCAGGGAAGTGTAGGGGACCTGAAAATGTTGGTAAACAACAGATTACAGTCGTTGGGGAAGGGGCAGGAAGAACTAACATTGCTGGTGACATCTGAACACGATGCAAATCATTTGTCCAGCTGCTTAAAAGAGGCTTGTTTCTTTCACAGAAATACGCTTTAGAAGTCATCAAGAGTTCAGGGCCCAGAGGAAGAGCAAAACTAGGCTTTTGGGGTGGAAAATGCTTATAAAATCTTCCTCTTCCTGAAGTGCTGGTATGTGCTTGTTCACGTTTTATTTTACAGGATCTAAAAAATGCCATCTTGCCTGTGCTCAGCAAACAACTTTCAGTAAAATAGCTGCACCAGTGTGCAAGAAGACAGGAGAAATAAAGATTGCCTCTCTTCTACATAACTTTCCTGCAATTAAAGTCCAAAAACTCAGTAATAGCAAAACACCTTTGATAAAATTTTACCACAGGTTGTTAGCCAGAAAAAAAGGAAGGAAGGAAGGAAGGAAGGAAGGAAGGAAGGAAGGAAGGAAGGAAGGAAGGAAGGAAGAAAGGAAGAAAGGAAGAAACAAAG
>VZTR01025252.1:189802-203238 GCA_013400775.1 Chaetops frenatus
AAAGAAAGAAAGAAAGAAAGAAAGAAAGAAAGAAAGAAAGAAAGAAAGAAAGAAAGAAAGAAAGAAAGAAAGAAAGAAAGAAAGAAAGAAAGAAAGAAAGAAAGAAAGAAAGAAAGAAAGAGAGAGACACCTAACAGCTCAGTGCTATCTTTCCTGTTTTTCATGTTGGGTCTAACAGCTGTTTGTGCAGCAACTGTACCAAGCTCTGTAAGATGACAGCCGGTTTGCAGTCTGTCTCAGCCACCTCTAGCACAGGGTAAGGGTAGCCTGTTATGGCTAGACTAGATTTTTCAATTATGGTCATGCACACCAATACCATACTTTAAAACTTGATATACTTTTGAAGACATGTAAATAATTTAAGTGCACTTAATTTTTTTTCCCCACACACATTTTCAAATTCAGTTTAGGCTTTTAGGTTCAAGTAAATGCCTAAAGTGCATCTGATGTGTTTTGCAGCTTCCGGTGGCTTCAGTGAGACTGTCTTTCTGAATTAGGGCATACAAGGAGTCACAATTTAATTTTGTTCAATGTTCTGTCTTCTGTTGACACCATATAAGGTGGTGTAATAAATAGTGCAATTTCTGAATGGACTTAGCTAAAGTTACAACATCAGAACTGTTGAATGTGCAAAACAAGATCATGCATGAGGGAAATAAAATCAAAGTCCCACTGGAGTTCCATGGCAAGCAATAAAAGGACTTGACAGTTTTACATTGGAATGAAAATATAGGACGAAAATAAAGAACCTGATTCCTCACCTCACAACTGAAATAATTTCAATATATACTACTTCAATAGATATTTCTTCTTAAAACTATATACTTATAAGATGAAAAATTACATTCCTCTCTGAAGGGACTGTCCCTTACTACAGTTCCACATCACATCTAGCGCGTCTATAATTGAAGTATTAAAGAAATCTATATACTTCACTCCATAGTTTCTATTGTTTATTTTGTGCCACTGACAGAACTCTGTGCAGTTTCCATTTCCCCTACAATTAGGCGCTGCTTCTACAAACACATAAACGTGAGCTCACCTTCCCTGCTGGGAGGGATTTGGATGGGAGACCCACTGCAGTAAAGGACATGAATACATTTTGGCAGGATCCGGGCCTCAGATAGCAAGGAGGAAACGAGCTAACAGAAACCACCTTTGCAAACATAAAAAAGGGAAAGATCCCATGAACAGAAATTAGAGTTTTATACGCTTTTAAGTGCCAGACAGAGTATTTAAAAGGAGAAGAAACTGGAGGACATCAGAACTGCTCTTTTTTTTTTTTTTTTTTTAATCGAAGTAGAGAGTGTCCCTTTAAGGATTTATGGCATGGCACAGCCCAGGGTTTGCTTCGTTTGGCATTGACTAAACTATTGTTTTCTTTTGCCAAGAGATTCAGTGACTGAAAGTGCAGCTTTTTCTTCCTCACAGCTGTTTGCTCTCACAATATCAACTATTTTCCCTCCAGCTTTTGCCCTTGCCTTGCTCATGGGATGTAAATGATGCAGGAATTTCGGCTGCTCTTCTTCAGTTTAGCAGAGTGATAATCTTAGGCAAACATTTGCAATCTGTCTTTCATTAAAAGAGTTTTTTGCACTTCTGTTTAACACAGTGAATTTTTTGAACTGCCCTTTAAAAGATTTTACATCCACTTTTGCCTGGAGGGAAACCTGTGCTGCCACAAATATATCTGCTGGATAAAGGGAATGCTCTTGTTGAGTAATTCTCACCAAACACAGCCAAAGACTTCAAGTCCTGAACCAAAGACTTCAAGTCCTGAACGTTACCTACTTGCTGCAAACTTAATTGGACAAACCTATACATGAAGCAATCCTTCTCCCATTAAAAATAAAGGCCTTTTCTTGCTGCTATATACAAAATCAAGTGTGAAATTTCCATTGTAAGTGAAAGTAGCTTTCCCTACCAAATGCAAGAAACCTCTTGCAAAGCACAATTCTCTTATCTTTAGCCATCAATGTAACACTGGTATCTAACATAAGTGCAAAATAGGAACAGAGAAGAATGGCATTTCTAGAATACCTAAAATATGTTAAATATCTAAATACGGTGTTTGAGCGTCCCTAGAAAAAGATAATACTACATTCCCATGCAAAAATCATATCTAAAATACTAGTATTGTATGCAATATATAACATATACATAAAACAATAATTTAAATTCTATATAATACATAGGTTTACATGTTATAGACCTGCCTAGATAGGGAGAGACTTTTTCACGCACATGATGTGGGAAAAGTACATAGCACATAAAATGGGATTAAAACTCTGTCCAATATTAAACAGCCATTTTTCCTGAGCTGGTAAGAGTAGCAGGAATGTCTTCACTGAAAAAAAAATCTTCAGTTCTTAAACAAAAGAAATCCTAGAACAAAGGCAAAAAAAGAGAGGGAGAACTACAGTCACTAAAAATGGGGAATAGTAAATATTTGGTGTAAGTCATTGTCACTGTTATGCTTTCATTTAAATACAGTAAAAGGATGGACTAGAGTTCTTAACTGCTTGCAGAATTTGTCCACAAATAAGTATCTGAAGACTCTTCTGAAGAAAAACAAAAAACCAAATATTTTAAAATAAATTTTGAAAGTCATATCCTCATAAAAAAATAAACTTTTTTTATCTGTGTCAGAGTAGTCAAAATGTAATTTAAAGAAATGAAAATCTTAGATCTTCAGTTTGGCAAATCCCTTATGCAAGGAACTCAATCACTGACTTTTTCCTGTGCTTTCCTTATTAAAAGAGTGCATTTTGAGCCAACAATTTGAATTGGGAATCCTGATATGTTTAATTGTTCTACAAACTCTGCAAAATAGGCCTCCAGCTTCAGATTCCTCTGCCCTCACAAATGAGAAATTACTGCTTTCTATTCCCTTGTTTATTTATTAATATATACAAAAATAAAGGGGTTTTTTTCACAATACCTCAGACAAAGAGGGAACATAGCTCAGGAATTTCTGATTTTTTTTTCCAAAAAATATCCCTTTGTAAATGGATATCTCACCTGTAATTGATTGTGCACTGAAAAAAAAAAGACCCTCAAGACCTCTGTTCTATTTCAAAAAACTCTACTTTTATTATTTCTTCATTCTTCACTTAGGGTTTCCCCTGTACTGAGATTTGATTTCCTACTCAAATGTCATCGACCATTCTTTTGAATTTATTATTAAATTATGTCAAACTCAGACCACAAGTAAAATAATGACAAGTCCTGGTTGAAGTCCCCATTTCCCTCGTGATGGAGGTATCAGGGAAGAGTTAGGAGCATTTGACCTGCTGTTCTCAGAGAGGGAATTCTGGCATAGGCAATGAAGATCTCATCTTAGTGCGTACATGGGAAAAAATTCAGCCAACCGCAGTGTAAAGTGTTGGTGTGAATTTTGTTTTATTAAAGGAGAGCAACTGACCAGAAACACCTTCGAAATATTACTCTTTGTACAGCTGCAGTGTGCTGAGGCCCTGGCTGGGAAGTGATGCTCTGCTGTGCTGTTAAATGTGAGCAAAGGCCAGCGCTGGGCTGTCACGAGGAGTCACCAGTCAGAGGACGTGCAGTGGCCCCAGTGCTAAGAGTGAATCACCTCCTGCTTTAGAAACACACCTGGACAAACACCCTGACTTACAGCAGAGAAGTCACCACTCAGGCAAGTCAAAAATAATACAACTGTGAACGTGGAATAAAGAAAAAAAGGAAGCAGAAATGGGGGGGTGGGGGGTGGGGGAGGGGGGGAGAAGACTCAAAAATAAATGCTTGATTTTCAGGAAAATAATGCAAAATAAGTAGCATGCGCTTCATTAGATGACCATAATAGTAAGATTTCTCTTCCCATTTATCTCCATAGCAAACATCATTGTAAATAGTACAGGAAATAGCAACTACCTGAGATGCAATTGTTTATATTTTAATTCACTACTGTCGAGAATCTTCTTGAATACTCAGTAAATTCTTTGAATACTCACAAGTAAAATGATTGAGGGTCAGTTCACAAATACATGATCTCATTCAACTGCAAATAATTGTAACAAGAAACCATTGCTACTATTCATGATTCTTCATTTAAGTTTAGGGGTCCTAGCCAGAACGACATTACAAAAAATCTTTGCTGCTGTGCAGAAAGGCTGGTCCCTCTTCCTTCCAGCCATGCCCCCAGGAAAAACGCACAAATAAACAATATAACAAGTATAAATTTTGTGTGGAGGATGAAGACTGAATTATCTGAAGTACTTGATTATTATAAACTGAATTTAATCATGTCCTTAACAATAAGAAATGTGTTATGCATAATTTAATTAACAATTAGAAATTGCCTCTAGGTATACCTATAGAATTAATGATTACACTCACTGCAGTAACATCTATCATAGTCTCTCTGGCATGTAAAGGACTTCTGTATCCTGACAATTTAAATACTAATACTTTAAAGGACTGAAATATACGAAGTTTATATTCAGTGAAAATCCAAAATGTTCAGCCAATGCAACTGCACAATAAAATAGACTGAACTCCATGTGTAACATCTATTGACTATAAAAAGGCCAAAAACCTGAATAAAGTAGCAAAAGTTGCAAACAGGAGTTTAAACACTACTCTAAAAATTCCTGTGGAGCTCACTATAAGAGAAAATACTTCCTCTAGAGGAGTGTTTTTAATTTTTCCAGAAAATCCTGACTTTTTTGCATTAAACCATGGAGAACAAAGACCATGGGAAGAAACCCTGCTCTTTTTTGCAAAAGCTTCTGCTTAACTGAGAGGTCTTCCCTTTCCTCTCTCTTCCATATCTAAACTAAGCCAAATTATCACATTTACACATATAAAGTTGACTTCAGAAACAATTTTGAATACTATATTTCATGTATAGGAACCATGCTATCCATTATTCTGGAAAAAAAAAAATAAAAACAACACAGGAAGGTACCCAGATGCTGAGAGAAAGTCTGAAAATAGTTTCTAATTTCTTCTCATGCTGAGAGCAGCCGGTGGGTAGGAAATGAAGCCCTGAACCCCTCCCTTTCCCACCTCATTCTCCTCTTCCTTCCCAACACTGATCCCTCTCTCTGGTTTTTGATCAATTTTCTGGTTTTCTACTCCCTTGCCACTTTTAACTCATCTCTTCCTGACTTCAGCATCATTTCAGTACCAGGAGGAAAATGTACACCCATGACTCAACATGAACACAACTGTGACTCGGTTCATTCCCTGCTGCATTTCATCCCTTGGCCCAGCCAAGTGAGCCCCTCAGAAGGATTCAGGACACTCAGTCCTCATCCAGCTAAGCTACAGCACTGTTATTCTGGATTTGTTATTTTTCTATCATTTCTCAGCTCAAGAACAAGTCAGCACCTACAGAAGCCTACAGACATTCCAGTCCTGTGGGTGTCTGACACCACACCCAGGAGCAGGGCATCTGACATTGCAACAGAACAGAGGCAAAAAATGCCCCAGACATTTTCTATCCCCCTTTGGGGCTGAACTGCTTTTCTGTGGAAGGCTGTAACCATACTGGATTACTTTCTTATGTACCCTGTATGTACTCAACCTCTTTTCTTTTTTTTTCTTTTTTTTAATCAATTATTCCAGCATTACCCTGGATAAATGATGCTCAGCACCTTAATGTAACTTGAGCAAACAGTCTTGAAACTCCCCTAATAAGCAGCCAATTCACAATCGAATCTTTCATTCTGAGGAGCAGACTGAGGTGGCTTTTTTTTTTTTTTCCCCTGAAGTTGCATTATAGGGCTGTATTTTCACAAAAGCCATTAATTATTATCCATTCCTGTAATGGCACACTGCTAGGCACTTCGACAGCTGCCCTCCCTTTCCCCAGCTCAGGCCCAATTTCCTGAGTTATGGAATAAACAGAATTACACTGTACAGAGTAATCCAGGCAGTCTCTAATGGGGCAGCGTGGGCTTTCTGCTGCTCCCTCAGCATTGCAGGGACCTGCATAGCAGCACTGTGATGTTACAGTTCATGTGGCTAACACTCCCAAGCATTGAAGTGAATAATGTGACTGCCCTGCCACCAGGCACATGGAGACTTTGCTAGGCTTGTTTGATGGTAAATGAAGACTTTTTTTTTTAATTTGCTCCAAAGAGCTTGGCACAGGAAACCCCTAAATCCTATGGTAATAAATCTTCTACGTATCTTTTAAATTCTGGAGCAAAATAAAAACCATTAGGCACCCACAATCATGGGCTGAATTCTATATTTTCATAGCTTGCTTGGACCTTCTGGCATAAAAAGATTAAGCTTTATGAAGCAAAAAAATAACTTCTCAGTGTAAAAATAACAGCCTTGTTGCCTTGTATGGAGCACTGTATTATTGTATTACACAATTAAATGGCAGTCAGAAATTGCAAAGACAGGCACAATCCAGAAACCTGCATCTGATCCAACCTGATTGTTTTCACACTATCAGGCATTTGCACTAAATCTGAAGAGCAAATATGATCCAGCTATAGCATAAAGTGATCACCCAGGTATTAACCTGACTGTCATGATTAACTCCTACAGACTGACACGGTATTGCAGGAGTCAAAAAAGGAATGCCCCTACATAAGTCAAAATTATTCCAATCCTGGCTGTTGTGCTGAGGAGGAGGCTGCTTTCTGGCTATCACAGCCTGTTCAGGGTATCTCAGAGCAGAGATCAAGGAGGAGGTTAAGATCTCCATGGCAATTACACATTCTTGACACCACGGAAAATAAGGTCACAGAAGTTGCACCCTTGAAAATCAGCACCATATAGTCCTTTGAAGTGCAGATATTTGGCATGTCGAAGAATCAGGCCCTCCTTTAGCAGTGTTTCCACACAGCCTTCACGTTAAGATATGTCAACTAAAAATTTGGTATTGCCAATCCAAATCCTTGCATGGTATTTAATTACAACTTAAGGCAGCAGCAGAGTCCAGCACAAACTCAAGGCTGAAATTTGCTTTTCAAAAAGCCAGTGGGAGTGTTTCCATTAAGTCTTAGAGGCTATAAGGGAATACTCAACAAGTCTTCTACTACTGTTTTTTCACCCTGGTGAGGAAAGCTGCTTAAAGCACAATTAAAATTCATTTGCATTTTTTCTGTGCAAAGTGCAAAGCTGAAAGAGGGTGCTGACTGGGCAGAACCAGGATAATTTCTTCATCCAATAAAGTGATTCTTGTAAAAGCCATTAAATGTGTTTACAACAACACCTATGAACATTTAATAATTGAACTTTCAATAGGATCTTTAGAGCAGGATTGAGGAAAATACGGTGTGACAATTAGGTGGGGGTGGGAAAAAAGCCTATCTGTGAATCTCTCCATGTATTCCCAAGGTCCCTTCTTCCTCAGCAAACTCAGATTTATAGAACTTAAAGGCATTTCAGGGGTAGACCAATAACTTGTTCTTAAAACCTCCCTAACCTACACATCATATGTACTGTACACTTCTAAATGTTATAACATGATCTCATTGGAATTATTTTCTCTGCATAGGCATCCACACAGATGCTGGTAGCATAAGAAAGCAGCACTTCTGGTATCTTATTTAGGGATATTGCTATTACTAGTGCAGCTTCTTAACAAGTCTGTGATGCAGAGTTCTTCACTCTTATTAAAAGCAAAGACACTTTGTTGTCTTCAATTTTCTCCTTGGTTTTGGGGGAGATTTCTGATCAGGGAGTTCTCTATTTCCTGAAGCTCCTAAAAGCTGAAGCTTGGGTTTGTTAATTCACTGGTCATGGAAAAATGTCCATGTTAGCCAAGAGTGCATCTAGCCCCTGAGTAAAGTCAAAGAACTGTAAGTCATTCATAACTATTCTGTGTGCCCTGACTCACTGATTTTAAAACAATTTTTGCTGTGGTTGCATTTGTATAAATGTGCTGATTATTAATATGATTTGTGTCAGCTTTTAACCAGTTGGTTAAGTACTCTTTAGAAATTCTAAATTGGTTCTTTTAAAGGTGGTTTGCAATTATTTCTTCCCAAGCTCCTTTCCAAGAGCTACACATGTGGACTGTAAATGTCTGTTTAACAATACTGGAAGATATCTTTCCCAAGAAGCAAAAGCCTTGAGAAGAATGAACAGGTGCAGTGGCAGTGAAATGAAGCCATAAGCTATGACAGGGACCGAGTTCTCTCATGCAAGAGTTTAGCTAAACTTCTTTCTTAATCATATATACATATATATAAATATCAAATTAGCGAAGAAAATCCAGCTTAGGAGAAATGAAAAGTTTGTTAAATCTTGCAGAATTTGCCAAAGAACTTTGGCTTTTAGAAAAAGAAAAAAAGGGGAAGCAGTTTTGAGTGTCCAAATGCTTGATTTAAGTATTACATAAATAAAAGTGTCTTATTATTTATTTGCTGATTCATTCTATGATTTATTTTAAAACTACTTTTTAATTAATTGAAAAAAGGAGGCTTCTAGCTCTAAAATGGTTACCCAACTTAAAAATATTAAGTAGTTTGATGATTCAAAAATAAATATTTAAAGACTGGCCAAAGCCTATGGTTTCCTGACTCTCCATAAAATAAAAATAAATTTTAAAAAAAATTACTAAGCTAAGTCTAAGTGAATCTTCACCATCCTCACTTTCTTTTCTGCTGAGTCCCAAAATTAAAATCCTCCTCAGACTTCTCTAGCTGTGGATCAGTATGTGCTGGCCTAAGCCACTTTCTAGGTGAATCCTTCCCTCTAACAGCTGTAAGGCTGCTTTTGCAAACACACAGGAAAACATTGGACAACCCACTGTCACGGGGGTCTGACTCAGACAATCCTTTCACCATCTTCACAATACTGGCAGATCAATAGCTCAATTAAGCAAAGGGGATATGAATATATTATTGTAAATATTATTGTAACAAGTGCTTTTATCACCTCCTGGATTGATTTACTGATTCATTGTTTTCTGACCTTGAAGAGTATGCAATTAAAAGATGCCCCCAGGATGCAAATTGCTACTAGAATTTCAATTGGCACACATTTCTTCTCAGTTTTAAAAATTCTCAATCTACTTACAAAGATATTTCAATTTAATTTTACCATACCACTATATTATCTCTCCCTAGCACTTCTCACCAGGGCACACTACAACTTTTAACACAGGAAATGCAGTGGGGTTGTATTTTGAGACAGCAGATGTTTTGCAGGTGTAAAGGTTGCAATCGTAACCTATTTTCAGCGGTATTGGAAATCAGCAGCAGAAAGCTACGCCTTTGGATTTTTACCTCTTTGGAAACAAAACTGCCTTAGCATTGCAACACAGTACTGTCTACCTGAGAGTATAAAAACTATAAAAGCAAATTCTTTCAAAGTTCTGCTATGCAGAGCTACTCCGGACAGGATTAGGACGTGGAGAACTGGGAAGACCCCACTTGCCTGCATTTTCCCTACAGCCAGGTGCCCACTGCTTCTCTTCCCAACGGAGCCTCACAGCTGCCAGGCTGACAGACACTGCCCATGTGTGTGTATACCCAGGATGCCCTTTCTGTCAGGATTCAAACAGAAGTCCCATCCCATTACTGCCAAGTAATTGCACTATTTAGGAGCACATCAGGGAACTAAGAGTTATCACAAAATCCTGTGACTCCATCAACGGGCACTAGGACACTCAACCTGTCTGGGAAACTCTGCTGATCTCTGAAATGTTGTCAGGTTTAAAAAATTTAAGTTTATTTCACTGAATTTGATTTTACCACACCAGTCTAAACCACAGATCTCAATATGGACACTTGGGGTGATTTAAATCACGCTTCAATGGATTTTACTAATTTTACAAAAAGGACAATGTAAATGTCATCTGATCCTGTCCAAATATATTCAAGGTTTATTTCAATATTCTCAGACAGAATTTAGTGCATTATTTAAACTATTGTAACATTATTAATCTAGATCAGAAAGCAGGAAAAAGAAAGGTTGAAAAAAAAAAAAAAAGAAATATTTATCTTTGAAGACCTAAGACGAGCAAGCAAAGATTCATTCAGGAACCCAAAGGATTACAATAGAAACAGTGATCTGTGTGAATAGAGGTGACTCAAATGGCACCGACTGTGTTGTAAAACAATGGAAACGCACTTTCCTGCATGCGACGCTCTTGGAAGGCACCTTTCAACTTTTCCATCTGAAAAAAGAATCAGTTTTCCTTAAAGACAGATACGGATAAAGCAGGACAGTTCTGCCTTAGGAGAGGCTAGCTGGGCTGATATTTGATATAAGCGCTCAGCCCCAAATGGGAGGAGGGAGAAGTGATTGATGGTTCGTAAGCAGTTACTTGACTTTAGCTTGTAACACAAGCTCTTTGGATTCTCCCAAACTTCTTGTCAAAGAAAAGAAACATCTTTTGAAACAGCAGCTTTCCCCTAACCAGCAAATGGAACAAACCTGTGTAAAAATTACTGCAGATTTAAAATACATATAAAAGAAAGGAAGAAATTGTTTGACGCACTGCCTTTTTTCTAACGCTCTGCTGCTCTGTAAGGTTCGTCTCTCTTATTCTATTACCTGCCCTCTTAATACAATGTGAGTAATTCACCACTCTGCAGGAGGAGTTTCACAAATCCAGGAGCAGGAGTTCCCCAATTCAGTCAGACGCACATTACCACAGGAGCAAATCCTTCTCGCTCTCTGTCTCCTGGGGCTCCAAGGTCAGAGTTGTATGAACTTAACTAAGACAACCCTTTCCCGAGTTCCCACAGGGCTCGGCTCTCCTGGCTATCACCTGGACAGCTCCATCTGCCTCCTACAATTGCCTCCTCTGGGAAAGAAGAGAGCATTAGCTCTGCTGCTGGAGTATGGGGGGAACAGACGTATTTAGGAGGGGCAGATTTTCGCGTTTCCTTCCACCGTGTACACAAGGGAGCAATGGATCTGAGCTCCGTACCCCGTCTTAAAGAGGTAACCTGATGATTCAACAGGTGGAATGAATTCATACAATCCCAGTCACACTCAAATTCGTTAGAAAGTCTTCTCATCAGTAACTCCCAGTCCCAAGACAAAGGCAAAGCTGACACTCTCTGCCTCGTATCTCGTTGTCACAGGGCATTGCTCATCTGTGAGCCTCAAGGACCATGCAAAGGACGATGTATGCCAATGTTGCTGTACCTCGGGAAAGAGGAGAAAAATTGTTCTGCCAGCTCTTGAAATCCTAGTCCCATCCACCGAGCACTCAAACAAAAGCTGAAGTGAGAAACCGAATTAAGTCACTCCCTAGTCACGGGTTTAACAGCCACTGCTCAAAGAGTGGACTTCGTCAATATGAGCATTCAGAAGCAAGGGTATTAAAAATAAAAAATTAGAAGGGTCAATCGCATTTTCTTCTGCTCTTAAAATCTCTCCGCCTCTCCGGAGGGCGGGCGGGCTGCGTGGGTCCCGCACCCCCGCCGGCGGCGGGGATTTGCCCGTGGGCAAGGAGGAGCAGGAGCCCCACGGCGCAGCGGGGTTGGGGTGGACATCGATGCAAGCTCCCGGGAGATACAGGAGAACAACACGCAGCGCTAAAAGAGCTGAAGGTTTTACTCTTGTCAGCCACTGAAGGCTTTGTCAAACTCCCGGAGCTTAATCTTATGGATAAGCATATGTATGTAATAAACACATCGTGGGTCTCAAAATGTGGGTCGTGTTTTTTCTTTCAATACAGAGGCTCGCAGTAGTTCGCCAGTGTAGATTCAGATTAACGCAAGGGACGAATAATTAAACTCTCAAAAATGCCTTGTTTCCTTTTGTTTAATTTGTTGTTTAGGGGTTGTTTGCCTGTTTTCAGATGGTTTTGGAGTGTTCTCTTTAACCGATAGGTGCACTTTTAATATATGCAACCAAAAATACCGATGGTATGGACGTGTGATACACGGACTATACAGCCAGTAAAATTCGTTTACAAAATCGCTTATGTGTTTCTTCCCGAGGTAAAGGACCGTCCCAAAGCGGAAAAAGTCTTTCTATTTAGCCGCCGCACAGTTTCGTTCTGCCTCTGAAGCGCCTGTGCTCGTCCCGCCGTGAAGAGACCCTGACCGCCCAAAGGAGCAGCCGTGCTTCTGTGAAGGCAAACGCGTCCACCGAGGCGCGTTCCACCCACCCACCCCCCAAAAAAACCTAAAACGTCTTAAACTTTCCAAGAGAAAAGGAGCACGCTCTGCTTTGCCTCGTTCTGTCCCTGTGACTCTTGGGGTGGCGATGGGACGGGCCGACGAATGCCACGGCCGTAAACGACGGTAAACAATAAATACATCAAGGGAGGCAACGCCTGGAGGCCCCGTGACCTTTCCGCTGCTCAGGTTAAATCTATAAATACCCAGAGGACATCCGAGCCCATTGTTTTGCTGCCCTCTGAAACCGAACCTGCCAAGGGGACCGAGGGGCGTCCCGCCACCCTCCTCCTCCTCCTCCTCCTCCTTTGGCGTGTCGGCGGCGAGAACGGAGTGCCGGGGGAGGATGCGGGAGCGCGGCCCTGGGCGGCGGCGGAGCAGCGGGGGAGGCTTCCCGGAACCCCCGGGCGAGCTCTGCCTCCCCCGGCCCGGCCGGGGCCCCACGCGCGGCGCGCCCCGAGTGCATGGGCTGCCGGGAGAGAAGGCGAGAGCCGCTGTAATCCCGAATTCCTTCTCACAACTTCGTGGTTGAACCCGCACATGATTAAAATCCAGATTTAGCCCCCCTTTAAATGAGTCTAGTAAAAGAAAAGCACATTAGCTCTGGCGACAAAATTCGTGGCTGAGACATAAATAACTTGGATGCTCGGGAGATGTTTTTTACAAACCTGGGCGATTTATCTCCTTGCTTTTTTTCACCTTTGCCTACACCACACCCCAACCCGCCACCTCCCAGACTGCCACCTCTCTTCTACCAGGAAGATGCGACCCCGGAGGGAGGGGAGGTCTCTCGGGGAGACTTGGTCTCGCCAATATCGTCACCGAAGAGTTTGGGCACGGCTGTGAGATGGCACGTAAGGGGTCAGGGATTCCGCCAAAACGGGAAAGCAAGTAGCGCTGCCTCCCAGGCACTCCCGAAGGCTACAGTTTGTACACGTCCAGCACAGACCCGCACCCACGCGGGGAGTGAAGCGGGGCAGCCCCGCCGCCTCCCGCCCTCAGCCCAGCCCGAGGACGTGTCCCGCGCGTGGGAGAGAAATCCTCATACCCGCCCGATAGCAAAAGATCTGGGAAAGGGAGAGCGAAGCCTTACTCGACTGGGGGCCGCGTTTCGTTCCCCGCGGTGAATGGTTGTCAGACCCTCCTGAGCTGAAATGGAGGCAATTGGAGCGAAAAGATCGATAAATGGGGCTAGACCCATTCAGGCTATGCCACGAAAATCAAGACATAATTTCCCAGCGCGTACTGTACGGTTTGCGGCCTCTCCGCAAGCACCCCCGTACCAGCAATACCGCCAGCAGAAGGAACAGCCCGTCGCGACTCGGGGGCAGCGGCTTTGAGTGCTGAACCTTTGGGACGCTATAA
>VZTR01025252.1:206285-220317 GCA_013400775.1 Chaetops frenatus
TTTTTTTTTTTTTTCTCTCCAAGAGTTAGGCAGGCTGCGTGCGCCTGTCAAGGAAAAAAAAAAAGGGGAAAAAAAAATGTCCCCGGCCAATAGGAAGGAGAGCTCGGGAGAGACCCAAAAGCTGCGACCCAATAGGGAGGGGAGGGAGACTCGGGCTTGAGGGAGAGGAATTTTGGCCATCTGAGTCCTGGAGCACCGGCCGGGAGAATTAACTGTTTGAAGAACGGGGAGCCAGTAGGAAACCCATAACTCTAAACACAGAGAGGTAACAACTCCCGCACTTCTCTCCGCCGCACCCAGGTTTCCCAAACCCTGCTGCTGGCTAATCCCCAAGCAAAGTACCCGAGAGGTGCTTTACCACCCAGCGCTGCCGGATGAGGGGGTGTTTTTAAAACTTCATTTATGTCATGTATTACTTGCCCTTGCCGGCGGAATCGGTGTTTGGCAGAAGCAGAAGCAACGTCTCGAAGGGGTTGAAATTTCACTTCAAAACGATGCGTGTCCGTGGAGCGGCGGGGCTGAGCGGGCGGCGTGGGCTGGCAGGGAGACCCAGAGACCTCCGGGCATGGGGAGCGCCTTCTCCTTGGGAAGGGCTTTTTATATATATATAGAAATAATTTTTTCCCCTTTCCTGCTTCTTTTTGTCAGTCTAGCTACAGCGAAAACAAAGACTCTAGGTACAGATCCCGGCTGGTTGCCTGGATAATATTCAGCATTTTATTTCTGCTCTCTTGTTCACTCTGCCCTGACATCCTCCCGGCTGAGGCGGGTCCGCAGCTGCTCCCACGCCCCTCGGTCACGCGTGGCGCGGGGGGGGCTAGCAGTGAAAAGCAACAAGAGCTACTTTTGAGAAGGTGACATAAGAGTGTCTTTTCATTAGCTGGTGGGACCCCGGAAAAATAGGTGAAGTCAAGCGAAACACTGTATAGGGAAAATACATTGGGAAAAGCCGCAGGGGGTTAATTCGATGCAAGTTCAAAATAAAATATAAATAATTATAAAGTGCGGGAGGGGATTAGCATCGACCGAGCCGCGGTGGAAAAGCGGGCAAAGACACACACAGATTTTCAGGAAGGGATTAATTTTTGTCTGTTGTTTCTCCACTGCTCCCCGAAAGTGCAGAACTGCTTAGGGCAGCGCTGGGGGAGAATGAGATTTATCATAGACGATTTTTTTTCTATGGGGCTGGAAACATGTGAAAGGGCACGTGTAGGGGGCAAAGACACTTCCTTTTGCTCCCAGAGTAAACCCAGGGTGCCCACGTCAGCGTGGTGTGGCGGAGCCCTTCAGCCCTCTCTCCCCGGCCTAAAGCTCCCACTGACAACAGTCCGCCGGGATTCACCGGCGCGGAAACCGATTTCAGATGAAAAGCGGGAAAGAAGCCATTTCTTCGGCAGATCCCGGAAAAGCTAAGCCCTGTTACCTAGGCCTAGGAGCAGGTTTTGTGCGTCTCCATCACCAGCCCTACACCCCTCATCCCCCTCCCCGTCGCTCCTTTCCCCTCCCCTCTAGTACACCTCCTTGCCAGGTCACTCTCCGCGGGCTCAGCGACGGGCAGAGCCACGCGGGATGTGGTGTATTCCCCACGCCGGCACTGCCCGCTCCGCGGCTCCGCGGGGAGCCGTGCCGAGCAACAAGAAGGGAGCGACCCGGGCAGGGGCTTGGAGGAAGCCGGCAGCGGGAGCGGGGACTCGAAGAAGGGCACATGTGTTTCCAGCGGGTCCCCGGGCTATGTGTCTTTCCTCAGGGGAAAGAATATCTTAAAAAAAAAAAAAAAAAAAAAAAAAAAAACCCACCAACCTAAAGAAACCCCACCAAAACAATTCTTTTCCCTCATTCCGAAAGCCGCGGAAACACTTGCCTGGGAGGCAGACACCGAGGAAGGCTTTTAAAGAAGACGGAAGGAGATTTTAGCAAAAGTGCCCAAGAAAACAGTGGATTATTTATAGCGTTTTAGTGAAAAGGAATGGTGCTGGAAAGGCAGGGAGATTTAAACGAATTTTGGGAACTGATGTAAGAACTCAGAAATAGGTTTTCCAGAGAACTACGTGTGGTTTTACTGGTGGACGGTTTAAAGCAGCCCCGACCCGCTTTGGGTCTCTTACCTTGGGGCGCTCTCCTGTGCCACCCGAGGTCTGCCAGCTGTGTCCGAGCACTCCGCGCCCGGCTCTGCCAGCCGAGCGCAGCCTCTGCAGCAACGACAAGAAACACAGCGCAGTTTCCAAGCCAATACGGCCCCTAATTGTCAAACCACAGGGAGCAGACCCTTTTGTCATGGACTGGAGAGCAGATCCCCTCGATCCCGGACACCGCTCCCGGGACGGCGGGGATTCACGGACCCGGCGGCTGCTCCTCTCCCTCCTCCCTGGCCCTATCCTGCTGCCCGGGAGGTTTAGGATAGCTCTCCCTCCCTGTGCCCGCCCGCGCCGAGCGGTGCAAAAGCGATAAACACAAAGGCATCGTTGCTCCGCCGTGCGAGCGGAGAGAGAGGGCAGACCCTGCAGCGACCTTGCGGCCCCACTGGATGTGGGAGGGATGAGGGGGGCGGGGGGGACAGAGAGCCAACGCTGCCCCCTCGCAGGGTTCGCTGCCCCCTGCGCTGAGAAAGCTCACCCAGAGAAAACCCCCTCTCCCCAAGCCAGGGGGTGGGATATCGGTTGAGCCTTTGCAGCAAAGTCTGACTGAGCGAAAGGCAGCCGAGCTGCGCCGCCGGCACCAGGTCCCCGGGGTTTCTCCCAGCCGCAGCGGCACCGAGCCCAGGGTCCCCTCTCCCCGCGGAGAGCGGTGTAAAGCTCGAGTCTACCAGAGGCCTGGCCTTAATCTGGATTCAGATCCGACTCCGACCCCCGGCCGCCAGAGATGAATGCGTCCCTTTGCCTGGTCTTTATTCCAGACTCTTACTCGCAGGGGTAGCTCCCATTAAATCCAGGAAACTGCTCCCTGGAATAAAGTGGCAGGAGCAAGGGTCGCAGGGCCAGGCCTCGGGGTTTATAAAGAAATCATTCACTTCTGCTTTCCAGTTGTCGCAGAGCGAGCCTGAAAAATATTTGTTTATATATGGAAATATTTGGGGAAAAAAGAGAAATAAGGGGAGCCGGCTGCTGGGTGGGAGTGCACTCCAGATGTGCTGTTTGCAGGGGCTGGGCCAGTTTCAAACCCTGCTCCGCAGCAAGAAAAACCTTTCCGAAGGTCCCTCATCCAAACCTAGCCCGTGGATTTATTATTATTATTTCTCTTTTTCTAAAAGTTAGTAATTGAAAACAACGTTAAAACCAGGCAGCGGGTGCGGGCTGAAGGCTGTCTGATAAGGTGAGCGAGTGATTTACTGGGCTTTAATACAGCGCCGATTATCTTCTAACGGATCGGAGGATTTCGGGGCTGGCTCTCTAGTAAGAGGCAAGTTTGAAGCAAGAACAAGTCTCCGCTCGGAAACACGAGCGAGGTGATGTTCCCGTGCTGCGCGGGGTCAGTTATTGTGACTGGGGAGAAAAATACGCCTGCAATTTATTTTTATGGTCTGCACAAACGGTATTGTTGCGTATATTAACTAATTCATAATTATATCCCTATTATGCTGTCGATTCGTTCCCCCTCCCCTTCCCCCGGTTTTCTCAGGCTTTGAGAATTGAACCACCGCAAAATATTTACAGTCTCAAGTGTTTTTAAATGGGCTTTGTTTGTGTTTTACAAAATAAAAATCTCTATTAGTGTTTAAACAAACACCATGCCAGTCTCTTAAGCCGTCCAGATGTTTGCAATAAAATGTCAGGTTTTGCCTTTGGGACTCGAAATAAAATTTAACTACCTTCACCCTGTAATTATTCTCTTAGCTCTCCCTTCCTAAATTTATCTGCTTTCTATCAGGACAGAAAAAAAATCCGATTATACACTTGGACTGTAAAAAGCAGCCACTACTTTCCCTCCATTTTACCAGGACTTCTCCCCCGTTTGTTTCGGCGCGTATATTATTTTTGTTTCTCCTGTTTTCTGGGCGGCAGAAGGAGAGCAGGCAGAGCAGAAACGCATCGACACGTTTCCTTGGCTTAAGGCAACAAAATGCCCCTTGTCCCCGGGCCTCTCCCCACATTCAGCCCCATCCCGGCCCCAGTGTTCCCGACGGGGAGGAGAATCGGGAACTTAAAATTGTCCCTGAACTTCCACCAGCTCCGGGCGTCTCTTTTCCGCAGGCACCAGTCAGACCTGACTGCATTTCGGAGCCTCCCCGCGGAGCTGTTTGGAAATAGGAAATTATGATGAAGAATTCACACAAAGCAGGTTCCCCTCGCAAACAAAGACCAAAGTCTCTGCTTTGGTCAGAAAGAGACCTTTCTGCCTTCTCAGCTACTGACTTGGAACAAGAGGCAGGATTAAAAGCCATGCATTTTGTATTTACCACGCCAAACTTCAGAACAACCCGGAACGATAAGCGGGGGACTAGATGATCTCTCTCTTCATTTGCAGACTACAGACCCGCTTTGCCTGCTTGTCAGCAGGCTCGCGGAGTTTCTGCAGCTTTCAGCTCTCGCTGCTTGCGTGAAACCCACAGACACACACGGGCGGGCTGGTCTGCTCCACGCTCCCTGTGCGCTGCAGCCCCCGGGCACAGCCTAGGGGCGCGCCCGCCGGGGACACTCGACTTCACACCCACAGGCGCCCCGGACCCAATCCCGGCTGCTCCTGCCGCCCGCTTTTTTATAGGATATTTATTTTTCCTCCCTCTTCTGCAGATTTCCTCCCTGCCTTGTGCTGAGGTCTCTGCTGACAGGTGAATCCTCGTGGCTGCAGCTCTCGGATGGCGAGAGGCAAGAGGCAGCTCCAAGGAGGGCAGAGGCTGACAAGACCACCGGAAAGCAGGGCGGACNCAGCCAGCCTGTCCACATTTTGCCACCCACCACACATTACCTTCCTGACAACCTTATTTGCACACTCACACTCACACCCCCGAGAAGAGGGGGCAAAGGCAGCCAGAGTCGCTCACGCAGGGTGGTGGTGCCGAGGAGAAGGTGGAGCTGGGCTCCTGGGCACTCCCCAGGCCTCATCTGCAGTGGGTCGCTGAGGCTTCCTCGGGGTCTCCTTCTTCCTGCCCCTGCCCCTGTTTGCAGGTGGACTCGGGAGTGGTGTTAGCCGGCGAGACGGGACCGGAAGGGATCTCAAAGAGGTCCATAGGTCTGGGTTGGGTTTTTTGTTTGTTGGCTGGTTTGGGGCTTTTTTTTCCCCAATACATAAACCACCCTTAAGGAATTTCGGAGGCCTAGAGGGTTAGGAGACCTCGGGAGGAGCGGGGAAAAGCCTGTAAGGCTGTATCTACACAAGCTCCAGGACAAGAGCTTTAACCAGATCCACTGTCAGAGTCAGGGCACAAGAGCTGGTCCCGGGAAGGTCTCCGGCCAAGCATCTCCCGGAGGCCGAGGGGCTCAGCTCTGCCGTGGCTCAGCATTCCTATTGTTCCGACCCCAGACCGGGACGCATATGCCTCCCTTATCACCCCACGCGGCGTGGCCGTAGGAATACCAGGAGCACCGGGAAAGCCAGGACCAGGCGTGGGGTAGCCCACGGGCGGGTCCCTGCGGGGAGATTTTAGTCTGAAAGGTGATTGTTTCCAGCAGGGAGACTGACTACTTTTCCATCGGGAAAGAAAAAGAAACCCGTTTCACGTCGGTAGCAAACAGCATCTACACAGCGGCACGTTGAAGAGTTGCTTCTTCGCAGATAATTGCTGCTCTTATAATTTGGGATGGTTTGAGGGAGTTGACATTTGGGGATTTGTTTCCTTTTGGGGGGGGGGGGGGNATGCAAACTTCGGCTCCCAAAGCCACAGGACTGAGTGCTGTGAGTGGAGAGATCTGGAGACACGGGGCCTATGGTACTTTGCAGCTGCCTCAGCCTGAACTTCTGCTGGGGAGGAGAGGGAGAAGCCAGGGGTGCTTTAACCTCACCCAGGTCCAGGCAGGACCCACCCGCAGCACGGTTGCCCTTCGTCCCTCTCCTGTCCCCAAGCCTCACACCTGCCGAAAAGGTGGCATTCCCCACGCTGAAAACGCTGTGGGTCTTACGCACAATAGTTCTCATATGGGGCGCTGCAGGAGGACAACTGGCCCCTTGTTACCGAGGCGGGATCCAAAGCCCGCTTTTCCAGGGAGGAAAGCAGGAATGTGCACAGCACTTCAATGTATGTTTGGTCAAAAAAATAAATAAAAGGTGAAATTTTTTTCTCTTCAAGGCACAGCTCTTTGAACCAAAAGACGTCTCTGTGCTCCCCGACCTCATACATGATGTGTTGTACTGTAAACAATCCCGTTTAGGGCCGAATCTAAAACGAAGCAGACTTTAATGGGACTATTCAAAAGATCTGTGGCCAGCGGATGTAATCCTCCCACTACAGAAAACAGAAGTTTATCCGCCAGTGCCTATCAACGCCAGGCACCACTACAGAAGCAGTAGAGTGGTCCCTGGCCTCCTCACGAGAGATGTTCTTGGCACAACCCGGGAGCTTCAAACACGGCTCATTTTGACCCATGTGAAACACGATTGCTGTGTAAGGCAGGCACGCCAGACACGCGCCTCCAAGCCCCTCCAAAATGGTCATGACCCAATGGACCCCGACCCGGGCTCTCTTTCTGCATCTCAAACTTCGCCCGCTCTTGCTCCGCGCCCGGAATTTACCCAGATTTATTATTAAGCAGGCTTTTATTAGCTTCTAATACTGTTTTTATTAGTTTCTGGTAACCAGAAAGCTGCTGGGGACTGGGGTCTTTCAGGGCGAAATTTTGGGCTGGCGGGAGGAATTTCTCCTGGTATATGTGGCTCGTCATTTTGCCGTGCGACCCGCACGCCTCGCAGGGATTTCTCCTGCCTGGAAGATAGAAACCTTGGAATCGAATGGAGGGCGACAAGCCGTGGGATACCCCCTGATCTAGCTGAACATTTATCCCTCCCTCAGGGCAGCTTTCTCGGCTCCCCGCAGCCCATCCCGCTAATTCCCCGCAAAGCCGCGGAAACCTACAGATATCCCCCCGCTCCCGTCTCGGTGCCGGCCGCATTCCTGTCGGGGTCACGTTCTATCATGATTCTATGTGTGAAATTATCTTCTCTCTCCATCCCCTGAGGAGACAGGCCACGCAGCAGCGAGCCCGGCAGCGTGTGCGGTGCTTCCCCGGCCGCAAGGCCTCTCTCCCTGCCCTGTGCTCGGGCCCGTGTCGCAGCGGGCACGGAGCCGCCCCGGGTCAAGGAGCGGCGTGTGGCATACTCGGAGGAGGAGCCCGAGAGCAGCGATGCCGCCTTTCAGGCTCCCGCAGAACAGTATTTTGAGGCCGGGCGGTGCGCAGCAGCCAGCTCCTGTCCGCAGGGGCCGACCCGCAGGGACATCTCCGCAGCAGGGAAGAGCGGAGCCCCCCGGGCCGGCCGGACCCAGGACAGGCAGCCCCGGCAGCACTTCCCGAGGCTGCCCGGGCGTGGGCGCAGCAACCGGGAGGTTTCCGTGTGAAACCAGCACGGGAAGCTCAGCCGCCACGGGCTCAGGCTTAGGGAGAGACATGCTGGCAGCAGGCGCCCACGGGCGGCCAGCGAGTGAGATGGGAGAGCCAATTCAGAGGGGACAGCAGCTCTCCCACGGAGGAAGGCAACGAAGCAAATTGAGAGCGGGATCTGACAGTTCAGCACAGTTCAGCACCGCATCATCTCCTCGGGAATGAGCAGCCAGCGAGGGAGGGAGACTCGCTGCAGGGCAGAGGGGTGTTCAGCCGCCTGCATCCAGCCGTTCTCTCGTGCGTGGGTGGCAGGCGGCTAAATAGGTACTGCTGGCTTGGGGCTGCAGTCAGGCGGGGCCAGCAGGGCGAGGGCGGCCGCACAGCAACCAGACAAAGCCAGCCTGTGCCACACTGCTGCCGCGCTCGGGGAATCGGTGTTCTGCCTTTGGAAAACAAAAACACAATAGCAATTAAGCGCTCATCTGAGTGTGACTGCTTGTTTGGCAGAGACTGCCCGGAACCAGGAGGCTTTTCCCCTGCCAGCACACACATTCGCCCCCGTTTTCCTTCTTCACCATCCCTGCGAGAGGCGACCCGCCCAGAAAAGATCTCCAACTATCGGGAGAAAACTCAGGTTGTGGGTGCCCCTATATCGCCCGGGGAATGGGGGAGCAAGAAGGACAAGTATGGCCTCTTCTAAAATAGCAGGGCCGAGCCATAGCCTCTGAGTCAAAAGTGCCTCAATACAATCCTGACTGGAAGTTTTCTTCTTTACAGATGTTTTGTGGCATATCGGTCTATTTGTAAAGATCCCCCTGTGCCTTGGTAATCCTGCCCTGCCGCATTTAACTCACTTTGCGTTGATGTGGTTTCTCCTCTTGCCTTTCAGGATTATAAAAATCTCTCCCTCTCCCTTCCTCTCTTTCCCCTCTATATTCGGGTTTCAGAGAAATGTTGGTTAAACCTCATCTGCTGCTTTCGTTCCCTTGTGATGGCAAATTCGGCGTCATCTGTGGACTTGCCCAATGCAAACATTGCATTAAGAAGTATTTCAAGGCATTTTATTGTTGCTCTGCAGTGCTTTGATGTGGTCTATAGGCACCGATTGTTGATGTCTCCCTGCGACTCCTCACTGTCAGCAACTCATTTCTGTCGCTTCTTCCTCCTCCCCCCGCATTTCTTCCCTTTTAAAAATAAGGGTCTTGAACGGTCACGACAGATCCCACCACCTCACCCTCGAGTCACTTCGGTCCCGTTTCCCGGGGGAGGGCCACTTCTAGCAGTACGGGGCTGCCCCCTACCCTGGAGACCACAGATTTCCCTGCCCGCAGGCTGCAGAGGGGGACGGCCGTGTGCCTGGCCGCCAGCCGGCAGGTCTCCTGTCCCCCACGGGCACCCCGCCTTCCCGCTGGAGTGTGCTGTTCCCCCCGCATCCCTCCCCGCCGCGGCGGAGGCAGCGAGCAGCCCGCACCACGCAGAGGAGCGGGGACTGCGGCAGCACCGGAGCCTCCACTCGCGGGGCAGCTCGGGCGGTGACACGGCAGCCCACGCGGGGAGCCACCCTGCAGGGACCTGTCTCACCCGCCGCCTGGGCCCTCTCGCCAGCCACCGGCGGCTGGAGCCATCTCGGCCCTTGGCAGCAGCGGGATCAGAGCCAGTCTTCTGCTGCCAGTGGGTCCAGGCGGCCTCACAACGAAATCCTGCTGGCATGCGGCTGCTGCGGAGCCGCTTCCACCCGCGCTGAGGGAGAAGGGCGCAGCCTCCGCGCAGCCCGACCGGGGCGCCGCCAGGCACGGCAGAAAGCAGAGCCCGGCTCGACCTTCCTCCAGCGCGGGCACCCGGGGAGCTCTGCAAACATCCCCACTGGGTACGACGGGCTCCCGAGAGAGCCACTTCACACTTTGCGTGGTCCGTAGGGTCAGCAGGCATTTCCGAAATGGAAAGGCCAGGCAGCGGCAGTGATTGCCCAGAAAGACAATCACCAGCGGTCAACGCCGCTGATTCAACACGGGACTGTGTTTTCGGTGGGGGAGTGATGGGGTCAGTGTTTCTCGGGTCCACCAACAAACACACTCCCCTCACCCTTCCTCCCATTTGAGTTTCCTTAGCAAAATAAACTCCTGACCTCTGCACGGGTGGGTCTCTCTCGGGAGTCAAGCCATTAGGCAGGTGGCTGTGGCTCGGTCAGGGAGGGGGCGGCCCGCGGGAGCCAGCTGTCAGCCTCCTGCTCCCTTCCGGCCGATTTGAGCGCTGTCCCTGCCATCACCACGGGCCCGGCGGCGGCCGTGACCCTGGGAACAGGGATACCAGTCCAGGCTGCTCCGGGCAAGGAGGGAGCAGAAGAGAGAGAGCAGACCCGCTGGGCTCAGGCAACGGGTCGGGTTGGCTTTGGTAACTCCAGCCCATGCATCGTATCCCTGAGCTGGGAGCGTTGCAAGAGACGTGAGGCTCACGGTTTTATACGGGGCAACTAATTTTTGAGGAATGCTCAAAGAGGGTTGGCCACGCACCAATGAAAGCATAGGGCTCTCACACGTCGGAGAACGTGCAGGATCAGCAGGCATTGATCTCTTCTCTGCAGTGACCAGTGACAGTACCCGAGGCAATGGCCTGAAGCCGTGTCAGGGTAGGTTTAGGTTGGATATCAGGAAAAAGTCCTTCACCCAGAGGGTGGTTGGGTATTGAATGGGCTACTCAGGGAAACGGTCACTGCACCAAGCCTGACAGAGTTCAAGAAGTGTTTGGACAAGGCTCTCAGGCACAGGGTGAGATTCATGGAGCAGCCGTGTGCAGGGCCAGGAATTGGACTTGGATGATTCTTGCGGGTCCCTTCCAACTCAGTATAGTACACGATTCTGTGATGTCACTCCTGCTCTGACGAAGTTGAGTCGGGACCACTTTCCAAGCCGTGTCCTGGCTCTCGCCGGGGCCCTAGCCGCGGTTTTTAATAGCCCCTGGGCTCCTTGCCACCCAAGGTGTGTGCGCCTCTCTCCGTGGCATCGCGCCCCTCCCGCCATGCCCTGGGCATAAAAGGGAGTGTCCCATCGCACGCTCAGGCAGCCCCTTGTGCACTGGCAGACTTCTCCCTTGTGAACGAGCGGGGATGTAAGATTAGCCCTGAGCAGATGTTCCGGCAACCAGGCTCGTCCGGAGAGAAAGCCCCGTCCTTCTCCGCCGCCTCATTCCTGCGCTCCCGGCGCTCGCTCGCTCCCGCCTCCCGGGCCTCCCCGCGCGGCCCGATGACCTCATCCCCGGCATGTTTGCCATTACGCTTTGAGTTACCCAACCAGTTTTTTTAAAAATTAAAAAATATAAATTGCTGCTTTGTGAGATCAAAGTAACGATTTCTGGTGCATCTGGAAACTGGAGAAAAAAATTGGAGCAGCAACAGTTGCGTAACTTCAAAGTGTTTTTTAACAATGATTTTTCTTCTTCCTCTCCTCCCCAATCTTTCAAGCATCAGATAAAGACAATGGGTTCCATGGCTGTTTTCCAAAGAAATAACCTGCCTAAAGTGCCGCACAAAATCTCAAGTAGACAGGAAACACCTTACACGGCTTTATTCTTTCGATCAAATAGAAATAGTGGGAGACTCGTCTTTCTACAAGCCCAAATCCCGTCTCTTCTAAACGGCGTCTGCGGACTGTGTTATAACGTGTAGGTAAACGAGTTTCAGGCGCGGGCTGACACTAAGTCTTTATTCTTTTATAGAGGTTTCTAACAACCCAGCACATGCCCCGTATAACACAGCAGCCGACTGTAACCCAATAACTTTCAGAGAAGGAGCAGAGGGCAGCGGCGAGGGAAGATTTCCCCAGCAGACACCCTCGGGCTGACGGGGTATAGTGGACGGAGAGAAGCAGGTATCGAGAGAGGCAGAGAAATTATTATTCCGTTTATCAGTAGGATATGCCTGCCCCAGTACGCCAGTGATCGTGGATCCCAAGAAGGCAGCAGAGTGGGTGGGAAAAGCACGCTCTCCTCAAGCCCCGCTCCCCGCCGGGGTCACTTCTTGGGCGCTCGGTGGCCCTCAGTGCCATCTCTTTAGTGTTTCCAAAGAGAAATACCGGGATATTTCCCCTCCCCACCCCGTGTCCGTCAAGCCCCTCCTCGGTCCTGTGCATGGGGACGGTGCCGGCAGCGAAATGCGGAGGCCGAAAAAGGCAAGCCCGCAGAGGCGGAGGCTCTAATGGCTTCGACCCTGAGCTCCTGACCTGGGGCCTCCCCCGCACTTGTCCCTTTTGCCCCCTTAACTACTTCAGGACGGTGCCTTTGAACTTGGAGCAGAGAAGAAACCCCCTTTGGCAGGGCGGTTTCCTGCGAAAGGGAAAAAGCCGACAGCGACTCTTGCGTGTCAGGAGATATATCTGGAGCCCCGGGAGCAGAAACCTTTGCCACGTTTTTAAAGTTAATGAACAAGGGTAAGAAAGCAAGGAGGGAGAAGGAATCACCCAAGGAGCCGCAGAAGATAAATCACAGCTCTTTGTCGTCTGCTCGGGAAAGCAAGAAAAGCCCCGCACTTCCCCTCCAGCAGCTAAGAAGGCCGAGCTGGGTCAGCAGAAGCAAAAAACCAGAGCACGGTCGGGGCCTTTAGCTGCAGGTCTGGGGGCGATCCTTCCCCCCGCAGTGCCTGCGGTGGAGCTGAGCGAGTCTCAGTTCAGCTTCGTGGCCGTGGCCTCGCCCTCTGCCTCCCCTGCCCGGGGTACCCCTGCGAAGGCCCCGCCGGCAGATGTGACACCTCTGGGTCACACCTTTCCCCTCCGCCCTGACACCGGGCATGCGGGTCGGCCTGTGCAGTGTGGCCTGTACTGACCCGTTTTTATTGTAGCTGCATCTTCTCTGGTTTTCGCATCGAGTTTTTACTCCCTCTTTTGATTTTTAAACTCACGGCTCAGGCGGACGCCGGTGTTATGCGATTAATTCTCTTTGCGGCTGCAAAGACTTGCAGCCTCCCCATTCCCTCTTTAGATTTCACGACTGATTCCCCTGAGAATTGGTTTCCAGGTCTGCACGGCGCGGCTTAAAAGCGACGCTTCAAAGGCGGCCTTTTCGTTTTAACGTCGGCATTGGAAAACAAACTTAGCAAACAATTCCCTCTCCCCGAGAGACCGTCACGGCGCACAAGCCCCAAAACGTCGCTGGAGAGAAGGCACCTCGGCGGCACCGCACGAAGCGCGAAAACCTGGTGTGTCACCAGCTCCTGGGAGCTTTACAGCACCGTCCGCTACGGTTTGGGGCCGTAAACCCGTGCGGAACTGTAATAAGAGCCCGAACTCTCCAGTCTTCTCGCTACAAATAATCATTGTAAAGAGCTACAGAACAAACTTTTCGGGGTCTGGATCTCCGCAGCTGCAGTTTCCCTCCTACACTGTTTCCCGGCTAAACGCCGACAGGCTCGTCCTTTCGGAGAGCACCTCTTCATTCTTGTGTATTGCCAAATTACAAAACATGTGTGTCTAGAAACAGAACTAGGTTGGCGACATTAACTCTTCTGGTTCTCTAATCCTGATCCCAGATTTAGAAATTGTTCATCTCCCGTTTGCAACGGCAGATACATCACAGCATAGGGGGGAAAACAATTCCAGAACAGTTCACGTTTATTTCCGGAGAAAAAGATCCCAAACAACAAGCCGACCAACAATAAACTGATAACCTATTTCAAATATGGCTAGGAGATCAATGTTATCTCTTTTCACATAATCGGGGTTGACACCTCTTTTACACGCTGGCGCAACTCGGAAGCTTTTTATGGATCTGTGTTCGTGTATATAAACACACATGTCTTTTCTTGAGAGAAACCTTCTAAATTTTGAGTGCTGTGACTGGGTTTTGGTTTGGGGACCGTAGGTGCTCAGGAAGGTGATGAGACTTTCCTTGTCTAATTACTCAAATAAGAATGAATTTGGGGGAGAGGGAAGGTTGAGGGCAAACTGACTCCAAACAAACTGGACAGGACTGGACATCTACTTGACAATCCGACCTGGGTTGCCTCTCCCAGAAAGGTCAACCCCAAAGGTAGATAGACCGACAGACAGCTGGAGAGACTGTCAGGCAGGGACAGGAACAGATTTTGCAAGTTAGAAAGGAAGATTGAGTTCAGCCTGGAAAGGGATGGCACAGTTCTGAGAGTGGAGTTCACTCGGATTTATTTGTTTGTATGGAAATATACATCGCTTTTGCTGGCATTGCTTTGATCGAAACAAAACTGCACCTACACTTCCCTGTCAAGTTCAGAGGAAGAAGGAGAACGCGGAGTAAACTGTTCTTTCTCAGTTGAAGATAAAGATCACGACTAGACGGCCTGGCAACTCAGACACAGCAGAAAGAGGGGTCACAACCAGGGGCTCATACTCACCCCCTCTGCTTTGCCAGCGGGTCGTGTGGCCACCAGAGACAACACTTGTAGATGCCTTCAAACAGAAAGCAGGCACGGACACGGCAGCCCAAAACTTCCACATACACACAGAGGANGTTCCCAAAAACGCCTCCCCAGGCGGGGAGTCCTCGGCTCCACCAGGGCTCCCAGGAGGCCGTACCTGGGGGTGGCTGCGAGCAGGCTGCCAGAC
>VZTR01025252.1:223452-244240 GCA_013400775.1 Chaetops frenatus
CCGCTGCCCCCTGGCGGCCGCCGCCGCGCACTGCGCCCCCCGCCCGCAGGGACCCCCGCGGCTCCCCCCGCGCCGGGGCGGCTCCTTCCCGCACACGGAGCCCGAGCAGCGCTCCCCCACCGCCGCCGCACTCCGGCGACACCTGCCCACGTCTGCCCACTGGCCGCTTGCTTGGAGCTGGGGAGCAGGGAGAGGCCTGGAAAGACAGCAGGCAGTTGTGTCCCATCCTCGAGATAACCCCCAGCAGTGAGAGGGACGAGAACAGAGGGACCATCTCCTTAAAAAAACCCCGAAGGCCAACCCAAACTGTTTCCTATTCAGGAAATTTAGTAAGAACTTCTCCCTCTCCCTGTAACAGAATTACCTTTCTTTTGATATCAGATCCTTGGAGAGGATCACACTGCAAGGAGGAGACAAAGATTAAGAAGCTGCAGTAGACCCTGTGGTGTAAGTTTCTTTCGGGACATTTTCAGGCGTTTTGCAGCACGACAAAGAGCACTGAGGTAGAAATCAACAGCCTACAGGTTTCTGCGAAGCACACAACTCGGATGCTTTCAATAAATGCTTTATTTATTACTCTATACTGAACTGTCTGCCCTTCAGCACTTTTCACTATGTTTACTCACACCACAAGAATCACACAAAAAAGCACTTCAGGAAGAAATACTGTAACTCAGTGCCAAGTGAGGGCATCTTGAACTACAAAGCTCAAAATGCTTGGTAAATAGTAGTTTAGCCTCCCAATATCTGTGTAACGAAGTCTCCTATACCTCATTTATAGTGAGGAAACTGAGGCAAAGCATCCTGCTCAAAGTTAAGCATCTTGCTCAAATGCAACAAAGAAATAAATAGTAAAACAAGTTTTTAGATTTTCTTTGCTTAAGCAAGGAGCAAAACTCTTTTTGCATAGAAAGTAGTAAAGGAACAGAAAACTGCAAGGCAGATAACAAAGGCTCAAATCAGATTAAAAACAATACACCAAAATGGCCTTGATGATGATGATGATGCAAATTTTGCTGTTTTCTATGAAGTTGTAGCAAAACATTCAATGGAGCTGATAGGAAATATTCAATATTCTCTAATTTAATTCTCATCTGCAACTACATTTTCTTTTTTTTTAATCTGAGGAGAGGTAAAACATCATCCTCAAAACCTCGCAGCGTCCATTAAATCTTCTCAGACCACCCAGAGATCTCCCTTGACAAACCATTAATTGTCTACTGAAATATCTTCATAAGCCATAAAGGCAACATTTACACTCAGGCTAATCCACCTCCTCAAGGGCAAGTAAGTGAAGCCCTTTGGGTCAGAATTTGGTTAGCTTGAAGGAAAAAAAAGTGGAGTTTCTACTCCTGCCAGTGTATGCTGCAGATAGGCAAAGTGGATCAAAAGAGCAGCAATGCTCATCACTTAAATTTTGTTGTTATACAGATATTTTGGAACTTTGAAGTTTATTTTAACAGTATCTCTGTAGGAATTAGGCCCATTAGATATAAGGCACCCAAAAAGAAGCACATTTCATCTTCAGGGCATTCAGAACCACCCACACACAAATCAGGAACACAATTGAATTTACAGAATCACAGAATGGGTTGGCAGGGACCAGAGTGGGTCAGCTCCTTCAACCTCCCTGTTCAAGAAGGGTCATCCCAGAGCACATGACACAGGACTGTGTCCAGATGGTTCTGAAGCATCTCCAGTGAGAGACTCTACAACATCTCTGGGCAATCTGTTCCACTGGACCTGCACAGTGAAGAAGTTCTTCCTCATGTTCAGGTGGAACTTTCTGTGCATCAGGTTCTGCCGACTGCCTCTTGTCCTAGTGGCTGGCACCACCAAGAAGAGCCTGGCTCCATCCTCTTGACACCCCCCCGCAGACACCTACAGACATTGATGAGCTCCCTCCAGACATCTCTTCTCAAGGCTGAACAAGCCCGACTCTTTCAGCTTTTCCTCGTAAGAGATTTGAGATCTTCAGAACCCCAACACATCCTTGGGCTGTTTTGGCAATTGTTATTAAACACCAAAACGATACTTCCCCATCAGATCACACCAACACCCCACAACCTGCAGCATTCCTGCAGTGCACATAGTAAATTCATCCACTTCACAGTTTTCTGCTAGGGGCGTTTATGTTGGTGAACATAAGGCAGGAGTGTCACAGCTTGGATCAGTTGTCTCAATGATGGCAGCAGCAATCCTCTCCCAAGCAGCAAGGTCCTTCTTCCTCATGTGACAGTGTGCATGCACAGCAAAGGCTCTGAGACAGAAACGGGTTTAGCCGTTCACATCCACCGCTTTTTCCCCCTGAATATCCACACAATTTCAGCTTTGGGGGTGTGCAAACAGTTACATCACCAAGAGGAAGTTAATGAAGACTGTCTAAAAATAATGGATGCCACACTGACACTTGCAGTTTACATTTGGCCTACAACTCTAAGGAGAAAATTGCTTTTTTTCCCATTCTTGTTGCAAGAACATCTGCCAGACAGGCCATGAAGGAGTAAGTGTGGGCAGAGCAAACCCCAACCCACTCATAGATCTTTCTTGGCTTAAATACTCAAGAGGCACTTACTGAAATTTTTGTTATTCATTCAGCAAACACCATGAAGAGACTCTTGAAATACATTTGACGAACTGTTTCCAGTCACAATAAAAGTCAGTCTCACAACATTCAACATATAGATTTTACTTTACTCAGAGAGGGATGTGGCTTAGGGGAGGAAGCATGAAGGTAAATAGGGTGAATAAAGTCAGAAACCACCGCATGAGAAACTCTGGATAATCCCAGAGAATAGCCTTGTTTTGATAAGTCTCATCTTATCTGGCTTAACAATTTCTTTCTCTAAATCCTGGGGCATCAGGAAAGAACTTTTCACCAAAGATAGCAGAGAACACACATCCAGTGTTTCAAACCAAAGTTCCATTAATTTCATCAGCATGTGACCATCACCTCACATCGATGGACGGCAATAAAGTCATACCAAACTGAAACTGGAGCAATTGCAGAATCAGAGATACAACAGCATGCGGGACAAGTGACATGGTCCACGCAGCATCTTTCCTCTGCTTTGCACACCCTGAAGTCCCCACCTGAACTGTGAGCATCTGGTTTCAGAATGGTTTAGGACACAAGAGAGATGTGGTACCACCTTGCTCTGCCTTAGGGCATTATTTCCCACCTGTGAGGGTTAATCCGGTTACTCCCCAAATTAGACTCATCCTGTCTGTCCATTATGGTACTGAGGAAGCAGAAGGCTTACCTTACGCCACCACCACACACCTGTGTGACTGCCCCTGTCAGCTGTATGAATGAGGCTAAGACCATGCTATCACAGGCTTTATATGCCAAGCTTTCCAAGCATGCTGTTACTCCCAAACACTTAATAGCTTTTAAGGATTTTTGTTCTGCAACTCTTGTCTTGACATTTCATCTTGCAGATACAGCAAATGCAGCACATCTGGAACTGATTGAGGCTTCTGGTGTGACACAGATTTGCTCTGTTCCCATCTCACAGCCATGTTGGAATGCTGAGAGCACAACAGCACAGGAGACGTTAAGCTCAGTGCTTAATTTTATGTCCACAGGCAACACGAGAGCACTCTTGTAGTGGATAATCTCACCTTCAGTCATGGTGTTGTGTGACAGCAATTTACAACACTGGCAAAACATCATTCTAGGTGTTAAACTGTTTACTGCACCTGTGCACGAGGTTGGCATTTGGTTTTACATAAAATAATTGTGACACTGAGGATGCTGCCTACAAGTGAAATTATCAGTGAATCTTCCATTTCCATAATAACATTGCAAGTAAAATGATTTCTTATTAACATAGAAAAAATACTTACCTGTCAAACCTTCCACAATATGACCATTAGCACAACCAACAGAGTAACAGAAACGACACTGAGAATCGGTACAGAATCTTTTGTGATAATAAAGAGAATTTTCCATTTCTTCAGCTGTCATCTGGACAGGACTATGTGATAAAAAGCTTGCTTGGGAATTTAACATTTAACAAGTCTTCTTTCATAGCCTAGTGAGCTAAAAAACCCAAACCAAAACACAAAAGCTTTAAGCAGATAAATTAATGTCATCTATGATTACAGTTTTGCTGCAGCATTTTCCCCCAAACTGGCTGATGCTAACAGTAAAGTCCCACTATGTAAAAGACTTTAGAAAAGATGAGAGATGTCTGGGTCCTTCCAAGGTTTTTGACTACACAATACATTGACGTTCTTCTTGCAGCTGTTGTCAAATTTACCCAGAAAGAATGAACAGATCAAGTAATTTGAAGGAAATTAGGCAGTCCAATACAGCAGAAAGAGGAGTTTTCTTTTCCTGTCAAGAACAGATAATACATTTCCTGAACAAAACCCCTTTTTCACTAGACTTCCTACACCTGCTTGCTAGACTATTTCTCTCTGTGCAGCAGTCCATCAGTCACAAACTAACAGGTAGGCAGCATCCAGGAGCTTAAATGCATGGATCAAAAGGGTGAAAGATCCATCTCTTGTACTGAATGTAAATCTAACCAAGCTGGACCACTGAAAGAACACACTTTCATCAGCAGTATTTAATGCTATACTGTTGTCAGGCTCATGATGGCCCTAACCAAGGATATGAAAAACTTGCTTTGATAACCTATGGTTCCCAAAACATTTAGATGCAGGTCAGTCCCCAAGGATCCCATTTCACTGTCCTTTCTTAGACTTTCAGCTCACTTTTTAAAATTTCCTAGCCTTTAATGAATGCAGCCATAATCCTGCAAAGGAGCTTTGTTGAATTGGTTGTAGATAAACACACACTGAATCAGAACTACGCAGAAAGCCTTCTGGGGAATCTGAGAAGCCAGGTTATGGTGTTTGAAAACTAAGTACACTTCAACCACATCTTTAAGAGTTATAATTAAATTCCAGTATAATGTACAATATCCATGCATTCCAGCTATTTGAGGAAGGGACGTATGCTGGAGTAGTCCCAGAGTTAATTGATGGAGCCAACCATCACTTGGAATCTCTGCTGCAGAAAACATTGTTCCTGAATCTAAAATTCTCAGTAAACTCTGTGCTCTAAACTGAAAGCACAGAGCTGAGACTCACTATGTGATATCATGACTTCCTAGGATACACTAGCTGCAAAAATAAGTGTCTCAACTGTATAAACGTTTTGGTTAGATCTTTGCAAGTAATTCACTGTGGAGTTGATGTTTTACCTCTAAAGGTGAGTGAGTCTTAGCAGGAGATGCTATGTCTGATAGATGTGTAGTGGTTGGCATCCGCAGTAGTCAGACGCACTAACGCACAGGAATGGCGAAACAGGAGATTTTGAGTCTGAGGCACAAATTACCAACACATTCTAAATAAAGGATCGTTATTTCTGCTTCCTTTTCTTCAGTGAGCAACACAGCAAGGGGTAAGGATCTCTCTCCATCTTTTGGCTCCTTTTACTTCAGTTAGGAAAGATATATTTTGACCTTTTTCCCACCCTGTCCTGGAAGAACACCTTACAATGACTGACAACACTACAGGGCATATCTATGCCACACTGCAGCTGGGATCAGGAGTGTGCTTCTGCAGAAACTCCCCACCAACTGCACTTCAGTTGACATCACAGAGAAGCCTTAGAGAATATGATTTGGATAAAAACAAACATGAAAGTATGTTTCAGGAGTGCACTACTATGTTGCAAACAAAATTAAATCCCCAGCACTAGAGTTAGTGTGAAACAAACAACTATGAAATAGTCAAGTCTTTTCCGACAACTGCTCTCTAAACAGCTTTTCTAACTCATCTGCACCACTTTGTAAACATTGCCACAGAACCCTCTATCGAATGGGTGCTCATAAAACATTCTCAAGAGGAAAAAGGAGGCAGAAGAAGAGAGAGTAGCTTGGAATCAACTCATTGCTTCAAGCTCAGCTAAACCACCTGAATGCCAAGATGGTTAACTCTGCAGAAAAAACATGCTCTAAGAAAACTGAAATAGATACCTGCAAACACCTACATTTTACATTTAGAATCCTCTCAAGGGATTCTAAAGATCATGGTTGTTAATGGAATTGGGATTATTTCACTGGGAAAACACGTTATTTCGAGAACTCCTCCACAGAAGCAACTAAAATGAAAAGCTAACTCAGCAATCAGTAGGTTAATACACTCATTTTACACAAGTTTAAGTTTTCTGAAGATGAAAAAACATGTATATTTCAAATAAGACTTGTTTGACTGATAGGGCAAAGGGAAGGGAAAACCCCCGATGTACTACTGAATTAAAAAGAGACAAATTAGTGGATGTGATTGAAAGACAGCTAAATATGTTAATGCCTTAAACCCTCATCCCAAAGAAAAGGTTCCTTTGAAGTTTTTTTTCCTGCTTTGCTTACATGATTTTCTGAATAAGAATCTAACAGTTTTGGAAAGATTGCTCAGAATAGTTTAAGTAACAAATCAAAATTACCTGTTGGTGCCAACTCCTGCCATGAATGCTCCTACTTTCCTTCCACTGCAGAGAAGGTGTGTTGAATGGCAACTCTATGTATCAGGTGATTTGAGTATTAGAAGTGTAAAGAAACCCTGAATATATCCTTTTGAATATATGCTTCTACCTTTGCTAGTGAAAAAGAGCTATGGGTAGAAATTAGATACACTAGTACTAAAGATTTTCAGTCTTCACGAGCACAGTGTTAGCTTCTCTTAAGGAACATACTGTGGGACCTTTGTAGAAATCAACCTATATTAAAAACTGCCACAGCAAACATTTTATGCCAAGTCAGGAAGCAGCAGTAATTGTGTGCCTTAATTTTTTTGTCTTAGTGCCCTAATGCAGCTGTTAGATACTGGCAAAAGTTTTGTAAAACCACATCAATATGCACAGTTATAATGTGTTCTTCCTTTCCTTATCCCCTACAGATTATTTAAAACCAGGGACAATTTTTGAATATACTTTTTATTTCCAGAGGACATCACCTTAGGCTTGTCTATACTGAGTTTGGTTCCAATGAGTCTGTCTCCATCCACTCTGCTTCTCTAGTCTTGACTAATTTTAGAAAATCTGTCATCATCAAGTTCTTACATGGCAGTTCTCTTCTTCAGATCCCTAACAGATAAATACAGGTCTCAGCACAGATCTGGAGACGTTCAGTCCTCAGCTTTATGCTTTGGAAAATTAAGTATTTCTTTCTGAATCAACTCACTATAATTAACTAAATACTGCTTTTTAGAGAAACCTCAAAACAACCAGCCAACCAACTGCACTATGTAGAAACACACCCCCCTCTCCATGTTTTACTAACTCAGTCATGTAAGACTGCAATTGTCCATGATGAATGCCACAGGCATAGAGTGGTTACGAGCTGCCAGAATACACGATTAACTCAATTTACATTACAGTACAGCAATTTCAAACACAGCACCATGAAGTGTAATGACACAGTTAAATATTCTGGCACAGGACCAGCAGGGCTTTCATTACCTTTTAACATGTACTACTACCCCTCTTCAGAACATGGTGCCTCCTGTTGGCAACTCCCCTTTGCCACACATTCCCCAACAAATGCCATCATCCATGGGTCCCACTATGTGGATCTTGTGAGGCCCAAGATCAGGGCAGGCTAACACTGTTCTCCCATCACTACACTTTCTCAAGGCTCTGTAGTGAAGAATCCATAAAGATCTATTTAACTCTATTCTTGCTCTGACTTTGGCACAATTTTCTAAAGAAGCAATTTTGTAAACTTTACAGAAAATTCTTTGATTTTCAACCCAAGATTTCTTTGATTCAGGATTATGTCTTCTCTTCTACATCTTTTTTAAAGCAATCCTAGACTTGATGCTGAACTGAAAATCCTGGAGCTCCCTGCGAAACAGAACAGCAGGTGAAATAGCAGCACCTGGAGCACATGTCATTCTCACTGAAGTACTTCAGACCTGACCAGCAGGATGGCACAAATGGTAGAAGTCAAATTCACTTCACATAAACTGCATAGATGCAAAAAAACCTCACACTGGATTTGAAGACACTATAGGGAGAAGCAGTAAGTTCTCTCTTCATCACCCTGAGCATTTATTTTTAAGTCTCTGCTTTTTATTCTGGTTATCCAAGAACATGTTCAATCACCATATCATAACCCGCAATAGAATAAACTGTCCATCTGTAACAAGATCACATTCACAGCAAAGTATGTTCTTGAGAGGATGACAAATCTTTCTGCTAGATTCTGATCACCTTGCCTACACTTCAGCTTCTTGCAGTGGTCAACGGCAAAATCCAAGAACCCACACAGGCAACCTTATATTCTGCTTTTGCACAATTTCTTTGTGACTTCTGATTGCTTCTACCCTCCCTCTTTGACTATCCAGACAACCTTAAAGCTGGTCCCACTGGAAATACCTGGCTTCATGCATATTTTTAAATGCAATCACCTTCAGTGTTCTCCTTGGATCTTCCAGGGAAAAAAGCTTTTGTTTCAAACCAAAATGATTAATATTTAATAAATGATTCTGTTACAAATAACAAAATCTCTGTCCCATGATACAAAAGTCCTTGCGACTGCTCAGCAGCTTCTACTGAAATCCCACCAATCTCCTTATTTCTTGATAGATAGGAGCAGCCAGTTCTTTGGCTTTCTCTGCTCCATCCTCTAAAACCTTTATCAGATACGACTTGTCTTCCTGGAGTTTCTTGATTTCACTCCTGATCGGTGCAAATTTCTGGATAACTGACTCTGCTACCACCATTTTGTAGTGAGCAGTGTCGAGACCAGTGGCTTGGTGCAGCACTTCTTTGATGCTGAGCCCCGTTACTGCAGCGTGAATGGACACCAGATTGGAGACGCCGGGGCGAGCGGCGGGGTCATAGGTCACCTCCGAGGTAAAGTCAGTCACAGCCTTGCGAAACTTCAGCACTATTTCATCTGGGCTGTCTGCTATGCTAACAGTGGCTAACTTCTGTGGGTCTGACTTGGACATCTTCACTGATGGATCTCTGAGGGATTTTATTTTCTTCGTTGTACCTTTGAAAAAAAAAAAAGTTATGAGCACAGACGACGGTTTCTTGTGACGGTTCCTGAGAACAATGTCCAGCCATACGATGAAGCTGTTTATCCTTGCTCAAAAATGAACTGTGAGCACAATCATGTATGCTCTGTTTAGTCCTTGCACCCTTCCTGTCCTTCTCAGAAACCACCTTTCTCCTATCCAGCATTCTCCTATCTCCTACCTGAACCCATCTCTCCCATCCTCACCAAGCAGGAACTTCTGCTGGGACTACTCCTAATATTTTATGTGGCTCACATGCTGATTTCCCCCCCTAAATTTCTCCTCTCTTCTACTACTGCAGATTACTGAAAGGTTCTGAGTGGAGAAATAGGTTAACTCGACTGGTAAAAAAAAAAAAAATCCCATAACAGTTAATCTCCTTATTTCAGGAAACTCTTCCACTCAAAATCTCTTGGTAATTCTCCTAAATCTCAGTAAAGATAGTTATTAAAATTCTCTATCTCAACACTGACCAGCTCTTTAGATGTAAATCACTGTTCAGATCAGAAAGGTGTGGGTATTCTACAGACTACTAAGATACATGCATGTACATTAAATAGACTAGTAGCATTAGAATACTGCAAAGTACTTTGACCCACACTGTTACAGTTTTTCACGGAAGAAATATCATTCACGGAAGACATAAAGTATCACTGATCTACAGAGTGCTCATACCAATTGTTTTCAGACACCTAATACAGCCAATTAAATTACCCGCATACTGCTCATAGATGGCCTATGTACTCAGTGAAAGGATAAGGATTCTTCCAGCATACAATTCAGATTGCCCCAGAAAGTGCTTTGTTCTGAAATCACATTTTGGAAGAGTCTGTCCCTTTTCTGCAAATTTGCAAGAGTCCAGGTAATTCAACTGTCTACAGCTAGTGAGTCTGAATAGGTCCCCACCTTCTCCCTTCATCTAGGATATTTTGTTGGTTTGCATATACTTGTGAACTTAAGAAGGAATGCTTTTTGGGAGAAAAATGAAATGCTCTTTTTGGGTTTTTTTCCAAATTGAGCTTTTTATTTAATGGTAAACAATCTCACCTGCATCATAGGCTACACTCAGCTATTCTTTGTAGCGCTTAGTACTCAATTAGAAATTGCAGAGTTTGCAATACCTAATATTCTCAAAACTCCAAGTCTAACACCATTTTTTGTCACTGAGGCTTGAAAATTGAGAAAGGTTTATTACTGCCTGTCTTTTCTAAGGTGAGAGCTCCTTGCCCTTTTGGGGGCGAAGGTCTCTGCTGTGCATTCCTCTACATTACTTACAACAAAGATGCAATGCTTCATCCTTGCCCAATTCTTCACGTTTCTTAACAAACATGCCATTTGCGCCATCTGACTCCTCCTCACCCCCCGGCCTATGACCTTATAGCTCAAAAATGGCTGAGAATATTTTCCTTGTAAGTCTTCCTGAATCTAAGATCAAAACCGTAAAGTCTTAAGCTCTGTGACAGACACACATTGAAATATACAAGTATATATTTAAAAACCTTAAAAAAAATTGGAGCACTGTACATAGAAACCAACAGGCTGTCCAGCATGCAGATGCTTTAAGTAAACATCTCCCAGTTGGACACTGAAGAATTCTGCTTGTTAGAGGTCTCTTGCCTTGTTGCTTACATGTCTCCTGAATGAGCAACATGGAACAAAGACCCTGCTCTTAAAAAGTCCAGTAGTTGAAGAGCAAGGCTGACTGGCAGCAGTAGAGTGCATCTGCCCCCCTGGACTAGAATACCAGACATCATGTACATTCCTCTACCATGGATTTCTAAAGCCTTATCTATCTTGGGAGTTTAGTTTCACAGTCTCTAGTCTCTCGTTGTCAGTTTTTAATTTTCCAATCCCTTAGCATCAGTTTGCCCCCTTTTCTTGGTCCCTGAAACTATTTCCACAATATCTAAATCCATCTTCAACCTTGAAGTGCAGTTAAGGGAAAAAAAATAACCAAGACCAGCTCACTTAAAATGGCTTTGGGCACAGGAAAGAATTCTCCATATTTCTTGTTGAAATGTTGTGCTATATCTTGGGCTAGTTCCAGGTGCAGGACTTGATCTTCTCCAACAGGAACACGTGTTGACCTTTTAATAAAAGACAGATACAGGAAACTCAGCAAAGCTCTCTGGTTCTGCTGAAATGTTACTCAAGACTCTCACAGCTTCTGCCATGACTGAGCCAAACACTCAGTCCCAGCTAGATATAGGTGCTGTGGGAACAAGATTCCAAACTACATATTCAAGGATGACTCTGCTTTTTGTGCTGAACTGAAGCACATATCCAAGCGCAATAATAGCCCTTTGTGAAGACATGTGGCAAAGATACCTGTAAGAGCAACTCATTAAACTCAGCTCAAAGAAAGGTTTCTGTAGTATCTCCTGCTGTCGCTTTAGAGATCAAAGAGCACATGTTATAGTGTGCAAACAAAGTAAAAAAGATCTGCAAGGCATAAAGTGCAAACACCTTGTCATGTCAATGCTCAGGAAAACATAACTGTTGTTGAGGAGTTAATACTGAGGAAGTATCAAGGGAAGGAAAGAAGAGAGTGTCTCTTCCTCATCACAATTGTGTAAATCATGTGGTCCAGTGCCTCTATTTCTCAAGTGTTATTAGAGGATTAGAACTGCTAGATTCAAAGGATAATTTGATCTTCTGTATTGAACTCAATGGCTTGAATACACTTCTGGAGGGAAACACAATCTGCATCAGAGGACACAAGGAAGTGAAGAATCCATTAGTTCCCCTGGTGATTCTTTCCCACAGTTAATCATACTGGCTAAAAATGTATGATTCTTTTAGATGAGGCAGACTTGAAATCTTGCCAGTTTTTGATTACTCTCTCATCCTCCAGCAGATTTTTTTTTCCTAAGGCTTATGGGGTATTCAGCTCTGAATACTGGACATGTTCCAAAGTAAGGAAGTTCACTATGCATCTTTCAAGTTCCCAGAAAATTTCAGATCAACACGGTACTCTTTCCTTCTGGTTCTGAATTACTGGCTGACATCCAGGAATCAATTTCAATGTCCACCTTTAATCCCAACCAGTAAGCAAGGCAACCTAAAAACAGATACAGCAGTCAATAGGAAATCACAGTGCCCTATAACTGAGAGAAAGATCAGTTACCATAATCAATATCCTTTAAGCAGGTCAAAAGAAATGTTTCCATATGCCAAAATGATTCCATATTCACAAAGTTTTCCACTAAACAGGAAACATATAATCATATAATCTCTAGAAAAGCCTCTGCTGTTTGTTTTTGGTTGTTGTTGTTTGATTGGGTGGTTTTTTGTTTGTTTGTTTGTTTGTTTTTGGTTTTTTTTTGTTTTTTTGTTTTTTTAATGTATATTTCTGTTCTGGTGCTATTTTTACTTCTTTCTGTCATATATTTACCTTCTGTCCATTTTCCTGTCTCTTTGATCCTCGGTTCATCTGAGTTAGTAACGTTCCTCCCCCTCCCCCAGCTCTAAGTTCTGCTTCATGATTGCCGTTCCCTTCCTGTGTTTTTGTTTCTCACCAATTCCTGTTCCTTATATTATTTTGTTTACATTAAAACATTTTTTATTAAAGATATTAAGTCAAATTTCTTCAAAGAGATATTGTTTCCCTTTTACTTCCTTGTTTTGTGCTCTGTGTGGACAGCCTACTGTTAACACAGATAGTAGCCAACAAACCACTGGCTTTACTAAAGAAAGATGAAACACCTGATCTTATTAGAGATAGAAGAGACAGACATGGTTGAGCTCAACCAACAACGTGATCTCCAATAAGGCTGGCTAAATTTCACCCTTAAATACTTGACACTCAAATGACTCAAATATTTGACAGTCAAATGGGACTTGCTTCAAATAAAATTGTTATAATATTCAAATGATTTCTGACTTTTGCTTGCTTCCCATTATTTCTAGTTAAAATTCTGGTGAATTAGAAATATCATCTCTTGGTCTTCTAACAGTCCTGTTTTCCCTACTATGATTACTTAACATGAAATTTCTCTAGATACATTTTTCCAAATTCACAATTGGTTAATCTTGGTTAGTTTGACCTAACGTCCTTGTCCTCAGTCCTGTATTACCTCTCTGTCCCAACCAATACTCACAACTTCCTTCAGAACACTGCCACAAAGTACATATGCTCTGAAGATAAAAATAATTCATACAGGGTGCACTGTCTTTAACATTTACTTACTGAAATAGTTTAAATAATATTATGAAATACAACCAGTCATGATAATGCATTACAAATTCTATCATCTAGGCCACAGGCTTAGGCATGCTGAGTGACCAGTCCCCCACCAGGTGTTACTTCCACTGCAACACTCAGTACAACACTGAGAAAACTGAACCAGCCCAGGTACTACAAGCTGCAGTCTCTAACTCACTTTTTCTCATCAGTATGAACTGGCCTACACAGAATCCCCCACTAATACTGGTATACTACATACAGACACTTTAAGTACCTCTTCAGTACACTGCATAAAATAAAGCATAACTACTTAGAAAATAAGTTTATCCGTGTGAACATGTAATATGTATAATTAAACATCAGTCTTTTATAATTCCCTAAGAATTATTCACATGTGACCAGCTTTTGCTCTTTACAGCCCTGTCAGTTGCTTTTTAACCAGGCTCAGTTTCAATCAGCCACTTGAGAGTCTGTCATCCATTTCCAAACTTCTGATCTAATCACACCCAGCTCCCCTGCTCAATAAGTTAGCATGTTGACCTGACAAACATCCATTCCAATGTAGCTGAACAGACATTGCCCATGGGCTCACATTCTGCCTCTTACTTGTACAGCAAAATATCTGCTGCTTGAAGCACAGGGTAAGTCAACAAACCAACAGTTCCTTCACTGTTCTGGCTGGCACGCTTCATCTGTTTGGAAAAGAAAAACAAGAGAAAAATCACACTTTTGACTAATGGTATCAAAGTCTGTGATTTTAATTCATTAGAATTCTGACTAATTGAATAATTTGTTATGTAGCTCTATAGAAGACAGTGTCATGTAAAATCCACTCTTTAATAATATATACATTCCGGTCTATGTCCTACATTTATGAATTTCCCTACACTGTTCTGATATTCTAGTGAGAAGGGAACATAGTCTTTCTTTTGTTTTCTGTTTGTAATCTCATTAATGGAACCGATTTCAAATGCAAAACCATCAGGCTGAGTTATTACACTTACACATTACACATAAACCCTACTTTTTAAAGAGTGTCTTCAGCAATAAATTTTTGAAACACTTCCAAATGGAAATATAAAAAGGTAGTAATACCTATGTTCCACAGAAAAGAGATCAAGACACAGTGATAACACACAGTCACCAGGACAGCCAGTGACAGCTGGGAGAACCCAGAACTACAGAGGCAGAGTCCAGTGTTGTCTCCATTAGATCACACTGCTCCCCACAATCCACCTAATGCATTCAAGTCCTCTACTGCTCTACAATATGGATCATCTAGATCAAGACAGCCAGGCTACAAACATTAATTCTGCTCTAGCAATGGCATATCTATGTTTTACTTTTAGTAATAAATATACTAACCCCTTTGAAATCTGAATTATTTCATTACGACTGTTCAAATATAATTAGATTTATCTCACACTCTCCAACAAACCCTGTATTCTGTCTACATCTCTAAGTGTCTAGGGTTCAGGGAACCTAATTTGCAAAGCCTAGCACCTGTAACACCTATCTGTAGGTCTGGAAAGTCAATCCAGTCAAAGTAGGATTTAAGAGCTTAACTTTAGAACCTTAGGTTGGAAAAGGTTTGCTTTAATCTATGCCATGCATTAACACTGGTTGCTGTATTTAAGTTTTACTGGTTTTATTTAATTAAGAAAGAAAACAGGAAAAAAGAAAACATCTGGAGGTACTTAAGACTGCTCTGAACTCTGCAAGCCAAACTGCTCTTAAGCTCTTGGGTTTTTATTTTTTTTTTCCCAGATACTTCTCTCTCCTGTCTTTTTCTTTTTCTGCTTACTAAATGTCAAAATAAAATACAAGGAAATTAAATGCAAGAACTCTGTTGATGCAGTCGTGCTGATGCAGCACCAAGATTAAGAAGATGAACATTTGAAACTTGTAAAGGCAAACATTTAAGATACAAGATCACTCAGCACATTTTTAATTTTTTAAATTTCTATACTCCTCTTCAAACATATGCCTCTTTTGAACATTCTTCCATAAAACCTACACAGCAGCCACTCTTTATAGTGGAAAAAGAAAAGCTGTTTATGGAACTCCTTAATCAGCAAGGCTCAAGGTTTTCCCACTGCAATATCTTGCATTACTTTTGCATTATTAAATAAGTACTGAAATAACACTGAACATTCTAGCAAAATCAGTTTAACAACACTAAACAAACCTCATATTTTGTACAGTTTCTGCAAGTCTCTGCCAAAAATACAGTTCTGTAGCTTCCAGCAGGAAAATGTTCACTGAGAGGAACAGACCTGGAGAAACACATTTTCCCCCTTCAACCACAGGACTACAGAACTACTTAAACCTAAAGCAAGAATAACCAAGGTACAGTTGGTACTTCATAGATGACAAGTACTTCCAGGAAAACATTTCTACTGAATTCCCATAAGTTTCTTTTCAATTTACCAAACTGTCCATACCTTCCACTGGGGCAAGCGTAGCAGACGTGGCACATTAGTTAAGCACCCAAGAATCCAAGCAAGTTCTGCATGCTCAGGAACCTGAAAATATGAAGTTAGAATCTATTTAAATCTTCTTCTTTTATAAGCATATTTTCTCAAAGTCAATAAGAATAAATAGTATCAAAGGCCAGAAAACCATTTATTTCTGTGTCTTACTTTTTCAGTAAGGTCAAGTGACAAGTTAATGGAAAGTTTTGAACACTGCCAGGGTTGAATGCTCTACATTAAAGTAGTATAGCAAGGTTCTTGATCCTATCTACTCACATTCTAAACAAGAAAGAAAATGCTTTAGCAATAGCAGAGTTGAACACACATGTAAACTCCTTGGCTTGCATACTTGATTCACTCCTTGCAATATTGGCAGGTTTAAATGTTTAAGAGCATGCTAACTGTCTCAAAGACGTTCAAAGCTTCATGCCTGCAACATGATATAACAACCCAGAAAGAAGGCAGCAAAATGTTTTTGTTAAAAAGTAAGAATTATTAGGATTATTAATTGCAATTCCTTTGTTGTCACATTTTACATATAGTAATTTTCTAGCTAGCAGTCATTGGACTACTTTGGTCACCAATATGTAGAAGTATCCAACCTCCAGACTACAGTTCAGTGGTTAGAAATATCAAATATTTCAGGTTGATTCTTTCCCTTCGTTCTGCCTTTCCCACAGGTTCAGGTTTTTTATTAATTCCCTCATGCTTATTTGACCTGCAATCTTCTGTGCACAAGACAAAGTGCAACAAAATACCAGAGTAAAATGAACTTCACGAAAAATACTAAGCTCAAGACTCCTATTTCATCTAGAAGGAATCACCATCTGGTTCAAAGTTGTTTCTTATTTCTTTCTTCTAGTCACGGACAGAGAGGAGATGGTGCTCTGTTGCACTTGTGTTGACAAGAACCCTCTTTAGAAGCTATGCAGTCATTGATTCAGCTCTGTCAGATGTTGCTTTCACAGCCAAGACTGCACGTGTGTTTCACAGGATCAGTGGATTTGACATTACATTAGTTACCAAAACACCAAGTGATCTAAACAGCATTTGTTGGGTTGAATACACAGTTCTGGGTCCTACCGCGTTATACTCATTTTCCATCTTCAAACACACAGTCCTTTCCTAAGTAAGACTAAAGTGCTGAATATGCTGAAGAAAAAGCCTGATAAAATGGGGAGAAAATATGTAAAAGTGTACCAAAGGGTAGAGATTTCAGTTGGAATAAAATTCACCGCTGAAGGCTAATGAGCTAGCATTCATCATCCAAATTGCAGTAAGTGACTGTATAGTGGTGCGTGAATCAGGAGGTTCTAGGCTTAAACACAACTCATTTGTCAGACGAAATCACAGTTTGAGCTACTGTGTTTTACTTGACAAGAGGGGCAGGTTGGTTGGTCATGGTGCCTCTGCTCAAACTGATTGCACACATTTGATACAAAGAAACAGGAATGACATCAAGAGAGTAAAGGCTCAGTCCACTCTTCCTTTCACTGAGCAATACCCATGGATCACAATCAGGAGAAGCCATTCTCCCAGACAAATTCCACCACCTTCTTGCTGCAGGTCCATTTAGAACTGCAAGCAAATGTCTTCATTAAACAACCAAAACACAAGAATGTAGGAAATAAAACTGTTGGATCACAACAAAGGCAGTGCAGCCTCCTCTCTGTTTCCAGGAGTAGCACTTGGGGAAAACACATGAGCCTACTGCTTCCTCCAGTATCTTCCCTCATACTTTCCCAGCACCCATAATCATTGCACTAGGTAATACCAGAGGGTATTATTCCTGGCCCAGTCCTGGTAACATATCCAGGTTCCCCAGGAATGTGTGTGATCCCTTTCTGAAGCAGCTGATACTGCCAACTTCACAACCACATGCAGCAGCAAGCTCCAGAGGCTTAAACCTGATGCGTAAAGAAATACTTTAATTTATGTATCTATCTAATTTATGGATTAATTTATCATTAATGTATCCATGTTTGTTTATTAGTTTTGAATACCACTTGTTTCTTATATTGCACTATTTGGTGAAAAATTCTCCACTAAGCTTACTCAGTGTTGTTCTGATTTCGTAAACTTCGATTGCATATATGCCTCAGCCTTCTCCTCATCAATCTGAAGCAACTCTGACTTCTAAATTTTTCCTTCTTAAGGCAGCTACTCTATCCCCTGCTGCATGAATTTCTCTTCTTTGTTGGAGATATAGACTTTAAAACTTTACCCAGTATTAAAAAAATGGGCACACTAAAGTTTTTTATGGTGACAAAAATCATCTCTGTTTTATTCACAATTCCTTTTCTGGTGATCTGGACATGATGACATATCATTGGATTTTTTTGAAAATTGCTTGTGCTGAGTCAATGATTTCAGAGAACTGCCAATGATGACCCTAGGACTTTCTTTCCTGCATTGTGTGAAGACCATTTAGAATACTCTTACCCAAATGTTTTAAAGTATTTAAAGCTGTTCTACCCCTTACTTGCCTCTCCACTCTGTTTTATGAGTACTTTCGGAATTCCTTTCCTTGGCACAGCATTTGGCTACCCTCAAGGAGTTAGTATTGCCCATGAACTTCTGTTCACTACCGTCTTCAGGTCATGAAGGAATATGTTGACCAGAACTGCTCCCAGCAAGAATCCCTGAGGAACATGACTGCTGACTGTGCCATTCAAAAAAAAGTGAGCCTTACAGCCTATGTGGCTTTCAACAATGAATGAAAAGAAACAGAGAAGAGAATTCTCATATTCACAAAAATCTGCAAAACAATTTTCTGTTGATTCCTATTGTGTTAGCTAGTGTTATCGTGACACCACAAGGAAAGTCTTTGTCAAAGAAGCATCACTTTTCACACAACTTTCATTAAAAAGAGTAGGACTGTTAGAAAGGTGTTCTGCTTGCTTTTTAATTTTTTTTTTAAAGGAGGTTACCCAATAATCTAAATAGGATTTAAAGAAATAAAAGTATAAAGAGTGGAGAGGCAAGNGTGTATTTTTTAACCAGTAAAGAACTCAATTTGTTTTGCCTTTTAAAATCTAACAACAAACTACTCTCCAGAGCTATGATGTACTTCAGAAATTACCCACTTTATCAAAACAGAACACATAAACTTAACTCTTCTCCAATGAAGACATAATTTTCTCAGCACTGGCCTCTCCTCCAAATACATCAGTATAAAAATAGTACGAATGGTAAAAAAACAGAATTACATCTCCAATTAACAAAACTCATGATCAGTGACAGCTCCTGAACTATATGTCAAACCAAACTCCAAGAATGTCACAATCACTGGTAATTCAGAAAATCAGCTATCTAGTCAATTAAATCCTTCAGGTCAACCTTCAGCTCCTTTTGTGTCCTGAAAAAAAAATATAATAGCCTGTTTTCAATATAAACATTATTTTCTTGGGAAATATTTCTTGCAGCCTTGCTGAAAATATTTCCAGGAATAACAGCCTTTTAAGCGCTCTATTTATTGTTTCCCTTTACAAAGTCAACTATTTTCCATTAAAAATGTTCCAAAAAATCTTAACCAGATCCATACAGTGATCCCCCCTTTTTAGACAGCCCAAATCATACCCTTTACTCTTCTCAGTAAATACAACAAGTTTCTCTCTTTTTTCCTGCTCTGTGCTCTTGCTCATTTTAACACAGTTTTCTTTCCTAATCTCATACAAGTCTGTAAAAACCATCAACATTTCTCAAAGGGTCGAGATGGTCATCTCTGAGCTATTACCAGGGACACATTTCCTCCTTCAAGCTCCACTGCATTAAGCATCCCCCACAACCTGGCTTACTAATCACTAATCAAAGAGTTATTTCCAGAGCAAACTACTTACATTTCTTCCTTGTGGCCTGACAAGGCCAAGGCTGCATAGCCAGATTATTTTTATTTTTTTAAAGCACATGTATTTAACAGAGGTGACCACTTCCAAATGATAATGAGCAGTTATCTAAAAGGCACAAACATTTCTGTTTCTTCACTTGAGTGCCCTGCTCCTCCTTTTTTTAAAACAAACAGCTTCTTAATGATTTAATTGTGCAGCCATTTGAAGTTATTAAACTCACGTCACAACTTATACTTGGATCATTCCTGCATTGTATGCTGAAGTACATCTCAGAGCTTCTTTCTGCAGATCCATTTTTTTGTCCTTGATCCTAGCTGTTCCTTACCAAATTATTGCTGATATTCCCTGGCCACAGCTAATGATATATACATGGAAAACCAGTAGCTTCTTCTAGTCCAAATGATTCTAGATTATTTTTTGTGATGAGACATACAGCTGAGCAGGACAGCAAGTCATGAGATTCAAGAACAACAGTGGAGACACATGAATATTGGAAGTAGATCTGAAAGTAGACAAATCAGCAACATTGGGCCTCAGCTTTCTGAGGTTATAATACAAAGTTGTGTGTTGGCAGCTGAAGTGGCTCTCTGCAAAAAGAGATGCAGTGTTTTATTTTCAAGATGGACTTCCTCACATTGCAACCTAAAGCCCTTCTCTGTAAGGCACTGCAAATTTGCTGCATATCCATCACGTGGAAACAGCTTCCCCTCAGCAGTGTGACCTCATTAAGGGCTACATTTTAAAGGGGTAGTAAATTTCAAAGATTTAATTTTGACAGTGTAGAGTACAAACAAATAGGTCTCAGGAGGTAATTTGGATAGCTGTGTACTAAAAGAAATTGGAACAGAGAAGGGAAAGAGTCCTACATTTAAAAAGAAATCAGATAGTTTTTTAGGACTTCTGTCTGCTAAAAGTACTAGTTAGAGCTTCCACAAAATTCAAGAGGCCCTTTGTAAAAGCAAATGATGCTCACATTTTTCTTGAATAAGAGGTAAGGTTTTATTAATGGCTAAAGTTGCAAGCAATATGTTCAAGATACTTAGTGATGTATCTCTGCATTATAAAGCTGAAGACAAAAAAGGCCATAAACAAGATAAAAAAACCAAACTGTTCTTGAATCAAATACACACAGTGCAGGTACTCTGATGACAGAAAATTTGCCACAGTATCCCAAAACTCCTGTTCAAAGAAATAAATCATTTGGCACAATAAGTTTATGGTTACAAAGGCAATATCAGATT
>VZTR01025252.1:244247-269793 GCA_013400775.1 Chaetops frenatus
AATATCAGATTTAAAGAAAATGTTAAGTAATGTATTGAATTGGGGGATGGTTATCTACTCACTGTTGGTAAAACTGCTGGTATCTACAGCTTTCACCTTTACCTTGGAACAATTTAGTCACTTATCCTTATTTATATTTGGCTAAAACATACAGAAATAAGAGCTGTCTCTCTTTTCTGATGAACCTGACCAAGAATATTCCTACTGGAATCAAGTTTTACTGGTTATAAACCCCAATAGACCACAGTACTTTGTCTGAATCACCCTTTCCTCTCCTTTATTCATTATGAAATTAACTTATTTTCAGATATATTCTCCTAGTATAACCCACAATACTGTTTGAATAATTAGTTTGGTGTGTCCAGAAGACTGGTGAAGAGAGGAAAATATAATAGCTACATAATAGTATGAGATGAACAAGGTAAATAAAGGCAGAAAAGAAAAAAAAAAAGAAATCCCAGTGAACCATGACTTTCCTTCCCACTGAGCTCTCGTTATGTCTAGTCCAGTCTATGAGAGAGAAAACAGAGGAATGAGAGAAGCAGAATAATTTTCTAAATTAAGCAGTCCCATACTTCCTCTTATGACAGGAAGTTTTCAATGGACCGTGCTAAATTAATGTACTTTAATGAATTTATAAGCTATGATGCAATGGAAGCTTTTCAGCCCCTCTGAAAATTGGACAAGGGGTAGCATGATTCTCTTCAAACTCTGCCCACAAAACAAAGCAGATGGATACTTCTGGAAAATAACAGCAGTGAAACAGTGCACACATTTATATTGTTGTATTTTGGCTTTTGGAGTTAAGGCTAAGACAAATTAGCAAATTCCCACCTCCCAGAGTTACTGCTTCATTTTGCTTCCACAGTGCAAGAATACTGCAGCTGATTATACTCAGAAAATAAATCACCCTATCCAGAAGGATGAAAACTGCAATTTTCCGCCCAGAAACAGAACATTATGCTGTCCAGAAACTCACAGCACTCCTCAGAGAAGTATTCATGCAGCGTATCAGCCACTGCCTGCTGAATCAACTCTGATGGAATTTCGTTTCTCTTGGGACATTTAGCATGTGTCTACTACAACAGATAGGTGGACAGGAAGAACAGTCTGAGACCACATAAAAGCAAAATCAGTTTCTAATATTGTTTTGACTGTGAAGCACATGAGATACAAGATGGTTATGGGTAAGAACTGAAATGTGTGGTGTACCCACCACGAATCAGAGAAAATGGGTTATACCATATAAGTTTACCATGTGTGTAGATTGCATACAGTCTTCCTTATTCACCTCCACCTCCCTCAAAGTCCTTTTTGGTTTTAATAAAAGATCTAAGTTTTATGAAAGATGACTGTTACAGCTTTTATCAGTTATGGTACAATTTAAGGAATATATTTTCTGTTTCTTCTAATACTCTTATGATATGTTATATAAGTCATTATTCCATTACCTTTTTTTTATGCCCAGTAGGTAAAGGCAGCCACTTAAAGCATATCTTGACATTATTTTCTCTAAGAGGGTTTCATACATCTTGCAGCTGTATTCCAAATAAAAATGCACTATTTTGAAATATCCATTTATTTTATTTTTTATTCTTACTAAAACAGTCACTTTTCTGTAACTTCCTACTTGAGAAAATACAATTAAATGAGCTGTAATGAAAGAGCTTCTCTCACTGGGAGGCCATTTTACTATCCAACATATACCACAATTGTTTTTCTAGATATTCTGATTAAATGTGTTTGTTTGTAACCCTTCACAGAAAATGTGGTTCCAAACGTGACCCTAATTATTCATCACCATCCTTCTTGCTTCTAAATATTTTCAAGTTATCATAACTTGTTCTTTGTAGCCACTACTTCCCTAGGCTGGAAGTCAAGTTCTTATACGGCAATGTAAGTGGGGGAGGTATTTGTTGAGCTGCAATTTATTAAGACTGATTACACAGCCAGCCATTAACTTACTGATTGTACATGTTATAAAACAATATAATCTATAAATGGTAAATTCTTAAGCATACAAAACCCTTCCATCCAAATAGCATTTTTCATTTATAGGTAATTTAGCTGTATATCCAATACGGAAGAACATAGACCATGTGCTCTCTAAACAACACAATAAAAATTTGGCTATGCAAAATTTCTGTCACTTTTATTTAATTTTAGTTGAAAGGCAAGAACATCACTGAAATCTGTTCTGGGATTCCAAGTCAACTTCACCTGTATCCTTATCATAGCAGCATTTTTTGGATCTAGCATAAGCATGAGAGTTATCTGTTCTCACCACACTTTCTCCCACCAACCAGTATGTGATTAATATGGTTCAGCCTTTTGGCTTGTATGGAAAAGGATAATAAAGTGTGTGAAAATTCTGGAGGCAGGTATTCCAGATATCTCTGGGTTACAGATTTGAAAAAAAGCCTAGGTAAATAAAATAAGTGAAACCCTTACCAAAAGGCACAGGCTTTTTGAGAAACCAAGTAGCATTATTCTTTTTCAAATATGGCAAACATATTCCAGAGAAGCAACACAAGCAGCAAAATACAGAAAGAGTAAGCCAAACAAACAAAGAAAAAAAAAATCCCCTTTTCAGCAATTCTAGACCATTCTTGCCCAGTGTGATCCAGAGAAAGTGAGAGGACACAGCAGCATTTACATGAATGGCTGCATGTGCAATTCCCTTAGTGGGGTTTACCATCGCTAGCATATTCCATAGTGCAAGAGTTTCATTCCGCCTTTACTGCTACAGAATCAGGGTACAGAAAAAGTCATTACTTGCGGGTTTTGGTGATTGAAACTAAGGGTTCTTAGATAATAATTTTGTTGCATGATGTTTGTTTAAAAAAATGAACAGAAATATCATTCAGGAGTAATTAAAGAAACATTTCTGTGATCTAGAGATTTGGGAATTTTCTATACAGAACTCAAAATACAACAATAATTACACCATGCTAAGCTATTGAGAATTCTCTCATTCAGCAGTTTGATTTGCTATTGAAAAAACCTACTCTGTCCATAACTAAATATCTAATACAATTCTCTATTTGTGGCTGGGTTTTCACTTTGGTCAGCTTTCCTGCTGACCTTTGGAAGTGCACACCCTATTTCAGTATACAATCAATTTGGTCACTTTGCTTTACACCTCAGCCAAATGTTTGTAAACAAAAGTGGGGTTTTTTTTTAGACCACCCTTGGAGACTGCTACAGTGGCTGAAAAGGAGGCCAGTTCTTTTTTTGAAATCTGAGAAATTTCCAATCAAAATCAGGCAATAAACTTTCTTGATTAGCAATAGTTATGATCCATCTTACACCTTAATTTTTAGGAACAATCATCTTGCTATTATGACATTCCATAACGTACTATTTCATTATCACACTAAAACAATAATCACATTAGCAAGGTTCCTGTCTCCTTTCCTCACATCAAGAGCTACACGCAGATACTCCTTTTAATTGCTTCCAGAGAAACATCTGGTGCTGCCTGTGTAAATGTAACAGATCACAGGGCATCTCTGGGTATACCTGACCACTTCATACAGCTTGAACAGCCTTGGTTTGGGGAAGCTGACAAACCACTTCAGCCTCAACCAGTCTATATTCACAAACAACTGCAATAGTTCTGATTGCAGTGTGACAATGAGCTTTCAAAAATATGCTAGAATCAGCCACTTCTGAAAGTTGTATTGATACTTGTGTGATTAGTATTGGTAAGAATAACATTCAAGACATCAGACTGGGCTCAAACATTTAATTTAATGGTTTAGATTTAATAAGAACAATGACCATTAGATCTGGATAGACAAGGACACACAGAAAAATTAAGATAAAAAGGTAGTCTATTTAACTGAGGCCAGCCTAACTACCATAATGTGGATCAGAATCATGTTTGGCAGAAACTTTCATTTGCTAAAGCTGAACATCTTCAAGTCTTAGGTTCTCATTGGTTATTGACAGTATTGATACTATAGAAGCACCACACACAGAGCCATCATTTCCTGAGTCTGACACTTTCTTTTTGGGGTCCCAAAGATTCAATCTCTGCATTATCATATTGTGAAACATGCAACATACTTTCTGTGGCTGAGTGCAGTGTAAGATCCTCACTGATAATCCGCAGGCTTCAAGGGAAACCTGAAGTGTTGGTTTTAGCAAGACCTGGAACGGCACTAGTTTAGCTTTTAGACCAGTAGGAACATAAGAAAAGCAACACTGGACCAGATCAAATATCCATCTCTGACAGCAACCAACTTAAAAAAAAAAATAAAACAATGTAAGTGCTGAAAAGCATGGATACTCTCCCATCTGCGGTTTCACCACTTCCTGCAGAGGTGACTCCTTAGATATGCAACAGTCCCAAAGCAATTTTTCACATTAATTTGCCAAGTCCTTTTCTGAATTTATATAAATTTCAGCATGCACTGTATCCCGTGTCAAGGGCTTTTGTAGCTTTTTGTGGATTTTGAAAAATGCAGCATTGTTTTGTTTGTGTTGAATCTTCTAGGAATTAACTTGATTTGATACTTGTCAGTTCACGTAAATCAGTTTCTCCATTTCACTTGCAGTTTTATAAACCTTCACTTTATTCCTCTCTAACCATAACCTGCAAAGCATTTTTCCTTCATGTTATATAGTCCTCTCTGTGTATCTAGTCAGTGATCCTGTGTTGTAACTAATTGAATTGTTCAGTTGCTTGCAAACAAGAGAAAAAACCCTCCAGACTGGTTTTTACTGCATCACTGGCTTGTAACTCACCTTGCGATTATTTCAGTTAATGACTTCATCATTTTGAGGCTGACAAGTCAGAGTAGAGCAAAATTAAAACCCAAGCTGCTAACATATTTAAAATGATAAACAGATTGGAAAAAAAAATGGCATAAATTTATTTAAACGTATTTCCACTAGAATTCTGAGCTCATCTATTTAGACTGGTTTTGTAATACAGCGGAAAAGTGAAGCAGGAAGTGTATCTGTCTTCATCAATTCATTATTCACCAGGGATACAGAGCTCTGATTGCCATTTGCAGTTTAACAATCCCAGGAAACTCTGCCTGTAAAGAACTGTGTTGAAAGGGAGAATGCAATACCATTTCACCTTGCACTGACAAAATTCAGATCCGGTGTGCACATCACCTTTGCGGTTCTGTTGCAAGGTGGACACCCACTTATGGGTGTCTTCAGAAGAGCAGAAGCTATGACACATCTGTCTCTGTGGGAAATTACAGAAGTGTGCCAGTTTAGAGTCAGTAAGAGAAAGTTCATTGAGCAGGAAATTAAGTTGTGTCCCAGGAAAATATAACATGTGATAGCTATGAACCAAGTCTGAAGGTAAGTCCAGTACCCCTTGGGATAGTCAAGAGAAGCACATGATTTACATATGAATTACCAGATCAGACAGAAAAATGTGCATATGAAAAGGAATTTATAGCAAAGAAGAGAAAAAAAGTCCCAGAGACGTAACCCCCTGATGATCATGGTGGAACTGATATAAAACTTCCCATGTTAATTGCCTGTTATTTTGTGATTTCTGTGCAGCTGGCAGAATAAGTGGCACGAGCTGACACAAAAGCATAGAAATACGTTTTCCTTTATGGTTACACAGGCCATGTTTATGCACTTATGAGTTAACCTTTGTGACTAAAGTAAGACTTACAGAGACAAATTAGTGGTCTTCTAAGAGGTCTTTGAAGTATTTTACTCATAACTTGCACAAACTCCTAGCTCTGCTTGAGAAATTTACAGTGTACTTATCCCTAAATGGGCTTCTCAGTCATGGTTTCAGCCTTCAGAATTTCAAAACTGCAGCAAGGGATAAGTTCAAAATCCAACACTGCTAACATTTTCTAGGACCACCAACACAAAGATGATAAAGGAGTTCAGCAATGCTACACTCTTTCATTAAGATGTGTGGAAAGCCTCTTAATCAGAAACAAATCTAACACAACAGGAGCACTCACCAGTGACTGCCGGAACAGGAAACACTTCTTTGGGTCAATCCCACAGGCAAGGATGGCAGCAGTGGTGTCCAGGATGTTCTGGTGCAGGACAGCTGGCTCCTTGGGCATGGTCAGGGAGTGCATGTCCATAATGCTATAGAGCACCGAGCTGCACTTTTCCTGCAGATTCACCCAGTTCTGAATGGCTCCAAGGTAGTTACCCAGATGAGGGGTCCCAGTTGGCTGGATACCCGAGAAAATCCGATCCACGACCACATTCTGTCACAAAGCATTGGCAAAATTAACACACGCATCTTTTTGATGGATTCTTTTATATTTTAAAGTCATTAAAAAAGCCTCATTTATGCCTGTCTCTTCTCTGCTCCTGTCAGTGTATTAATGTATAAATGACCATAGAAACAATAAATGCAGTAAGTCAGTTGAAATACTCTATCTTACAGGAGAGAGACTGACAACTAACATAATTTTAAGCTGTCAGAGTGCATATGCAAAAGAATACAGCTGTAAACAAGACTGGTGGAAAGCTGGTCTCAGAAACCCAGTGGTAGAATCTTCCATCTTCTTTTGCACCAAAAGTCTCTTTAGTTTCTATATCCACATTTCAGTTTCTATATCCACTCTGATAAAGAAACTTAGAGTCACAATGAAGAGAAATTCAAACGTTTTTGTTGTAAACTCATGCAATGTCCCAGGAGATTGCCATTCTAATTCCCATGAACATTGAAGTCTTATTTTTCTAGCTGCAAAGTACATTTTGAGCAGTTCCTGAAAGAAACCTACTTCTTGACCCAAAGGTCAAAGAATAATGAAAGATCATCAAAGTTCTGATACTACCCACTTTAGCAGCAATAGAATTTCTAAAGGAGTTCTACAAAGAAATACAGCTATAGCTCAAGATCACACCTGGAATACTGTCCATGCATCAGGATCAGTAAAAAATCAACATCGGAAAAGAGTTAACAGAGAAACAGCAAAAAGAAAAAAAGACTAAGAAGCTGAGGTTGTGAGCAAAGATTAAAAAGCTTGAAACATGTATAGCTTGGCTAAGTGACAGTTACCATCTTAGAAAGTTTGTTTTCCTGCATCCCAGCCCTCCATCTGACCATTTTCTCAGAGCCCTGAGCTGTCAGCATATGATCAATTACCTCCCCGTCCTTCCCAAAGAATTCCACCATATTCAGAAGTAGCTCAGCAATGTTTTATGTGAAAATGCTCGTTACATGCCAAGTTGTAAGAGCGTGCAAGACCGCTCAACTTATCAGTGAGGGTCCCCCCCACCTCAGCAATCTGTACAACACAAATCCTCAGACTCAGTTTTGTGGCAGGATCATCAACTTCATTATGCCTGTAGCTGTATGATTTTTTTCCTGCTATAACTTTTATGAACAACATCTATAACTTAGCAGGAAGAATTTATTTACTGATGTAGTCTGTTTTCTTTTCTGTGACTCTCTTACAAATGCATATAGGAGAAAAAAAGGTCATACAACTATTAAACCACACAAAATGGCAGCAAAAGTCAAGGCCAGTAAAAAAAGGACTTCAAATTGACTTAATTCATTTTGACTCAGACTTAAGAAAAACTAATAAGAAAGTGTTTCCAAGTGGAATAGGACTTTTTTACTTTTAAGCATGATCTATAGATCAGAAAAGCCTGGACTATTTCTTTCAAAATTTGCTGAAAAATTCTCTTTGCTTTTAAAGTAAGCCTGTTTTTCAGATCAAGACAATTTTCTTACCCAGTGTTTAAGTGTTTGTGCTGACAGACAAGAGCAGCTTTGGGCTAGCTGCCATGCTGATTTCTCCTACTCACATAAATGCCTATGCATTTAAGTCTTGATGGCAACCCCTTCACCCCAACCCAAATATATCCTTGACTTCTATTATATTCTTGAGTCAGTTTCTAAGTGCTCTTGGAGAGCCTCCAGCACAGGAGCTTCAAGGTAGTCACTTGAAGCAATGAAAAGCACACCACTTCTTCCAACAGCAATTCCAGCTTCCAGTCCTTGTGCTCCAGTCTTTGACCACCCATGTGTCTCTTTTCTCCATTACACAAAAATGGAGTTATGATACTCAATCCCTCACTTGGCATTTGATTCCTTGTTTTCCTAGGAACCTACATCAGAGCATTTCTTACCACGCACAGAATACCCTCACCTCCCACTAAGCTACTACCTGGCCTAGGACTGCAGCCAGCTTCCTGTTAATGCTGACAAGGGCTAGGTGCTCTCCTACAGAAGGAGGCATTCAACATTCCAAGGTGTATAAATTAGATGAAGTCTTATAGAAGCTTGGGATTCACTAGACTTCAGAGCTGTACTTCTATTACTACAGGCCTAGAGCAGCTGCTAGGCAATGCAACAGGTACTTTATAGGCATAACATCTGTCATTTGCTTTCTGTGTTCCTTAACCAAGACAATAAGAAGTCAGAAGGAAAATAGCTGACCACTAACATGGTGTTCTACCCCTACAGGGATCCCACAACAATTGGTTGTTTGTCAGAGCACGTAACATTTTCTCATGTCCATGTCAGCCCTCACTAAGTTCAAATCCTGATGCTTCTCCCCACAGTACTGCTTCCTTTCTGGTGCCCATTTATATGCCTGTTTAACAACACTCTTCTTCACAGGCCATACTTCTTACAGCCCTACTCTCCATTTTCTTATCCGACAATTTCATCCCATCTGTATTCTTTTCTTCCTCCACTTGTGCTTTACACCTTGTTTCCCTAAAGAGCTCTTACTGTATATCAAGACAGTAACAATGCACAGAGAATGCCATGTTAAGGTTATTATTACTATTACTAATTAAGCTATTACTGCCTCAACTCCAGTGATTTTATATAAAATATGTTTTCTACCTGTACAGTTATAAAAGCTAAGAAACTTAATGTGCCAGAAATCCACTATGGACCCACAGCAATTAAAGTATGTTAGGATGACCAAGTTAAAGCATAGTGCAGAAATTTGCACATCTTCCAACCTCAGTCTGGTAGAAGATAGCATCACCTCAAATGTCTTCTGATGTTACTGCTTCTTTTCCCTGGGACCATGAAGCTGGTGCTGCTTCAGCGTAGGAACACCTCTACCCCCTGGGGTAACTGTGTCCTATACCAGAAAGCAGGAATTTCTGTGCAGGCAGCACAGATCAGTTCATGTGCCAGAACCTTGACCCAAAAAGTGCTGACATCCTGAGCCTGTGGAGAACAGTTCTGTCTAGAAACTTTGTCAGTCCCCAAGTCAGGCAGACTCTGTTCCCTTGCAGCCGCAGTCCTTGCTTTGTATGTTTCCCATAACATGTTCATTATCTGCATTTTCAACTTCTCAGATCACTGTCCAGTTTGAAGGTTATGTTACTATGAGCATATTGCATGTACTGGTAAAATTGTGTCCCGTAATGTGAGTTTAATACACTCAATACATAAAAATGCAAAAGTGACATTTAAATAGGCAGTTTGAGAATGTCTTTCACCAAAAAAATGCAAGACATCAGTGTCTTAGCATAAATTGTATGTTCAAATACTGTACTAACTCCAAATATTCAAAGGGTAACAGCGAGTTAATGAAAGGTAGGTTTGTTGTAATACTACATAAGCTAGCATCTGGTGACACACTACATGTTGAATAGAAAACACACAACGTACAATGTAAAATGGACACAGTTTCATATAAAGAAAGAACCAAGTTCTCTATCCATTAAAGAGAATACCTGTGAAGGCAAGCATGACATCTTTAATGGTGCTTTGTAAGTTCAAATGGCAAACAAATACTTACAAAAGGTTTGTTCAGTATAAGGGCAATAAATAACAAGTTAAACATTAGAAACAAACAGTAGAAGTATTATATTCAGTCTAAGCTCAGCAATTACTTAACCTAAAGTACAGAATTCACAGATATAAGTAAATCCCATAATGAAAACTGAGCTAGGCTGAACCTGAATAACGCATTAGCAAATCCATTACAAAGAACAAACCCATACTGGCTCCCAGCTGAGGGACCAGTTGACTAGAAGCCTTTCATCTTTAACTCCTTTGATTCCATTTAACAACATAAAGTATGAGAAGTTACAGCAAATAGGGTGGCATGAAATATTCCATTGTGTTAGCCGAAGTCTATATTAAAAAAAGCCCACACAAAACATCCTCAAATTAATCTTGGATTTCTTGCACTAAAAATATACAGAGAACATTGCTCCTTTGGAGAGAGTTTATGTTCCCTGTTTGTTCACTCCGTGAGAAGCAGCGGGCAGCATAGCAGCGTGGCAGGGGACTTCTGCCTGGTACCATGAAATCATGGGGCTGGAATGCACTTCAATGGAGCTGTTAGGTCAGGGGATGGGAGCTGTGGGCTCCAAAGTACTAGAGTTGGAAAAGGATAAAAACAAAAGGAGTGAAGACTTCCCAATGGAGCAGAGTGAAAGCCACAAGACATGCAGCCCCAGCCCACAGGCACTCACTCATTCAGACATCTGTAGTAAGCACAGTGTGAGCCTGCTGTTCGTATGTTTAACTCTGTGTGGTGTGTGCACCTACACCAGCAGTGCTGCATGTTAATCCTCACTCCTGTTAAGAGTGCAGCATCTGACAGATGACTTAGCATTTACTATTTGTTTTCTCTCTACAAGACCTCTGCATGGCAATTCTAAACACCACAGTGCATTTCTCAGCCCATTACCAAATGAAGTTTGCCCCCAAACCCATGAAGACTCAGGTGTTCTCTTACCTAACCTCCCTTCCATGATGAGATAAACAACTGCCACTCCTTTTACTGAAAAAATATCAACATCCAAGAGTTCTCATATAATCAGGAATAAGCATTACATTCTTATCCCAGAGCAGGATGGCTAAAGTCTGGTCCTGCCATCCTGCAGCATGGCCATATCCATTTTCAATGCAAAACAGGAAAGATGCCAGCTTCCAAAAATCCAATTCTGCTCTCCTGGACCAAAGCAGAGCTTTTCTCTGTATGCCATACTGGTAGAAAGGAGAGCTACAACTGTCAAGGCCTCAATTCAGCAGTCAAAAACACAATCATTCCCTCTCATGAGATAGATGTGCCAGAATTAGAAGATACTCCAAAGCTGATACAGGAAAAGATCCATGCAGGTCCAAGCTTCCCATGTTACAGCCAATTCTTGGTGTCCTGGTTATACATTTCCTGTTAGCTTTATGAATTCTGTGAATGCCGAACACAAGAATTTACCTGTTGAATACACGTATTTGCCTGGTACAGTCAAGAGAAAACTGCTTCTCAAATATGTGGTAAAATTGGTCATAAAACAGTTCCCCCTTTACAAAGAGTTACAAAAATAAAATGAAGTGAAAGCATTCACAAGACTTAAGTTTTCAGAACCTCTCTTCCTTAAAACTCCACATAAATATTGCCATCACACACTTGAAATGACAGCAGACAAGCTACAATTATAAGGAAACCTTATGCCCATGCTTTCATCTCTTTCAGGCAGAGAAATGTAGCACTCATTCAAGGAGGTAGGAGAAAGCTAACAGTAGACAAACAATTCTCAGGATTATTTTCTCCTTTTATTTTGGTATAGACATGTTATAAAATTACATAAAAGTATACATAAAAATGTGGCTGGTTAGAGTCCAGTTAAGACCTATTGTTTACCACAACAAACCATTAAAAGATCACATTAATCCTGCCCTAGAAGTCCAGAGGCAGTGCCTGTCAGCTTCTCAATCTACCCAGTCATGGAGGAGACAGACATCTTCAAAATCAAATTCCAAGGAGGCTTCTACTAATTATATCCTTGGAGTGAATGAAGGAAAGGACAAAGCTTTGGACTAACTGGTTTCTTTGGACTTGTTCATTACTCTATTCCAGCAACTGAACAGATGGGAGACAGGCTTATGCCTCCATCTATAATATCCCTTATAAATATTTTAATTTCTAAGTAATAGTAAAAAAAAACCCCTGACTCACAAGCTCACCCTGGGCTGAAACAAAAGCACAAGATTTTAGACCCAAACCCCACAATGTAACAGAAAATTATGACAGTATTACAAGAGCAGCTGCACCAGAAATCACCCCCCAAGCCCAGCGCTGGTTACTATTCACATGCTATAGCATTTAGCTGCTCTGCTTTATTTTAACAGCCATTTAGTCGGGGCAGAACAGGTGAAGAGTCAAGTGAGATCTGCAGCATCAGAGCTAATTCTAAACACAGGTGGTGGGCACGACAGAGAGAGCAGGAAGCCGACAGGAGAATCACTGCTGACATGTAGGACAGGGAAGATTGATGGCTTCCCTCTCTAGTTTTCCCCACTGTGTAGGCACGCAGGGGGTGGGGGAAAGGGACGGAGGAGCTGCTGTGCTGGCGACATAACACACCACAAGCCTCCACAGCACCAGCACTGATTAATGACACTGCAACGACTCAGGAAACAGCAAAGGATCATTCACAGACTTTGCTCCTCCTGTTATAATTTCATTCGTGGGGATTCATTTTGCTGCAGCCGTCCCAAGCTGAAGCAAGTTCAAATTTGCCAGAGGAAAAGAAAATGTGGAAGTCAAAGGGAAGAAAGAGCAGCATAAGCAAACACAGACATGCATAAAACACAAAAATTGGAAAGTCTGAAATTTCAAACATAAAGATCCTCTCAACAGGGATTTAAAAGGGAAGAAAAATAAAACCAAAACACCACAACCAAAAACTTGCTCCAACCTCAGAGACAAAAGAAATTCTTTGGCTGACAAAAGTCACCAACTACTACATCTTTTGCATCTGTCTACAATTTTTTTTATTTCCCTTATTAATACTTTGCAACTTCAAAGCTCTGGTTGCTAAAATAACATGATCATCTGTTAACACTGGCTTAGCAAAACCTGTCTTGAGACAGTTATTAAGCAGGAAAATGAAGAGAAGCCAGATGAGTCAGATTTTACTAGCTAAAGCATAAATTTTAAAGCCTAATTGGGACAATGTAAGAATTAATGTCGTTAGAGAAAGAAAAAAAACTGAAGGAAAAGGAAAACTTAGGAGCAGTGCACGTACTACATACCCTGCTTCATTAATTGTTTTTAATGCAATTACTTCTCTGCAAACTTGCTGAAGAAACTTTTAAACATGTTTATTTTGATCTGATAATTCAATATGTCAGATTCATCTGATACAAATGCTATTTCAACATGCTTAATTCTTAAAATGAGAGACCAAAGACCTGACATTAAATTAGAAAGAAATATATTTATACCAGAGCAAGTTTTCAGATAAATAGCTTCTGAGAAAAGATTAACCCATTGCCCAGAAACTGAACTAAATTAAGATTTAAACAGCACTGCCTAGTACCCCCTTCTTGAACGTCAAATGCACTCATATTTAAACTTCAGCAGGACTTTAATATTTATATTTAAAATGAGAAACACATTTAAACGAGGAACATTTACAGCACATACTAACCCCACCCTATTAATTTAACTCTGCCCTCTAGGGCTGGCAAAAGAACGCAGTGTAACTGCGGCTGGCTTAGGCTGCCCTCTCACGCTGCCTCGCTACCGATGACTCAGCAAATGGCTCCTTTCATGTGGCTCGCTGCATCCCGCAAGTGGCTGCTCTCATTTGCTTTATGAGCCCCACGTGCCACTAGGGCTGCTAATGACAGCTGCACTGACACAGCCCAGCATTATCTACAGCAGGCCGCCACACACCACAGGGTTCCTCTGCACCTGAGGCAGCCACGGACCCTTCCCTCCGGTGTGAGTGGAACAGGGGATACAACCTCTGGTTAGGCAGCCAGCAGCCTCCTGGCTCAGAAGAGCGGGCTCCAGCTCTCTGCAGAGGCCTAGGACAAGAACCTGCGCTAACACGTGCGCACAGCTGGTGAGGGAACCAAGCACTGCGGTCTGCATGGAGCCAACAGTGGCCAGCAATTTTACCCTAAACCACAGTATCTTCCTTAGCAAGGACACAGCCTGGTGGTCTTTATTTTTTGTGCTGTGCTCCTTACAGCTCTCCACATCAACTTGAAGGAGAGCATGTTAGATGCTCCTCTTCAAAGGTGAGCCATAACCCAGCTACAGAGTGGTTCCAGCGCACACTGAAACACGCACTAGTCCTGCACCTCCTGGGTTTCAAAGGTGTGCACGGAACTGCAATAATGGCCTCAGGTGCTGCCTGATGCAGCCTTAACCCTGATTAATGATTCTCAAACCATTTACTTGCCTTTTTAAAGCGGGAGCAATAAAGTTTCTCCAGTCTAACTATTTTAAGCATAGACATTAACAGCAGGTCTTACCAGTCCATTTCACCCAGGGTAGGCGAAAGGCTAAAGGAATTTATAACAATGTTTTTTAACAATTACCACATAAGGAAGGTAATTACTGCCTCACTGACAGGAAGCTGCAGCAGGGGCTAAGCCTGGTGAACTATCAGCAGGAACACTCTGGCCAGACAGGCAAGGCAGGAAGGTAAGGTCAGATTGGTACACACTGCATCCAAAACCATCAGATGATGCACTCAATGCTCAAAAGCTGAAAATTTGACAGTTCCAGTACTGCAGGCGTTGCTTGGAAGAGGTGGCACCAGAGAAAAGCATAGGGAGAAGCAAGACAATGTTTGTTACACTGTGGGGAACACCCCTCAGATACAAATCCATATAAAAACTAGTTTACTGTTCACTGAACAATGTGGCTGAACCAGCAACAACTGAAGTTTTCAGGCACAGGTGCCTCCTGGAAACAGCTCCCCAAAGCACCCATCAGGTCTGGCTTCCCTCAGACCCAGCTGCAGCCCCATGGACTGGCACAAAGCAAACTGGCATGGAAGCACTCGGCCAGGAAACTCACAGAGAACCTCGTGTTCCACTCTGCGACCTCATGGAGTTACTCTCTATCAGTCAGCTCAACTTCAGTTCCTGGAAAAATACAGGAACAAATAATGAACTTTGAAGAAATTACAGAAATAACAGTAGACAGCAGTATTTCTCAAGAACAAGCACCTCTCAAGAATTCTGATAGTCTCCCAGAGCACAAGAGATGCTAGAATGGAGAAGCAGTACTGAAGGTTATATCCTGATTTTCATTAAGTTCCAATGCTATCTCAGTTTCCAACAAGCTAGAGAAATAGCACCTTGAATACAATATTATATGCTGGGAGTGAAACTGGAGAGAAGAAAAAAATCCTGAAAGCAGCTCTTATTGATGGCTTACAGTGGTTGAGGAAAGATATATCAAATACAGTCTTGCAGGGTTTTGCTCTGGGTCCAGTATTATTTAATATTTTCTTATCTCCATTAGCAGTCTGGATTATGAAATAGAGTATTCATTAAATCTGCAGACAAAACAAGGTTGGAAGGATGATAAGGGCTCAGAATAATTCTGACAAAGCAAAGAAATGGTCTGAAAAACCAGAATGCTATTTACCAGCCAAAACTACACAGATTTATACAGAAAAGTCTACTCAACCACACAAACACAGGAAGGAGAACAGTTATCCAAGCAACAACTACATAACAGGGTCTGGGGTTTGTAATATTTTAAAAGGTGAGTATGAATCAGTATCATGCAGCTGCAAAACCACCACATTTATAAACTACACCAAAAATTGCACAGGAATATATGAATTAGATGAAAATCCAGGAGACAGAAAACAATTTGCTCATCTTACTCAGGATGAGGATGGCTTCAAGCTGCAGAAGTTGGACAGTTTTAGGTCCTGTATTTCAAAAGAGTGGTAGAAAGAGGCCACAGAAGTTCAACCAAGTCCAATGAGTGACCTGAAATAAAAAGACTACAGAGGAAAGCCCAAAGTGGTTTTAGTTCAGTGGAAGGAAGACTGTGGAAGTAAGAGGTGTTAAACAATGAGCTTAAGATGAAGGAAGAAAGATTGAGAACAGATGTAAAGAAAAGTTTCCAAGAGTAAGAAAAAGAAAGCATTTCAGAAGAGTGCTTAGACAGATTCTTATATATATGTGTGTGTGTGTGTGATGTGTTGATAAAGATGCAAGAGCACTTAATTTTTATTCTGGGCCAAGGGAAACACCAGATCACCCCAAACAAGGTCTTTTCCAGTCCTCTGAGCTCATAATCTTACATAGGCATGATTAAAGTCAAAGTGAGATGACCAAAGAGGACGGAAAAGGAATCAGAATTCTATTTAGATAGATTAGATCTCATGGCATTTCAAGATTTAAGTCCTTCTACCTGCATTCAACAAAAATGTAAGAACTGAGGCCCTTTCACTGATAGCAGTTGAACACTGACAAGCTTTGAAAAACCATTCTGTGTTGCTGAAAGATGGCAAATACAAATTAACATTTAACACTTTTAAATTGGTATATGCCCACATACAGAAATGTACATTGCTCAACAGAATAAATGTGATAGCAACAAGTGAACAATTAGCACTTACTTTGCTACAAGATACATATGGAACTGCCAAAATGCAGTGAAAAGTATAATCTATTTCTAAATTGTAAATATAGACTATTTGATGTATGGAAAGTTGCTGTGATTTCAATATATTACACTCTTCTAAGTACCAAAACCTTCACAGTCTTGAAGCAAAACTAAACAGAACACTAAAGAATGCCCCCACAACTAAATACTTCCCTCACAGAGGAATTAGAGAACTCTTACGTTTTTGATCACAGTAGTATCCAAATCTCTTAAAACCATCTGATTGCTCTTGCTCTTTCTCTGACCTCTAGCTGAAAGAGATTTTATTGTATTTTTTAATATATTTTCTTCAAGTGAGGAGTCAGCTTGCTACTAAGATTGCCCTATGGGATATAAACAAAGAATATCAACTTACATCTAGATCATTACATGTAGAGGGATGTTTTTTAAAAAATACTTTTTGTTTGGAATTACTATGTTTCTTCAGAATATCATCCTAGAAATTCAAAGAGTAGTTAATTTCCTCTCCATTATTTTACTTGGCGATTTCCTGTAGCAAGGAAAAGCTGGCTTCGTTTCACATGGGGCCAAAATTAACACAGCTGTTCAAAAACTTTCACCTTGTGGTCACAGCATGAAATTCATCTCAGGTGAATAGGAAAGTTTTAAAACCACCTGATGGATGTTGAGAGGCTTTAGAATGTGGAAATCTCACTAAATTCCCTACGGATGCACACATGCACAAAGAAAATGCTACAGCTGGTCCTCCTTGTCTATGCTGGAAAGAATCCTATGAATTTAAGTATTTTAGACACAATAATCACATTTGTATCAGGGACTTCCAGAGAATTTAAAAAACTTTTTCTGGAGCTAAACAATACTCAGAGAGGACATCTAAACTGTTGTTATCAGTGCAGGCTGGTCCCGAAATCACCAGGCTGGGCTGTTTCCACAGAAAGGACAAACAACAGATGAGCAACGGATGAGGGGGACAATCACAAGTGTTCATTTGTGCTCAGGTCAAGGGATATAGCCAAGTGAGATGAGAATGGTGGCAGCAAACTGTGACTTGCTTATCAGACACCTTGAGCCCAGAAACATCAAATGAAAAGTTCCCTAGTTCATGTGTGACACTCACTGCTTTGCTTGTCCTAAAGAGATGTTCCTCGCTAACTTACCTGTATTATTCAAAGTGGCCCACAGGAAACCAGGCAAATCACCAACTCTCAGTTTGGATGTACCCTGTGGAGTATATTGGTGCAAAAAAAGCCAAGTGTTTTTACTGTTGGTATCCCAGAGATGTGTAATACTCCATTTTCTTCAGGTACTGGCAAGTATTCTGAATATCGGAGACTTACAATGTTGCATGGTCAACTGTGAAAATGTCCCTCTGGAAGGAGTGACAGCACCTCTGGCTGTTGTGACCTGGCTTAATGCTTGATGAACAAGAGTTGGTGTGCTGACATTGCTTTAACTCTGCAAAGATCTAAAATGTAGATACTGTAAAAAAATACCCAACAAAACACTCCAGTGGAAGTGCATGAAGAGCAGAATGTGAACTCGACTGCACAAATTACATGGGCTAATTTGTTGCCAGCAGAGATGCAAAATGAGATTCGGTCAGGAATTCAGAGGGCTGGACCCCTCATTCCCTTTACATAAGCAACAAAGAGGCTTTGAAATGTTTGAAACAGTTTTGTTCTTCCACGCAAACGGAAAGCACCCTATGGATGCCTGTTAAGTAAAGTCTTTCCACATCTTGGCAAGTATGTGATTTCAAGAAAAATATTTGCAAATGGATAACCCAATTCAAGAAGAAGTCAAAGACCACCTTTGAAAGAAACTTTGATGTGGCAATAAAAAGATTATATTTAGGAAGGATAGCACAACGTGGTTCTGTTGTTAAAAGTTTGTACCTCCCCGTATTTCTTTGCTGTTTTTTGTGTATAAAGCAATGCTGGTAAGCAGAGAAGTGAATGCCTATGAGACGTAGGATTAAGGCAGAATCCCTGAAAAGAACTGCTCCCGATTTGGATAAAGACAAAACAGGCCATTTAGCAATCTCACTGCCAAAGGACAGGGATATTGGAGCATCCACAAGTGTGAAAACAAATGACAAAAATAGTTGCTATGTGAATCTTTGGTGAGATCATCAGGAAGCCTGGAGTCTTTTACTAACATGAAAATGCTGCTATATCTTTCCCAAGGTACAGCTATCACGTACAGATTTCAAGGTCAGAACTATGCACCTGGCAAAAAGAAAAGATGATGGTGAGACTAGGAAGTTGTGAAGATATTTGCAACTCACTTTCTTTTTGAATGCTGTCCAACAAACTTCAAATGAGACTAACAGGTCAGCCAGACTGTGAGGGTGACACTATGCAGACCAATATACAATATTTGATTGTCACTGTGATCAGAAACAATGATGGGATTCAGAACGACACGTGCTCCATCCGTCAGAATGGGAGAATGTACACAATTTCATCTCATTTCAGCTTCTGAATACTTCTGGGAACTGGAAGAATCTTACAGAAGCTCTGAGCTTCAAAAATGGAAATCTATCACTATTCAACTCTAGGATCTTTCTGCACAGGAATGTAAATATTGACACCTACCTACATAACTGAAGGAGATGGGCTTACCACACTTTGAAATATGAATAAGAAGTATTTAATTCACCTTCTAATCTGTACAGTAAGGCTCCAAACCACTTATCCATAAACAATACAGGTAGTCTAAACAAAAAGAAATTCCTGGTCTGAACCAGTTATGAAAGTGTCATCTAAATACAAATGAAGCATAGCAGGGTTTTATCTGCCTGTCACAAAGATAACATCCTCGCAGTAGTTTATAGCATGAGCTACATGCAACACCATGACAACTCAGGAAACCCCTATTTTTAAGCTTCACCCAACACTTATTCTTCATTCAGTTATTGTGCAGACACCACTGAAGCAACCGGGTCAACTTTATCACTCTATTGCTTTGGCCAGCTCCAAGGAGCAGATGCAGGCCCAAGCATAATTCAAAGAACTTGAAGCCAAAAGTAAAAGCAAATATTTCATTTCTGGTAGCAATCATCACATTTCAGCACAACAATGAGGGAAATGAAAAAGTAAGTTTATATATTTCATTGTTTATTTGTATGTATACATATATGCAAATATGTCTATTTCCTCTCCCAGGAAGTGAGAAATTCAGTGCACTCTCAAGGTGGGTAGCTATCTTTGGGGGCAAATATATATTTATTCCTGTCCAGTGGATATATAGATTTGCTTGATACAGCAGAAAATTATAAATCTGCTATGTGATTTGTCTGCATTGGGGACTGCAGAAATGATACTGTTAGTCCAGGGCTCAAATAATCAAAGGGAAAACAATTTCAATTCACAGATTACAAACACAGCAAAACTCAAAAACTGTAAGATCTAAGGTGACTTAACTGACAATGTTTGGGGTTTTTCTTCACTTCAACTTCTGATCCTGCTGCAATTTGAATCAATTCCACAAAATGTTTCTTCATCTAACCCTAGAGTCGCAGCATAAACCACAAATTGTGTCATGGAAGAAGTAATTGTTGAGTGTCTAGAATAGCACTTGCTGAATTAGTAAATGGAAATTCTATCTGCCAATGAAACAGCATTAAAATGGGACCCCAGTCTGCTGTTGAGAGACAGAGGTGATCTGCTACAGACTGACTCACAATGCTTGTTCAGCATATGCACTGGAGAAATTCACACAAAAATTCACCATCCATGATGGCCAGTACAACATCTTTCATTAAACTCACTGTAGAAAAACATGTTAGTGAAAACAGAAGTCCCTCAAGAGAAAAAACAGGCTTAGTCAAGACACTGAAAGCAAGGGCCAGAAGGGGAAAGAATAGTGGAACTCTACCCAAGCCCTGCCAAGATGCTGCAATAAAGGGCTGTTTCCTGCTAAAACAGTCTATGTTTACCAGATTTCATTGTTAGAACTCCATTATGGAAGTGAATAGGACCCGTTTCTGCCTCCAAGATCCTTCATTTCTGTCTACAGTGGGGGCTCTCTCTGTGCAGCTACAACAGTGGTCAAAATCTACTAGAGACAAGGCATTAAGCAAGGCAGATTACAATAAGTCTCTCTACAACTGGAAGGCTAATAAATCTGTGTGGAAACCTGAGATCTCTCAAATCCAGTGAAAACCCAAGAAATCTATATCCTCCCTGTATACATATATGCCTTCAGCTCTGAAAATGATACAAGAGCTAATTATTTCATTCTTGCATAAAGAACTATTCCATTGCTTTATCTGAAAGATAAGCCAGTTTCCCTAGAGGATTAAACATATTATTTAGTTATTATTTACCTATTTATTTATTTAGCCATTTAATGATTAGAATAAAAACAAGTGACTGATTAGGAAAAACTTCCATTCCAACCTGAATAAAAGACACTAGAGGTTTAATCCAAAGGCTGGAATAGCTTGCTGAATCCAGTTGATTTCACAAGGATCTGGGTAACCAAATAACTTTCAGTATCTGTGCCCAATCACAATGGTAAAGAATATTAACATCCAAGAAAATAGGTAGTAATTAAAAAAAAAAAGACAGTGATTTCTACATATATGACTCCATATAGAGGCTACCTTAATTAGAAAGAATTTCTCAAATCACTTAGATCTTTCCTAAAGGTCCTCTATAGTACAATACATCTAACCAGCCCATACTGGACACCAGGAAACATCAGGGGTCTTTGCTGTCTAACAGATATTTGCATTTCCAGCCTTTTTGCCTCAGTCAAAAGCACTTTGCTACTTCCAACCTTCATGCTCTCTAGGAGAAAGAGATGCAACACAGGGGACTGTCACAATCATAAATCCAGGGCAGGCACTTAAAAATCTGCCTGTTCATACATCAATTTCAGCACACAACTGTCTGGACAGGCATTGTGAAGTTGACCTGCTGCAGTAACCTGTGTATTTGTGCAGCTTGTTACATGCACCTGGGGACTCATTTCATTAATGGTTAACAAAGTGACCCCTATGTGACAGCAACAAATTCAAGACGGGAACACGGATGCTTTTAAATTGTTTGCAATCATTCCTAACACATCTGAATGATACTAAAAATTGAGCTCTCTCTCCCACTGTAGTTTTAACTACAATCTTTGAAATCCTTAAGGATTAGGGTCTTGTAGTTTCAGTTACTTCCCTTCTCTGGAGCTCATATGGTAACTATAGCTAAAAATTTTTAAGATTTCATTTGCAGTCTGGGAAAAAGCATTTTAATGGTCTTCTCCAAATCAACTCTTCAATTTTTATCTAACTGCCCTTTTCACTTTGTTAAAAAATATGAAACATGATCAGTCATTAACATGACTAGCACAGTAACAGTGGAGTGATCAGGTGGCCTGAATACAGAAGGAACAATACTTCCTCAAAAAAAGTAAATAAAATTTCAGTAAGCAATCTGAAGATCTCCTCTTAAAGTACTGACAATACTGGCCAGAATCACCAAGGTTCACAGAGGCCCAGCAAAGTATCAGAAGACCAAAAATGGAAAAATGGCATTCCCATCTTCAAAAATACAGGGAAAGAGGAGCAGTCTGGGAGGCAGTCTGCTTAGCATCAATAGTCAGTGAACAAAACCCATCTTTTGCAATTCCCTAGAAGATAACTAGAGGAAAACAACAGCAAATGTGGATTTGTTAAGAGCAAAACATGCCAGATTAGTCTCACTGGCCTTGAGATTCATTAGGCTGCCACAGCAGGGGAAGATGCAGTAAATGCCTCTTGATTTTAGTACCACCTTTAGTCATGAACTGTAAACTAAACCAGAGAAACTACACTCAGGCATCTATATTGGGGTATTTTTTTAAAGATACTGACTCAGGTAAAGAAACAGATACATTCCTAAACAAACTCCTAAGGTTACCACTATATTGGCTAAGATTCCTTGGATTTGAAGATCCTGTACTTGCAAGTGGTCCTGACTAAACATTCACCAGAGATACTTTCTGTGCAACACTCACCAAAAGTTAGAAAAAACATCCTTGGAATGGTAGGACTCAAACCAATTTTCTCTTTGTATGACCTGAAAAGTGTGTGCTAGAGTCAGTGTCCTGAGTTTCAGTAGAGCAAATCCAACTTTGAGTGCCAGAAAAGGAAAAAAAGGACTAAATTCTAGCACCAAAGAGGAAAAGATTTTGTGTTAAAAAATATCAAAAATCAAAAATATCAAAATATCAAAAATACCTTGTGGCTGGAAGATGCAGTTCTGTACCACATAAAGCCAAAAGAAATGTATGCAAGTCTGAACTTTCTGATGCATCACTCCTGTGAAACTTGACACGAGATGAAGGTTGTAGGACACCAAAATGTAAAATGTAGCAACAATAATACAGCCACTGTAATAGGTCATGTGTGAAGGCCAGGGAAGGCTTTCCTACCAAAGATGAAAGACTAGAGTAGGAGAAAAGGCAGCAAAACGAGTTCTTGTTTTCTTTAAAAGATATTCTCATGAAGAAAAGCAATACAGGTATTAGAGTATTCCTACAGTAACTGTAATAACTACTTTGATACTAGAAAAGAAAAATGATACCAAAGGCTCCTGAATTTTTCAAGGCAAATAACATCTAAATGTATACTTCCAGCTGAGTGTCTGGAAAACCATCTAGTGATGCATGAGACCATCAAAAGCAAGACCTTGCCATTCTTCTACTTCATCTTTGCTGCCAGGACTAAACCTAATCCATGTTTCATCAGGACATAGACCAACAACTGACTGACTCACCTTAGATTAAATTTTCCTACTGACAGACTACGCCATAGTTGGATTTCTCATAATTTCTCCAGTATTTCCCTGGAGTACCTGTAGTTGCCATTTTTAAGAGTGTCTCATCAAAGAAAGAGACTTGATGAAATGACTTTTTAAAACCCTGTCTTAGGGATCCCTGAAGAACAGTAAATCAGGGAATTTAAAAATATGCTTTTAAAAGTCAAGATAACCCAAATGTTATTAATCTCTCCAATGAAATATTGCTTTCTTCTTAACCACATATATTATGCCTAAAAATTTCAGCTGTGTGCTAGAAATAAGTACAACAAAACGTACAGAGCAACTTTTCCACAGCATGGTAAATCCAGCATAGTGATGAACCATGCACTACAGTGAAACAAAGCTGAAACCACACAAATTACATCTTCTAGTGACTATAACTGCATTACCGAAGACTTAAACGTCAGAAGTTAAGAGGGTGCCAGCAGACACACTGCTCAAGCTTGAAGGCAAACACTTTCCCAGCTTGAAATTTCAATATTCCTCATAAGCAGGCAGCAAATACATGACCTGTTTCAAGCTGTCTACTGTAGAAGCTGAACCACTCCCGAGTCCAGTCTGGCAACAGGAACAGCATAAGCAAGGAAGCAATTTTTTCCCCTCAATCCTTTTGAAGATGCACTGAAAGTACCACTTCAATTCCAGTGCAATTCTTCCCAGATAGACATAAGAGGGCACTTGAGGTGAGAGAGAAAAGTGACAAAATCCCCCAAAATACTGGACTTGCAAATTTAAAACCAGAAGAACAACTTAAATTACTGCTGTTACTTGAGGGTGGGTGATCTGAAGCTACACAAAGTTGGTCACAGCACGGTGCTAGTAACACCAGGGTTGTGGGTTCAATCCCTGTACTGGGTTTTACTTAAGAGTTGGACTGGATGATCCTTGTGGGTCCCTTCCAACTCAGAATATTCTGTGAATCTGTGAACCAACGCTTTGTGATTCTTCCTTTTTTAAATTGAAAACATTTAAAGAATAACAGGAAGGAAGCACATTCTCAGACCTATCACACCTTTAAGACCTCATGGCAACAGCAACTGCGTGATAAAGCACCTGGTAAGTAATCTTGACCTGACAGGTGACTCAGAGGTGGCAAAGAAATGCACATCAGAGTAAATATTAAAATACAACGTGAGCTGTGTTCACTCTGAGCAGATTTCTTTATTATGCAAAATAAACCAGATTTCTTTGCTAGTGGAATGAAAGCAGGGGAGGGCATCTGCTGTGATACTGAACAGAGCCAAAAGAGTCACCATGTGCATCAGGAAAGATACACATATTCAAATTCTTGCAATATTTTTCAAGGAACTTTTGAGTTCTAAAAGTAATGAGTGGTTTGAGGTATCTTTGCAAGACCTGCTTGGGCAACATATTACAGGGACAGTGTAACTGCTCAAATTTAAAGTGTTAGAAACCTAGGAAGATTTAGGCACATGTAAGTGAAATTAAATCAAAGCACCTCAAGACATGGAAACACCCAACAAGCTTTATTGAGTAGGCCATACTGGGATTGTTTAGCTTTTCTATATTGTTACAATTCAATGCAGTCTTATACATAAATGAATTCTGAAACAAAAAATATAAGTACAAACTTCTGCCTCACACCAACAACTAATAAGAACACAGTTACTGAGTAAAATATCAGTTATCAAAGTTTCATAAGGGATAACAGGTTTTTTTGCTTTCACTCTGCCTCCTGAATAGAAAGGTCAGAATCAAGGTCATCTGCTGTATTAGCTGTTTTAGAACGTAATGAAATATGCCTTGATTTCTTAATTTTAAAAATCCTGGTTCGGAAACAGTCCTGCAATGTGTAGTTTACCCAGATTCACCACCATATAGACCAACTTTTTGTGCATTAGTGTGTTACAGCTTGATGTGATCACAGCATCAACTCCATGGCTGAGGGTAACAGAATTCATTTGCTGCAAATTCACAGACAATACAGGTTACACCAGGAAATGCATCTTTGATCTTCTACTTACGCTATTTCTTCTCACAAGTAACATGAAACATATCTACCCTAGCACCCGTTCTGAATAATGTATTCCATTATTGAAAAATACCGTACCATTCAGGATTGGGATGACACGCAAAGAGCAAGATTTTAATGAAAAAGATAATTGTCCAACTGGGGCAAACATTCTCCAAAATGATGCAGCATTAGTATTACTGTCATCAAATTCTTCCACTCATTTTAAAAACAAGGCTACAAGCTACATAAAAATTTAGATTTCTAAGGCAAGGCATTCATAGACATAAAACTTTACGAAGGAGGCTGCCTACAAACACAAGGTCACTGACTTGGCTGATTGCTTAGGGTTATCTTCCAAAATACAGTCAGTGCAATCGGTTGTTCCTTCATTTCAATTTTCAAATACAATGGGGGGGAATGAACTGGTGGACAGAGAGGCA
>VZTR01025252.1:274567-373425 GCA_013400775.1 Chaetops frenatus
CCCCCCCCAGTATTTACAATAGCTCTTTAACACCAGAAGAGCCCACTACTATGACAGAAATCTAGGAGGGGCAGAAGAATAAGCATGGGATGTTCTTGGTACAGGCAGAGAGGGAGAGTGATGAGAATATGTAAGGCAGGTGAGGTGAGGAAGAGGTTGGCTTGAGAATCTCAGGGAAGATGACACAGCTTGCATTCTGAGAGATAGCTAGGTTAGGAGAGGGGAAAGATTCACTGCTAGTATTTATTGTCTTCTGAAATCTCCTGCTGCTGCCAAAACACCTCTGACCTCTCTCATGTATTATTCCTAGACGCTTTCCCCCTACCCTCACTGCTCCAGTGCACATTATGAATCCATTCAGGAATGCTGAGATGTGAGGAATTTGCTACAGAGCCCAAATTAGGAAAATTTGGTGAACCAGAACTCAGTTAAAATATCACCAGTGCAATTTTCTGTTTTTAATACCTCCAAACTGACTGTGGACTTAGAAATAAGATTTTTAAACCAAGTCTTTCAAATCAGAACGTGTCCCGTGGGACATGGTGATTCTGCAAAAGATCTAGAGATTATGTTGGACAAGAAAATCTATTTGCTAGTGCTGTCTTGTAGCTCAAATAGTAAATTTTTTAGTACTGGGGTACCAGTCAAAAATACGAAGTCCACTTTGGGTTTCCATTCTTAAAAAGAGATATTGCAAAATCGGGAAAATAACTACACACAATAGCTGTAAGATTATTTAAGAACAGACTAGGCACATGCTCAGTTAAGTAATTAGTGAAGGTGCAGGAAGTGCTAGAAGCAGAGCAGAAAGTCTGTGATTCCTTTTTTTCTAGGTGGGAAGACCTCTGTATCTGGGTTATAGCCCACAAAACTTCTATTTTTGTGATGCTTTCAAGAGGCAGTGCTTTGCATAGGAGCATGTAACATTCTACAATGTGAACAGGGTTCTGGGGACCAGTTAGGGATGTGTAGAGAGTTTATGCACAACCTCCTTCTCTTACCTAACATAGAAATTAGAAGGTTGGGTTTTGGCAGCAGAGTGTAAAACAGAAGAATTGTTCAAGAAGCTGAAAAAATTTTGAAAACCTGGCTTTATTCCTTGCCTTTGTGAAAAATCATGTGCGCTGAAATATTTTTTTTCCTCACCTGAACAAAAACTATCAGAAGTTCTGTGCGCTCCTAGCTAAAAGCTATTTTTTATGTTACTCTGCTTCTGGTACACCATATGCTAAAACGTGAAACAACCTAAAATATTAGAACTTATGTCTGTTAATTTAACATGTAAGGTTTATGTTTTATGCTTAATCTATTCGTGCTTTATCTCCCATCTTTAAGATAGAAAAACAGCTTTTCAAGTCAGCATTGTCAAAATAATTTCACTAATACTCTTGAATCATTCACATCCTCTTATAAAAGTAACAAAGAAAAATGTAGAAGGAAATTAGTAACTTTCTACTCAATGAAGGGATTATGACAGGAAATCCTATGGTAAGAAAGATTTGGACACCATTTTGGATAAAAAAGTATTTTAAAAAAATCAACAATACTCAATGAAGCAAGGCCTTTGCAGAAAAAGTAGTATACTATTATATAGCTAGAGACAGTATGGTCGTATTTATACAGAAGAAGAGAGGGAAATTAATTAAATCACATCACAGGGTTGATGCTGTCATTTCTCAATTTCTGAGTGTCTGATCATGTATTCTAAGGTAGCTTGTGGGAGGGGTAATTATAACTACAATTGTTCATATTGTTTGCTATAGCATTGCTCAGATACTGTCTAAAATAGGACGCCTTTGTGCTGTGCATTACTCAAGCATGCACCATATGACAGCGCCTGCTCCAAATAGTTCACAGTTCAAAAAAAGGGAACACAGATCAAAGAGTGCGTGACACACAGAGTGGTAAGTGAATCCACAGAAATCAATATGCAAATCTTGTTGTTTTTCAAGTGAAGGTTGTCGTTAGCAAGGTACTACTTGAAGGAAAGAACAAGGAAAGGGGATTTAGGCAAACTGGAGAAAGCAGAGAAAGGAGACCACAGAGGTTGTGATGTGAAGAACAGAGTGAGAGAAGTTTGAACAGGCAACCAAACGGCACAGAAAAGAGCCCAGTCAAACCCTTCACATTGTCATACATAAGGAACTTCACTGGAGATGTGTAGGTTGGCGTAGTTTAAAAAGCACATCTTCAAAACTCTTGAGAGCCTAAAGGTTAGCAGCAAGACTGGCTGAAGAGGGTGAATCAATTACTCTTACCTGTTTCATTCTGCATTTTACACATGCTATGGAAGAATCTTTTGGCCATGTTTATACATCTTTTCAGTGAAGCTTTAGCAGGGTAGTCACTTGGAAGTTCTGAAGATATGGTGGAGAGCAGGAAGAAGAGCTGTACAGTCTCTTGTATGCTGAAACTGTTGGTAGTATCAAAGCATTGCAGAGATCTGTATCCTCTGAAGTTAATGGAAAAACACTATTGGTAGCCACTGAGAAATAAAAACACCTAGAATCTTCTAAAATCTATCAACCTATTCTCTCTAGAATATGTTAGGAAAAAGAAATCTTTCCTATGTGTTCTTTTGTATTATCATCAGTTATGGTGACTCTGTTCTTTACATTCATTTTGAATCTGTGTTTCCTGTCATGAGCAGATTAAAAACAGAAGAGAGTCGAGTGAAAGTTTTCTATTGCAAACATCTGTGTCTGAAAAAGGATTGTATTTCCATGTCCTGGAACATCAAGGGGAAAAGCCTGCCCTCCCCAGACACACACCTTTGGTTTGCAGCAATAAGGAGTTTATAGACAAGGTTGCTTTACTACAGTAAATAGAAAACCCAATTCTACTATTATTTCCAGTGAGTAATACAGCATTGATGTCTGAGGAGACCTTCAGTCATTGTTTCCAGCAGAGAGCTATCTTATTCTATATCTTTATAATGCTTAAAAAATTTCTTGGCGTTACATAAGCAATGCTTTTAATAACTCCCGTCTTTTGTATCTGAAACTGCATTTTATATGCAAATATTGCACTGCAGATAAGTGTTTTTAGGGATCGTCATTAGAAATGGTGAGTAGACATACTTATCCTATGTAAGTCAAATGAAATACACAGAAAAAACCCCAAAACTACAGTGACAACAGACTTGACAAAGAAAAAAAATTGATACTGATGTATTGTCTTTATCTGTCTCCTTTTAAACAACACAAGACTGGAAAAGAAAATACATAAGAAGCACATGGTGCCAGATAGACAGTACTTTCTCAAACTTTTTGGTATTCTTACAGGGATTTAGCCCTGGAAAGGAGGAAATTTAGTGGTTTTTAGCTGCCCTGAGACCTTCCTATCTTCTGCATAAATGCCCTCCTTTTAAAACTTCAGTATACTAATATGTATCAGTGCAAATATCACCCAAAATATATTTTCATATATATTCACAAGATTCCCTCACCCCATTGAACCCAGAGATCTGTTGTTTGCAAAACTGGAACAAATTTGGGAAACGATAGAATCATCACCTGGGCTGGTTCTTCATTTGTAATTGTCTCGGGCACTGAGGAGGCTTTTGATGGTATGCAGCAGTGATTTTTCCTTTCCTTTCCAAAGTGGAAGCACATCTCCAAGGAACAGTTTTACTTTGGGCAACATTATTAGTGTGGATGGTCTTCTGTCTCCTAATAATTTCCCTCATCTGCCAAATCTCCTTCATGTATACACAACTGATCGTGATATTTACATATCTGTATGTAATACAGATGTAATATCTGGGAACATATTAAAAAATCAAGGCTTCAAATATTAATACTAAAATTAATAGAAGAAAATGAAGAAGATTAAAGCTTTAAAGTTTCAAAACAGGCTTGGCAAAGTTAAGAACTTGCTTGTTACAAAATTCTCGTAAGCAAGCAGGTTTGGAAAATTCAGGACTAGGTAGGAGTTCACAGTCTGAACCTGTAACTCTGGTTGTTCAGTTTAGTAAGTGAACTCACAGTTGGCTGTTCACAGTGGCAATTAATATGATATCTCTCTCACATTCTCTAGAGGATTTATTAAAGTGTGAACATTTGCCTGTGACTTACATGCCTGTCCAAGATACTCAGAAGACAATCTAGAAAGAATAAAGAAATGAATCCTTCATCCTGCTTGTTGGAACAAGAATTCTTAAGATGTGATAGTAGGATACATAGAGATCTGCTCACCTAATTTGCATTTAAATAGGGGGTCATTAGGCACCAGACACTTATGAAGAGACATTGATGTAAACCCTATTACTTATTTTTAGAAATTGTTCCAATTTCTCTTAAATATACCTTATTTCTAATATAAATTAGTCTAATTCTACTTTCCAGTTTTAGATTGTGTAACCTCATTGCCTTTTAAGCTAAAACACGTTTTCCTTTAAGAAATCATCTCCCCTTATAATCAAAGAATGTTTTTATTTTTGTTTCTTAAAGAAACAGCATGGACTTTCCTGTATTCCCCCCAAACTACTGTAAAATGGGCTTTACACATTTTAAATTACAGTTGTGTCTCCTAATCTTTTCAGCTTTTCAAGCTCTTCTGTTCAGGGTAAGCACAAAAATGTGCTGCAATATTATTGCTATTCTCATTATCATTCATCTGCTTCTACTCAACCATTTGCTAAGAAAAAATAGAAGCTTTACTGAGAAAGTTTGCAGATGATGCACAGATTGTTAGAACAATAAATAGCATTCATGTATTTGAAAATAGAATTAGCTGCTGCACCGAACTGAGCTCAAATTTTTTATCTAATCTCTATCAAATTCAGTGTCAGTGTTTTCCACAATTTGTAAGGGTGACAGGTTTTTTACTTTCCAGGTGTGTGACCTTCCCCATTTATGTGTATTCAGACTCATTGCTTGAATGAGTTCCCCTTCCTACCCAACAACCCAGCTGCACATAACTAGCTCAATGCAGTTCATCATTCCCCCAAGCCGTGTGTCATCTGCTAACTTTATTAGCAGCACTTTCCTATTTTCTTCCTTATGGTTAATAAAAATGCTGATTGCTAAAATGAGATCAGGGCTTAACACCTGTTGAACTGGTAATTATCTAACATCCATTTAATGTACAGTTCGATATACACTTTATTGATTATTTTATGTTAACCTAAAAAATAAGACTATCATGAAGTACCAGAATAAACTCTTTTCAAAAAAATGTAGTTATGGCACAGCCAAGTGTATTTCTAGAAAGAACGAAGTACGAAAAAATGCGGAGTTGTTATAATTATCTCTAAAAAGATCACTCGCATGTGATTATTTAATAACATTCATAGACAAAGTTTTTCCAAGTGGCTTTGTTTTTTATTTCACCTTTTATATGCACTTTCATGGCTATTCTCTGACTATTGTGTTCCCATCTGGGGAACGCAAACTACCTGTGGTTTATGGGACACTTTGACTGCATATGCTTTGTTTCATCAGGGCAATGAGAGGCTGCTGAAACAGATTCTAGCACCCTTTGCTTTCTGGACTCCAAATTCCTCCTGATTTGTCACCCCCTACCATCAATTATTCTCCATACCCCCTTCTTTGCAGTCCCTTATCTTGGCTTTGTCCTGCCAATACGAGGAATTCCCCTGGCTCACACAGTCCTTCCCCCCTTGTATGCCAAACTGCTACTTAATTCTGCTGGAGTGACCAGCTGCCGAGAGCACCAGATCTGTTGGGGAAGAGAGCAAAACCTCCCTGCTCTGCCACCTTCTTATCTTGTGCCCTGGACTCAGAGAATACACATGTCCACTTTTCATCACTCATCCAGGGAGAGGGCTCCTGGTTTCCCCTTTGGTGTAGAAGAGAAGCATGCTGCCTTCCACCTTCCTCTCAGCTTCCCTGTAAAGAGGGCTTGGCACAATAGGTGCTTTACTCCCAGAGGTTTCATATGAATGGTCATACTTGCTGTTGGTTTTTGTAACTAAAAGTTGTTGTTTTGTTGTTACTGTTTTTTTCTCCCCATGCAGAGTTGTTCCCTTTTGGACTGGCCACCATCATCCATTGTTCTCCATGAAACAGAAACTGCCAGTGCCCTCGGGGGAGATAGTGGCTGCCTATACTGTGAGGCATCATAAAACACAGACCCCGTTGGGAACAATGGGGAAAAGCCTTCCCAACGTGGCCACCAGCTGAGGCCCACGCCGAGCACTGGGGAGCAGCAGCCACGCTGAGGGGAGGCAGTGGTCCACCGAGGAGCCTCTTGGCCCTGCCTGAGGGAAAACGACATTAAATGCAACAGGAAAAATACTCAAACCAAACCGGCTTAATTAGAAGAAGCAAGTGAAATAAAGCCTTTGTGCAAGGTTACAAAGAGTTCTACTTGTGTGTGAGCTAGCAGAGCTCTCAGCCAGTTTTGTAGGGGAGGTTGAAGTTCTTTTTGCCACTCTTTCTTTTGGTTGCCTTGACTCCTGCTTAAAAACTAAGTGAAAAAAATTCTTATTTGACAGTTTTAATAGGCAACAATTTTTTTCACATAATAATAAGCATTTTGTTTATGAATATATGATATTTTTCCACCCTCCCTCCCTTTTTGCTTGTCAGCCTTCTTCCTCATAAACTCTTCCATCTATGGAGCATGTATTATTTTTTAACATGATCAGAGATAAAGAACAGTCAGGATAAATTCCTCGTATTGGGTGGTTCATTTTTAATCTCTAAGTAAGTCAATCTATTCAAATACATCTTTCAAGTTACTGCAAAATTTGTAATGAAACCATATATATTGTGCTGCTAAGGAGAATACGCTATTTTTTTTTCATGGAGAGTCAAGAATCATCTACAAAGCATTCCTGAGTCTGAAAATTCTACCTAACTCTAGAGTATTTTATTGTCTCTGAAACATTCATTTAGTGAGAGAAAATATTTCAAAAGATGACAAAATTTGAGGGCAAACATCATCAACAATTTTGCACAAGCCATATTGTAGGAATGTTGTGATTATTTTTGAAAACAAGCGTTGTGACTCAGGGAAATAAATTGGCAAGACCTCTCTTCACAGGAATTTAAACTGTTCAAGTAATTAAAATCATGGTTAGCATACTCACCCAAGTCAAACTGTAATCTGCTAAAATCCCTTGTACATAAGCCTCCAGATCTCCATACTTGTACATTTACAGTTCCACAGGATGAACAGTCATCTGCTGCCATTATTCTTCATAGCAGAAAATTTCCTCTTGAGTAGAAGCCTTTACCCTGCCCCGGAGTGACATCATACCCCTTTATGGCCTATGGCCATTTCAGTGTCCTTGTAATTCAGTTGATAAAATTGATCTGTAAAGATTTACTATGTGCTCTCTGCTCTGCAGAGTAGGGACAGTAATTTGTTTGAAACTAGTGATTAATCCAGAATGAAGAAGCTACATTCTTGACACAGACAGTAAGTTACTGGTATTGTATGCTTAATAATGTGACTTTGGGAGGCAGATTTTTGGTTTTGAATCACCATAAATCCCACTCAGGGTTCTAGGTGTGCTGATCACCTTCCACACTGACTAAGAGAGTGTTTAGGAGTAGCTTGAACAATGGAGTCCACTGTCCCAAAATAAGCATTGAATGCAGGGTCAGAGGATCAATTAGAGTGATTGAAACAATGGAAAGCAGGAGGAAGCATGAAGGGAGAAAGCCCAAAAATCATGGTACAAGAAATGAAGTGAATACACAATGGTCTTGAAAGAAAGCCAAGGAAAGGAGTTTTTTGAGCAGAGCCCTGACTGCAAGCAGATCTGGAATCAGGAGCAAAGCAATGGATTCTTGTTCAATCTTACTGTTATTTCAAGAAGTGGGAATTTTTTTGTAGTAAAACAAGATTACTTCAAAGAAATACCTGGCTCTTGTAACCAATTTCTCATTCTAATGGAAACAGCCTGTGATATCGTGCATACAGGCTAACTGCTCAGGCCATGGTGGAGTTAGACACTAAAATCAGAGAGGGCAAACAGTGAGGAAAAACAGGGAAAGAGACAGAGGAAGATTTTAGAAAAAGACATGCCAAAGTGGGAGAAAAATGAAAACTTGCAGGAAATTAACCTAAGGCACAGAAGTATAAAAGAGTGTAGTCAGGATGTAATCTTCAGCGTGATAGTCCATCAACCAAGAGATGCTAATGTCTGGGGGAAAGAGTAAACTCTAAAGTGTACCCATGTTCAAATTTCTGATAAAAAAGAGCCTGTCCCTCCTGCCCTTTTGCCATTTCAGAAAAGCAGCCCTCTCTGACAGGCAGCCAGGCATCGTGATGGAGGGCTAAAACACATGGAGCTGCTGCCCATTTGGAACACACTCTGTCTCCTTTCACATCTGCAGAGCATTTAGCTGCTTGCATCTGGTTGTGTTTGCGCAAATATAATTCCATATTCACTAATAATTCCCGAGGCTAAAGGCCCCTCTCCTGTAACCTTGTTAATATTCTCACAAGGCCTGGTGTGAACGCCTCACAGCATTTGGATTAGAATTCAGTCTGGTGGGTTTTTCCCCCCTCCCCGTCTCTTACTCTTTCTCTCGCTCGTACTTTTCTGGCCTCCAGTTTCCTGGCCACCCACATGACGAGACACTCTCCCTCCCGCTCTCTCCCCATTCTCAGTTTCAAGGAATTTCCTTTTGTCAAAGGCGAAGTTTGATTGACATATTTTCCCCCTCTTAAGTGCAGTCTTCTTAATACTTGATTTAACTATGTCCTTATGGGGCTCGTATAATCATTACCTAGGTGAGAAAGAGACCCCCTGCTCCCTCACTAGCATCCAATCTTGGCCTTTGAGCACCAGATGACTGGCTACTTAGTACTTTTTACATGGTTTTTATTCACTTTTTAAAGAAATTTTATTAATTTGGTGGTGATGAGGTGCTCCAGATTGACAGCATTGGAAACTGAAGCAATTTGTTTGTTCACAAAACAGGTACCACCGAAGCAGCAGAACCGCTGGCTCCCCTACCAGCATTCCCGGGGATACCCTTTCAAAGCACCTCACCAAAGCCAGAAAAATTGCCTTCTTCTCTGACCTTTGCAGAGAGAAGGATATTCTGTTTTCTAATCATTCCTCAACCCTGATGCTAAGACTGATAGGAAACCGAGCTGGAGCTCACCCTGACCACAGTGTCACAGGAATGAGGAACATAAGCATTTTGCTGGTCCACTTCTGGTCTCTGCGTTCTTTAGTACGAGAAAAGGTTTCCTGTTGTTCTCCAGACTATTTCCCACATGATCTGCATAGCACAGGATGTGAACAAATGTCCACCCCAAGCAGAGTCCAAGGTGTGTTAGGGTGGGGACAAAGGGTTGAAGGAGAATGGCTGTGGGATTTGGGAAGGTAGGTGGGCTACTGGCAGAAAAAGAGGAAGGCAAGTCCCCAGGCTGATAGTTTGGAGTCCTTAATGATTCCCTGGTTAATCTGTGGTGGGCATCCTGTGACATTACTCTGTTTTCATCCATGTCTTGTATACAGGAAAGTAAAACTCTGTATTATGTTGGCTGTGGGTATGGAGTTGAACAGGTTGCTCAGACTGAGCCAAAAATTTTCAATACAGTGTAGGAAGGGCTACTAAAGAGTTTTGGAATTAAGATATGCAACATCTTAGCACACCTTTTAAATCATATGAGAACCAACCAGAGTTTTGTGTTGAATTTAACAGTAATAGTCCTGAAAACTAATTGTTATAATCAACGTATAAGGAAATGTTTACAATTATGTATGTTGAAAATCTATGTCACATCACTGTAATACCTTGTTTTCAGTTTTATATGGACTTTGCTACATTTGAAATAACTACAGTGAAATTTCCCATGTCAGGGATTCATCTCTGTATCTTGCATCCTTCTTTTCCCCTTTCTGTGAAAAATGGAGGAAAAATAAATAACTGAGTTTTCAGAAAATGTTTTGGGAGACTGTTCTCACATATGCTAAAAAACCTGAAATGGATACCAGTATCAATTAATAATCCCTATCTAATTTGGATGAAAGGGTTGTCTTTTGATCAGCAGATGTGATGGAAAGTCCCTCTGATGTCAGGAATGTAGTCTTGCCCATTTCCACGAAAATTTCCCCACATTTAGTCAAATTTTGAGCCTCAGGAAGTGCCACTTCACACAAAGACATTAGAAATGCATGTTCTCTGAAGTATTTCTGCCCATTCTCAACCCCAGAGGTGGATGACAACCCTCCCTCCCAGCAGAGCAGTGGGGTACATGTTGTGCCCATGCTGTCTCAAGGCAGCAGAGATGAACAGTGCTGCTCCCTCCACTCTGGTTTCAGTGTTTGTCTGACAGACCATGGGAGAGGAGAAGGAACCTTTCTGACAAGACTGCAAAAGGTAGGGACCTGAGACTAAAGTACTGTGAATGAAGGCATTGGGACAAAAAGCTGCTGAGCTCAATATCTTGATGTTCTGAGAAAAGGATTGGGGGCTTGCAGGTAGGACCGCAAACACGATGAGGGAGAGGCATGGACCTGAGATACTTGTCTCCATAAACAGAATAGGAATTTCCACACATGGGAATTCCATAAATTAAATATAAGAGGGAAAGAACCCCCCAAACTAGAGCTAGAAAAGCAGTGATTTGGACTTCAGAGGAGTTTTTGGATGATATGCAGTGTAAGACACGAGGCACCTATTGAACAGTGGGTATAAAAGAAGACCTTGAATACACAGAATCTTCAATAGAGATCCAATGGAAAATTGTTATGTGGTTATGTAATCAAAGATGGTAAGGTAGCTCACAGATAGAGCTGAAATAAGGTCAGGCTTGTTACTGATGATCCTTGACATCTGAGTATTTGACTTTGCAACATTAATAGTTTCTCAACATACTATTACTCATTCAGTACATTGACCTGGTGTAGCCTGTAGGCCAGGAACTCACTGCTGCAAAGTGAGTTAGGTTCTTTATTAATGGCTCATTAATGGCTTAAATTAAATTAATTAACAACCGTTTACCTTAGCTCTGACTCCAAGCCATTAGGATTCAAAGGAACACATCCTTTGCAAAGCCAGATTCTGTGCATTCTGCAATGAGACGGGACCAAGTGGTAATGATATAAAAAAATCCTTTCATTCTTGTCTTCCTTTCTTCACACAAACATGTGCAGCTGTGGCCCATATCTGCTGAAAATAGTCATCACCACAATATGGCAATGAATATTTTCAACCATTCTTTTAAGAAAGCTTTTATCTTTTCTTGGCCTCACAGTGTCTCCAGGCAATCTATCTCCATTGTCAGGGCCTTGTTTTGTGAAGTATTGTTTCAAGAAGCATAGCTGAGGACTTTTTTTTTCTGGTATGTGCCTGGGAAGGAGTTAATTTGTAGATGGCTTAAGGAGTGTGTCAGATAACAGTCCTCAGCCTTGCTGCTGCCATGTGCCAGCTGCTTCCCTTGCCACAAAGAGCTGTGGCTTGTTTTGCCCTGGCTTTGCGTTCATTTGGTTTCCAAACTGGCCAGCAACTCACGTTGGGTACCTGACAACAGATATTGGTAAAATTCTGTGTTTATGAGTTAGGGGAATGTGTCAGATTCCACTGCTGTGGAATAAATGAGCCAGTGCTTCCAGAGGATGATGTGAGAACTGTTGTTTCCAGCTGCAAGGCAGCGCTGCATTGCTGCAATGGATTACCCCTGGTTCAGGTTCTCACAGTTATAAGTGCAGTAGTCAGAAGTTTTTTAAAATCAAAGCTACAATTTCTAGGGCATGGTTTACAGTAAGTGAGTTTTCCATGGGCTGCAGAGCTTGGGAAGCAGAGTCTCTGAGTGTGCAGCAGAGCAGGCTGTGCCCCCAGACCAGCTCACACCACGCAGGATTGCTGTTCTGCCTTTCCCTCTGAGACGTTTCTGTTGAACACCTTACGCCACACATTGTTGTGCAGGCCACCTGTGAGATGAGTTCTCCACCCTTGTGTCCTGTTGGGCCACTCTTTTCTCTAATGTTAGGTGAAGCATGGCTCACCTTCCTACCTGCTCACCCTCAAGGCTGTGTGTGGTGTTTGGAGGGGTTCTCAGGCATACAGGATTGCATTGTTAACAACAGTGCTCTAGGTGAAAAAAAAAGAAAGCAACTCCTGCAAACTGTCAACCAGCCTTGGCTTTCAGAATGGCCCAGGAGCTCAGGAGACAAGTGACCTGAAACCTACTTGAATATTTATATACTCTGGTTTTGCTGAAGAATATCCCCTCTGTTCTCTGTTGTCAAAAATTGACAGTACTAATATCTCTTCTTTTTAATTCAAATTAACAAGTAATCCAGCATCTTCCTTGCCAGATTGAAATATCTTTAAATCTTTTTCTTTTCTGGTTGTTTGAAGTGCTGATGAAGCGTCTTGATGTGTCAGGTGTTTCCCAGGTATATGTACAATAGTGTATGTTACAGCTGTAAGTAAAATAGTCCTTTCCTTAGCGTTCTTACAGTGTCAAAGAAAGGGTTCAGAAGTTCTGGAACTGGAAATTGGGAGTGAGATGATGCTAGTAGCAAGTGGCATTGTGATCCTGGAGAATAGGTCTGGAGGGACCTATCAGCACCAGGGTCCAGTTTGGAGTATGGGGAACATAATGCAGAAAGCATTTGAATCCCTCCATTGTCATCAGGTCATCAGGTAACTGTGAAGCCTACAGGTGAGTTACGCCTCACCTCCTTTAACAGCCAGGCCAAATATGGCTGCTGCTTCTGCTTGCAAATTGAGAAACAAAGACATTTCTGTCCCATCATTCCTCCTCAAACGAAGAGGAAACATGAAGAATTCTGGCCCCTTTGTTTTTGAACCAGTAGTTTGACAGCTGCACTGTGAACACTGTCTAATAGCAAGGACAATTAAGATGTGGAATAAGAGAGCAAAAGAATCCCAAACCCAGGATATTCCCTAGGAAGAGGCAAAACTGGGATGTGGCAACTGGTGTTTCTGTTGAGACATGAATCATCAGGAGCTCCCTTCTGCATCTGATTTTGAGCTGGCTGCAGGCATGTAAGGTGCTGCTGTGGGCTAAGGTGTGACAGGGTGCCTCCTTTGGGCCTTCCAGAGGCAACTCCTGTTCCCATGGATGTTTTGGACAGTGAATGGCCAATTCATTGTTCTGGGGGCTGCAGCTTGCACCAAAAAAAAAAGAGGATTTATACACAGTGTCAAATCCCTCCTGTCTTGACCCCTCCTGACTCCTGGACATCTGTAAGGGAACACCCCTGAGAGGGTATCTGTAAAGAACTGTTTATTTTGCAGTGAAGGGTAATCTCATAATAACCAGGGAGTTCCTACGAGTTCCTGGGAGTACCGAGTGAACCTTGCCCAGTGTTGCTGGCTGAAACGTTGCAAACGCAAATACAATGGAGGCTCTGAAGAAGACAGAGGAGCTCAGCACCCAGAGCCCATGTTTATTTTCTCCAGAGATGAAGGGAGGACTGCAGGTCAGCAGGAATTGTGCATTTTGACTGGTATTTATTGACTCAGAAGCCCTTGCTGACAGACAGACAGACAGACAGGCAGGCAGAGAAGGGTTCCATTACAGTGACGTTGTTTCTTTCCCTCTTCTCCCCCGAGGCTCTCACTGCTGGCACTCTTTACACATTGCTGTGGCTTCTCCAGCTGGTGCTGGGGCGAATGGCAGCTGCCTTTCACCTCGCTGGTGCTGGAAGCCTGGCTGCCCCAGGGAACACCACTGCCAGGCTCTCAGTGACACCCACAGCACATCTATCACAGACGTGGCAGCAACACAGAGCTTGGTGTTCAGCCTTCCCTCTGAACCCTGGGTGAAGGCTGGAGGTCTGGTCAGATGCTGAAGGGGGATCCCTGGGTGGCTACAGGGGATCACCTGTACAGGGTCTGTCTGAAAGGGAAATACATCCCTGAGCTGTGCTCAGCCCCATTGCCATCTTCCATTCCCTGATACAGTCACTGTTAATTAGGTCTCTGATTGCCCATCTCTAATGTTGTGCTTTAGGAGAGATTTGAGTCTGTAAGTGACAGTAAGGCAGATCTACTGACAGCTCTATGCAGGCATGCTGCAACACTGAGCAGCCTCTGTTTGTGCCAAGGATCATGGCCTTAATACTTTTGATTCCTAGTGTGGATCCTCTAGCGTTTCCCTTGGGATTTAAGACCATGCTGGAGATTTGTATCTATTGCAAGTAGTACAGTTACATATGCTTTTAGCCATCAAGAGCAACTGTTTTTGATGAGTCCTCACTGGAAGTGTAAAATTCTGTATTCTTCATCCTTTGTCAGAATAGAGAGGCAAAATGTGCATGTTTAAATAGCATGAATTGTTTCTCTTGTCCCCACAGTATCCACTTTTTTTTTTTTTTTTAAGATGAGTTATCTCATTTTGAGTCCATTAAACCAAAGGATACAGCATTAAACCAAAGGATGTATCCTGGGGTACAGGATATCACAGAATCATGGAATGGTTTGGGTTGGAAGGGACCTTTAAGATCCCATAATTTCAAAACCCATGCCACAGGCAGGGACACTTCCCACTAGACCAGGTTGCTCAGAGCCCCATCCAGCCTGGCCTTGAACACTTCCAGGGATGGGATATCCACAGCTTCTCTGGGCAAGCTATCCCAGTGTTTCATCAACCTCACAGTACAAATTTTTTTTCAGTATCTAATCTAAATGAACTGTCTTGCAGTTTGAAGCTGAGTCCTCTTGTCCTCTCACTCCATACCCTTGTAAGAAGTCCCTCTTTAGCTGTCTTGTAGCCCCTTTAAGTCCTGGAAGGTGCTGTAAGATCTCCCTGGAGCCCTCTCTTCTGCAGGTTGAACAACACTAGCTCCATCAGGAGCGTTTGCAGCAAAGCAGTGCCAGATAGATCTGTCACAGGTTTTTTATTCACTTCACAAACATCATATCAGCAGCATGGACAAAGGAATCACACTGATCTCTTGCTTAGTGAAATTTACATTAGGGATGCTACGGAGCGGCAGTGAAGGTGTCCTTTCGGATTCAATCTCTATGAATATGCTGTCTCTGCAAGTACAAATGCACATGAATGAGAACCTAAGCATCAGATAATTCAGTCCACTTCCTGATTGCCAGTGCAAGATGATGTGCAACAGTACAAATTTTGTTTTAACAGTTTTTAATGATGAGGTATCTTCCATGTTTGGATTCTGGCTGTTTTTCCTGTACTGTGATTCATGCAGTGAGGCATGGTTGCAACACTTTCTGTTCTGTGACAGAATGCTTCTTACATCACCTAACATATATGGAATTCTTTTCAGGCTCTGCCTCATTAAAACCTGATGCTTAGATCTCTTGCCTCTCTAATGTACAGGGGCAGATCTAGGCATATTTTCACTTTGAAAAGATTTCCTCTCCTTTTCATTAATGACAGCTGTACAGCTGTCTAAAGACTGTGGAGATTTCCCTCTACACTGCTGTGTTTACTGTCTTTGTAATCTCTTTTGGAGAGCCACAGGCTTTTGTTCCCCCGGTAAAGCTCCTTTGAGTAGAACCTGTTTTCCCTAATGTGGCCTTACCTTTTGTGGCCCTCCCAGTAAATAGGAATAGAGAGGGTGAGGGGTTCATTATGTGTGTGGTGGATGCCAATGATGGGATGGTATTGCAAGGTAAAGGCTTTCCTGGCTATGTCTTAGCTGCTGAGAATGTCTCATATCAAGGGGCTGGAAAAATGCAGCTCTGTGTGAGGGTGCATAGGGAGCACCTTCAGGGTGCTTATAGGTGCACACCAAGTTACAGTGCTAGGTGCAGGAAGACCAAACCAACCCCTAAGCATTTTATCATCTTGTGTTGTTGAGCTTTATGTCTAGGAGAGCAAAATATATTACAAGCACTTGGCAGAGATGTCAGCACTCTAGTGGCCTTCCGTGCCTGAAGAGGGAGTAGCTTGACCATGGAGTTTCACCTGTGGGCTGACTTACATAACTGGGATGTCCCAAGCTATTTCCTGTTTGGGTGAGAGCACATACATAGAAACAAAGCTTGATTCAAAAGCAAAATAGATGATTACCGGTCCATTACATGACTACCCCACTGCAACTTTATTTTCTCTATCCACTGCTTTTCTCAATGTACCCCATGAGGTGCAGTGTCTTTATGACAGTGGCTTTCAACATGTGACCACAGAATTCTGGAGGTCAGGGACTGCTTCCGAAGAGTGTGTGAAATAAAAGCAATGTACATGTGCTGTGCTGTAATCTATGTATGTGAAATATCTACAGTAGATAACTCTGTGCCCATTGGGATGGTCAGGAAAGTAAGACAAAAGGTTTTTCTCATGGGAAGCAGCAGAGTATGTAAATCCCAAGTTTATGGCAGTTTTGTAATCTTTAGATTCCTTTTGTTCTGCTATATTTCAAGAGAGGCATCCTGGCTGGTACTTTGTAGATTGATGGCACCTCCCAGGAGTGTCCTGTACTTGCAGAAAGAAAGGATACACAGTGCAAGGGGTGTTCACATATGATTGAAATGGGTTCCATGCTACAGAGGTATACTGTATCTGGCTCAAAATTCTGTGTGAGGAAATCTTGGGCATGACATCCATGCACAGGGAAGATGCTGACATCAAAGAGTGAAAGTAATCTCTTTAATAAATGCAGGCACAGATGCAAACCTGTCCTGGACTTGGAGGTGAAAATTTTTTGATCCTATGCAAATGACTGTAAATCAGTCATGTTTGATCTCTAATTCAGATCCTATTTAATCCCTTTCAAGGATGCTCCATTGTGTTCTATCCAATTTAATCCCTTCAAGGACACTGTGTTCTACTCCATTTCTTCTACCCTTTCTCAAAGTGCTACCATGACCTGTTTGGCCACCATGTTAACTTTTGATCCTAGTTTTGCTCAGCACCTCAGAGCCCCTTTTCTTCAGAGCCTGTGGTTGCATCTGTTTGTGTCAGCTGTATTCTAGGAACAGATTCTTTTGCTGTTTATTGTTTGTTTTCCCTCCAAAGCAAATGACAGTCAGGCACAATGGATGCAAGAAAAGCTTGCATCCATTGTTAGTCATAGTTAGATCTTAACTTTTCCTTGCAAACCTCAGTAAACTCCACTTAGCTTGGCTGTCTTTGTCACTGCAGAAGGGGAAACAGGCTTTGCTGTTTTGCCTTCTACCAGTGAATCCTCAGCAAAGAAGAGTACTTACAATATAGAAAATTTACCCACATAATGCAGGTCTGCAGTCTTACTGTCATTGATCCATGGCTTAGGCCCAGGAAAAATTAATTTGGGCAGTGTGGCTAGAGGCAGATTAAAGTGTTTTTTTGAAATAGCAGATCTCTGGGTTCTTTGACAGATCTCCTTTTGTTTTTGTTTCTTTGCAAAACATCTTGTGCTTTCCTGCAGACAAACAGAATGATATGAGGTATTGGGTATACCTAATTTAAACATAACTTCTAGCTATGCAATGCACATAACTGATTCTCCACAGAAATATATACTCACAATTCGGTAGGTTTATAAGTTTAGATACCTTAATAGATGCTTGGTGTCCACAGCTGGTGGATGTTGTGTATACACAAAGTGAAACTAAAGTATAGTTATATGCTGGAAGCTAATGAAATTTTGCTGAACATTAGTGCATTTTGACATATATGATGGTAGAAGAAAAATACTTAATTAAGTATTATATTGTCTAAAATAAGCAAGAGTGCACTTACCTAATCCTGGGTAGAAATGAAATTTTTGTCACTGGCTCTTGAACATACATATTTAAATTGGAAGACCTTAGCTTTTGGGTTCAGGTTTTGCAGCATGGATCAGTTGTATTACAAACTGGGAGTTACGAAATATGAAGTGGAAAATGGTGCTTTTCTTTAAAGGCTTGACTGCTTCCACTTTTGTCAAGTTTTTGGTTTGTGTTTATCCTATGTCCCTCTGCTTTATTTCCATGTCTCTCAACTGCACCTGGAATGCCTGTTATTAACATGTACTGTAAATACCGCAAACTTAATTTTCAGAAGCACAACACAAAACCAAAAGCAGTTGCCTTTGGCCTCAGCTGGAATCCAGCACCTCTGAAAATCAGGCACTCCTGTTTTTCACTTGGAAGAACTGATTCTCTTCTATAAAATGCTTTGAATTTACAATTTAAAGAACTTCCAATCTATGTAGGTTTTAAAACACTGTGTACATGCTATGTTCGTACAGGAATCTGGCAGCCATTTCTAGGGAGCATTAAGCAACAAGATCTTGTAGTGAACAGCAGAAATATTTCTTATTTAGAGATTACATAACTCTGACAAAATGGAAACCAGCCCCTGTGCTTCACTGTAGACCAGAACTTTCTCTTTCCAGATGGAGGGTGACCTTTAATTGTGTCAGTTCCACCCCACATCCTCAGAAAACAAGGGCAGCTGCTTCACACATGAAGGGAAGCAGAGACTGAAGCAACCATGTTGATCAAGGATAGATTAAGACTGAGGTAACCTCACAACAGCTACACAAATCCAACTCCATCCATCAGTCAGGTCTCCAAGAGCATCCAGGTAAAAATAATTCATCTTAAATGTCTCAAAATGAATTAACCCCTACCTACCTCTGTCCCTTTAGCAGCCAGTGCTCTGGCAGTACTGATGCATCCAGCAAAGCTGCCTGTCACCACTAATCCATGTGGGATGGATCAAGCAGTGTTTGATGCTAGCAGTACAAAGAGTGACACTGGAGTGGGAGGACTGGGTGGACAGGGAGCTGATGGTGCCCTCGGGCTCAGTCTGCTGGAGGAGGAGGAGTTCCCATGTGGGCTTCATGTAACTGGGACTCACAGGGAAGAGAGGGAAACTAGAAACACACCAAGTGTTCTGTCCTGAGTTAATCGATCAGTACTCTTATACCCCTTATAAAGATTGTCCTAAAAATCCACCACCAGCTATGCTCCCCTATCTTTCACTCCTCTTGTTCTAAACATTCAGGGTTTTGATTCTTTTTCCCTGTTCCTTTAATGTCTTCATGGTGCAGAGGGGGTGGGTGGGCAGGAGGTTCTGGGACCTGTTCTGTGGAGCAGCTGTGATTGCTTCCCAAGGATGTGTGAGAGTTGGGAAAGATTTTGAGGTATGACTTTTTACTGTGCGCTGAAAGGCTTTCTCCATCACCCTGAAGAAGGACCTGAGGAGTGGTGAAAAGGTATAGAGTTGTCAGCCCTGAAACAAAAGCATTTGCACAGTTGGGAAGTTACTGGACAGTGTCTGTGTCCTCTGATGAGCTGAGACAATTCCATTACCCACAACTTGCCATAAATCAGTGAGTTCCCCACTCTGAAATAGGTATTTGGTGTATGCTCTGCTATTCCTTAAAGTTTGGGACTCTTGGTCAGAGAAATTACTTCGGTGCCATGGTAGCATGGAGTCACAGCAGTAGGGACTTTATCATTTCTCTTGACAAAGTTGCCAATGGAGCCAGTTGCTTGCTAAAACACAGTTTTGAAAGAGAAATTCACTCTGACTCTGTTTATGTTAACTTTCTGTGAACAGTCAAGCAATTTACTTTTATTGACAAGAAAATCTGTAAAAAGTCAATGTCAAAGATACATATGTGTGCATTTAAGTAAACTAGTTTAAAGTTCTCATGCATAAGCATTCAGTTTTGAAGTGCTTACACATTTCCCGAGCCAAAGGAATGGAAACAATACAATGTGATTTATCTGACCAATCAAACCTAACCCAGACAGCTGCAGTGCAGGCTCTCCTGCTGGCTGCTATTTTCATGCCGGCAGAAGAAGAGGGTAGATGCCTCACATGATTGTGTTTTTGTCGTGATCTTGGCACTCTGCTCTTCTTGCTGATGACTCAGAAGCTAGAGAAAGGACAACCTGTCTCAAAGGGTCAAAGGGGAAAAGCCCGGGAAACCTCACCAAACAACTGCCTACCCACAGTCTTCACTATGTTTGACCTTTCTTTCTGTATTTGAATATGGATATGTTGATAGGGAGCAGTGTGCATGCTGTGCTGGATATGAAATCTCACCCCCTATAACTGATCCAAAATCATTAAAGGATCTGTGGACAAATTCTATGTACCAGGTAGCAAATTTGGACTGAGCATGCTGACATTTTGTGCCAGAGTTTTGTTCTCATGTAACATGGGGGATGCGTGAGGTCATCACTGAAGTAACAGCTTCAAGCTATACCTTGTGTCACTCCTGTGTGTATATCCCTATCAACAACTCAGAAATAAAACAAAATGGCCTCATTAAAAAGAAAAAACCAAAACCCAAAAACTGACTAGCACCAAGAACCAATATCTAGATTGCTCAGCAACATGCCAAAACACCAGGAAAGCTGCTGCCAAACCTGAAGATGTCCAAATTCGTTGCAGGGCTATTCCACTGCCAGCAAAACCCCTTCTGATCTTGAAAATGCTGCTAAGCAGTTAAATCTTGACTGCATTAGGTAGCACAGCACGTAACCTCTAAGATCTGCAGAAGAAAACCAGAGAGGTGTGAGCAGGATTCCCCTGCACACCCCTCAGGTCTCTGTGACACCACAGAAATCCATACCTGGGATTCAGGCAGGCTGTGTGCATGCTTGTGTGGTGATCCCACCTGGCAGAATGGATAGTTCATAGCTCCCTGTCCATGCTGGTTCTTGGCATCTCTCTCACTTGTCTTTCCTCCGTCTCAATCCATTACAGGGACTCTTTGCTAAGAACTTGGGAGAAAAGGTAATATGAGGACAGGTCTGTATTTTTGAGGGGCATATTTTGACTTCGGTGTGCACTTGGAACAAAATGACTCTCAGAAGGCAGTGCCCCTCAAATCAAATACTTAATTAGCTGTAATAGCATGACCTGCTTGCTGTCTAAAGTCAATTGTCAAACAAAAATCTCCTTATAAAAACATTATTTTGAAATCAGAAAAATGGAGTGCTTTTTCTTTTTCAAATCAGAAATCAAAGACAGATGGACATATAATATGTGAATACTGCCATTTTTGGTTTGTTGCTGATGCCTCCCATGCTTTCAGGAGAAACCCCTGTGGCTTCCAAGGTGTCTCTGGCTGTGAAAGGACCATTTTCCGAGGTGTGGGGAAGCTCCTAGTGGGAGCTTCTGGTGGCCTTTACGAGGGCAGGAGCAGCAAACATCTGCTGCACACGTTTTATGTAGCTCTTGTTTGCAGCAGCCGCGTGGGCAGCGCGGTGCATCTCACACGTTTTCTCAATCTGTATCCCAACCAGGTAGGATTGACAGCTGGAGAAAACCATATCTTCTGGGTGCTAAATAGGTTATCCAGCATCCATAAGAAAGAAAAGCAGTGAGCTTTGCAGCCGTGCCTCCCGGCCCTGCCCTTGGTTGTGACTTTGCCACTGGCAAGGCTGAGTGCCTGACCCCTGCTAACGTGCGGTGCCTTTAATAAGGAGAGGGAGGGAAGTAATTTTATACTCAGCATGCGAGTGATTCATGTTCTCAAAGGGGATAAAAATGTTATTAGAAAATTCTCTTGCCAAATGTGTGGCAAATGAAACCAATTTATTAATGCTGTGAAGCCAACGTGTGAAATTGGGATAAAAGGTGAGGTGCGGTCTCGCCCCTGTGCTTTCTGTGGCAGAATGAGTGCAAGACAAAGGGCTCTTGTCCTGGGAAAAGGGATGCTGCTGTTGTGACCACACACACTAGCAGCAAACAAGCACAGCAAGTTTTCTTCAGCACAGATGCACTTCAAAGTGTTGGGGTGAGAGATGCCAAGCCTTAAAGAGCAGACCTTGATCATGGGCGATGAAGCTGCTGCCTGAAAGCTGTAAAACATTGTCAGGACACTCTTCAAAATGCTTTTATTCATTTCATAATTCAGGGCTTCCCATTTATTTAGGGTTATTATTTATTTTATTATGCGTTAAGCAGTTTCAGTGTTCTCTATGTCTCCAAAGACATGAAAAAAAAAAATCAGTCCCAGGCGCCAGAATATTCCTGACCTGAAATGAAGTCCACACAAGCAAGGCATGGGTTTGGAGCCAAGAGGCCCAGACATGGCCCATGCTTTCATAGCAATGTACTTTACATGGGATGACAATGAAGGTGACCATATGTTCATGAAGTACTTGTAAAGCAGGTGCTGTACTATTGACAAAAGCAGGGTGAAAGAGGTTTATAAAGTAACCTTCAGAGGTCAAGAGTCCTCTGCCCTGGTGCCCTTAAGATGAAAAGTTCTATGGCTCTTCCTGCATTCCCCTAGTTTTTGCTCTCTCTCTGCCAACACCATGCTTGATGTGACTGAACAAGACTGAAACAGTATGGATGGAGCTAGAAGCAGGATGAGCAAGACTTAGCTCCACTTTTTTTTACCTCATATGCAAATAGCATCAACTGCTTGTTTTCAGTGTGGAAAACATCATCATCTGGACAAAGAACAGTCAACCAGAGCCTATCAGGACAAAGGGAATCTGTGGAGGAGTTTCTACCTTGGAAAGCTTATCTTCTCCAGAACAGTATCTGACTTCAAATTATCATATAAGTAGTCACACACAGTTCTTCTGGATTCCTTTCTCTTCCTGAACAGCCCCCAAAGCACAGAGTCTAATAACTCCATTTTTTTAGCTGCAGGTACGTAAAAATCTGGACCTTGCTTAATCAAATTCTGATTTCACTGGAGCAATCATCATCTCCAAGGTGGTTTGTTGCATGATTTCATGGTCAGAAACAAGGCTGAGGATTGCTCTGATCAGTTTCTAGAGAGCTTTAACCCAGGCATCAGCTCACTTAGCCCATCCAAGCCCAGTCCTTCTGCTCACACTTCATTCAAGAAAGCACTTGTCATATTACTCCATGCTCTGGCAGTGGGGCAGAAGGGTCAAGCTTTGAACAAAGTGGAATGGATTCTGAGTGTTCCTGGACAAGAAATGTGAAGTCTGCCTGTTGCTCTTTTATGCTAAAAAGGAGTGTGCTTAGAAATTTCTTGTAAGACTATAAAGCATAAAATTTAGCTGCTCTAGTCAAGCACATGTAGAGTATGAGTTGCTGCCTATCTTTTTTCATTTACTTTATGGATTTGATCTAGAAGTAAAGTTGTGCAGATTTATTTAACTACTCTCAAAACTATGAGGTTTGTTTTATTTCCAACCCCTGTTCCCCCCAGTCTAGCTTCTATTAATGATTCTCATACTGGTAAATTTATTCAGATATGGGATTTCTTCAAGCTTCTTTCAGCTTCCATCGTATGACTTTTCTTCCTGCCATCAAACCAGCAAGCTCATTCCACAGGATCTTAACATTATTTGTATTTTGTCTAAAGAAGGGATAAATCAATTAGTTTCTGGCATAATATTAACATTTTATTAGCATAAGTCATGAAGCTGAGTGATCCAGAATCCAAAATAATTGTTGGGATTAGTATAAAGCACCCACAGTCATCTGTCAGGTAAGTGTCTCCATCTGTATGTGTCTATGGCTGGGTTTGAAAGGTGAAGTTTGCAGAATCAGTAGCTCAGTCCCTCACCTTCATATCATCAGCTAACAGCACTCAGCTTTCTTGCCACTGGGCAAGAGTCCTTCCAAGAGTGAGGTAACCACAGCTGATGGTCAGGACACAGTATTCTCAAGGAGAGTCCAAGGTCTCTAACATATAAAAAGTCATAAATAAATAAAACCTACCACTAATTGGCAGAAAAAAAAAAAAAAATTCAAGCTCCGTATATGCTTCAGAGTTCCCAGAGTCATGAGAGGGTCCAGTATCATACTCCTAATCCAAGCCCCACAGTGTTTTCACCTTCACAAGCTTATTGTTGTTGCAAGTTCCTAGTTCCTGTGTCTCTTAGCTTTGTGAGTGTGCTTCTACACACTCCACATTTTAAGAACATCTTTGAGACTCAAAGCTTAATTTCAGCATTTGTCCACCCTCTCTGTGGAAGTGAGTTCAGAAATACCTGGCTGTGGGCTCACTCAGTTGCTGAAGCCAAGGAAAATCTTATGCGTTTATTGCACTTTGAAATAAATTCAAGTCTGCACTTTGCCAGAGTATGGGTGGACTTAGTAGGTTCTGTCTGATGAGTTGATTCCATGTGCACTTTGAGCTCTTCAAAAACACTAAGAACCCAGTACATTCAATTCAGGAACTTTCTTAGAAAAGCCTCCAGGGCAGGTAGAACCTGTAGACAACCTAAGCAAAGGATACCTGTGCCTAGATTAATGCAAGAGGAACACCTGAAGCTGCATCTCAGAAGGTGAAGCCTGAGATGAACAGGCTGTTCAAACCATTCTCCAAGAATCTGCTAATCATATTCCCACCAATTTTTTTCTTCTCTCTTAGTAACATGAAAGTGTTACTACAATCCACTCAGCTATCAAGACAGCCAGGAAATTGTCCCTCCCTGAAGAAGTCTTCTCTGGGATCCCTGGAGACCAGTGTGCTGCATTTCAGGAGATCTAAGTGTTCACAGAGCTTACACTGGAGATGCATTCCCTAAATGAAGACTGTTACTTGCTCAGCTCTAGTTTGCAGACCTGGTTAATCCCTTGCTAAAATCTATCGCAGATCAGTGATTGCAGAAGAATATAGTCTGAATATCACTAAGCAAAAGTGAAGACAAATAATTCCATTAATTTGGAAACTAAGGGAACATGGATGGCCACTTGTGGTTTTCATGTGGCATCCACCCCAACTTTGATGCCTAATAATGACATCAAAGAACTGAGCCTCTTCCTCTACTTGCCTTCAAGAGCAGCTTCCTGAATGGATTCTCTGGGGTCAGTGAAGAGCTAATCTTGCCTTGCCATCTTCCCATCAGCAGGGAAGCACTGGTTAGGGCTTTCCTCTACAAGTAGTGACTATCATGTTGACTACCTGGAGTCAATATCTGTGAAATATGGTCACTTGTGTCAGATATAGTTGAAACCAGCTGACCTGTTCAAGCAACATTGTGAGAAGAGAGAGAATAGAAAGAAAATTCTAAGCAAATTAACATCCCAGTCTTTTATCTTCCCCTTTAACAGCCCACGTCTTTATAAGCCTTGCTTCCTCAAGAAGCATTTTAATTTATTCTCTGAGCAGCAAATGAACACAACAGACTTTTCTGCCACAGTTTGATAATTTTGCATGCTGAACAGAGACTGAATGCTCAAAATGATGGAAAGGACAGTTAACCAGTTTCTGATGTCACCTGTGCTGGTGTGTCAATCCTTTGGAGCTCTGTTGACATCACCAGGATTACTCTGTATTTCCACTGATGTGGGCAGATTAAAACATAGCCTCATTTGTGCTGTAACTAACTTTTTAGGAAAGCATAGGATTTTCCATTTTGTATTACAATACTTAATTGGGAGTTGTTTGTTATTATAGCATTATTGTCAAGTGGCCTAAATGTTAGTGGGCAGACTCATTTGTCAATGTAATTTTGTATTTCCTGAAATCCCAGATCCTTGGATGTCTCAGATGCTGTGCTTTAGCCAGTAGCAGCACAGATGTGACTGCTGTAAGAAGCTCTTGGTATTGCTTTTTATCACATAAACTGTGATTTATAGCTGTATATCTCCTTGTTAGTATTTGTTGTTGTTTGCAGCTACATGGCAGCAGTGCTCTTCACAGTGTGCCAGAACTGTATTTGCTCTTGGATGTCAACATTTGCACAGTGGGACTGTGTGATTTTGGCTGGGCCTAGTTAGCATTCATATGTGTGTGGATATATTCATACACAAACCCTCTTGTGCCTGCTCCACTGTTCTATGAATCCGTTTGATGCTGGTCCTAGAATCATGGAATAGTTTGGGTTGGAAGGGACCTTTAAAGGTCGTCTAGTTTCAAACTCCCTGCAAAGAGTAGGGACACCTCCCACTAGCTCAGGTTGCTCAGAGCCCTGTCTGACTTGATCTTGAATGTTTCCAGGGATGGGGCACCCACCACCACTCTGGGAAACCAGTGCCAGTGTTGCACCACCTTCATTGTAAATATTTTCTTCCTTATAGATGGTCTAAATTGACTCTCTCTCAACTTAAAACCATTACCCCTTGTCTTAATCTGCAGGCCCTACTAAAAAGTTCATCTCCATCTTTCTTATAAACTCCTTTTAGGTGCAGGAAGGTGCTATAAAGTCACCCACAGCCTTCTCCTCTCGAGGCTAAACAACCCCAACTCTCAGCCTTTCTTCATAGAAGAGGTGTTCCACCTTTTGACTATCTTTGTGGCCCTCCTTTGGACCTGCTACAAGGTCCAATTTATGTAATATTTAAGTGTTACAGTGTTTATCACCACCAAAAAAGAGTGTCCTGACAAAGAGCTACACTGGCATTTCCTGTCGCTTACCCTGCAAGACCGTGATTAAGAGATGAAGGACAAAGAGAGACTTGTAGTAATTGTATGCCTTTACAATAAAGGGTCTTTCAATAGTCTGTGTAGTGACAGTTGGATTAATTTACCTAAAAATTGGAAAGCACATTCTTGAAGACTTCTCTTCTTAGTAGATAAGTGTTGTCAGGGGGCGGTAAGGGTCTGCTGGTTTTGGCTGGGGTAGAGTTAATTTCGCCCACGGTGGCTGCTGGTATGGGGCTGTGTTTTGGTTTTTTGCTGAACAAAGGGTTGATAATATAGAGATGTTTTTGTTATTGCTGAGCAGGGCTTTCATAGAGCCAAGGCCCTTTTTACTTTCCATACTTCCACACTGGCAAGGAAGTTGGGGGTGCTTAGCAAATTTTGAGGAAACACAGCCAGGACAGGCGACCCAAACTGACCAAAGGGATGTTTCAGACCATATGACATCATGCTCTGTGTGTAAGCAGGGGGAGGAAAGAGAAAGGGGGTTTGGAGTGATGACATTTGTCTTCCCAAGTCACTATTACACATGATGGGATCCTGCTCTCCTGGAGATGGCTGAACACCTGCCTGGCCATGGGAAGCAGTGAATCAATTCTTTGTTTTGTTCTGTTTGTGTGTGCAGCTTTTGCTTTCTCTATTTAACTGCCTTTACCTCAAGCCATGGGTTTTCTCACTTTTACCCTTCCGATTCTCTCCCCAGTCCTGCTGGCTGGGGAGTGAGCAAGCAGCTGTGTGGGGCTTGGCTCCTGGTTGGAGTTAAACCACCACAGGGAGCCAGCTGCTCCCTAAGGGTTGGGAACCTGGAAGCCAACAACAGTAACATGCCTGGCAGAGCAACAGGTTTACCAGGCCAGGTTTAATTCTCCTATACCCAAATGATATACCCAGGTTTAATTCTACTATACCCAAATGACCCAGCAGAGTACACCAGGGTCAGCTGCAAACAAGAGTCCAGATCATCAGGCAGTTTTGTGATGATGAAGCAAATACAAGGTCAAGACAGGAAGTCAATCCATGGGACAGAGTCCGGTGATTGTGGGAAAATTCTGTAGTGACAAGATAGGTCCATGTACCATGTCCATAACATGGGGTTCAAGATCAGGTGCAGCCAAGACTGTGGCTTCTCTGGAGACCAGCAGCTGTACAACAAAGCTCAAGGAAGGGCTGTAGTTAGCTCAGGGCTGAACTCACAGGAAGCTCCTGGGCCCATGATCAGGGTGTATGGGAGAGTTCCAGGTGTAAGGCTCATCAGAGAAACTAAAGCCAGTTAGTGCAGTCAAGGCACTGACAGCTTTAAACTGAAAATACAGTAGAAATAGAAATATGGTCCATTATTTAGATGAAATTTTCCTCAGTACAAAGTGCTCTGAAAGTATCTTTTCTATGTGCCTGAATTCTGCTTGAACTACCCCATATGAAAAAGCATTTTCTATCTAAATCGATTATGGTCTAGACCTAGTGTGAGCTCTAGAGCTTGCAGGAGCAGCACACAGAGTAGCTTTAACTGCAAGATTCCAGGCATTTCCAGGGAACATGGCTAGTGTGTGTTCATCAAGTTTTTTCTTAGTCTATTAGTCTCATTTTGTGTGAAAGGGAGTCAAGGGCATGATCTCTTAATGGAAAACAGATGCTATGCTTTCAGTTTGGGGCAGTATTGTATTATATGATATTAACAGAAACACTCAGCTGAGAACAGGTCTCCAAAACAGACTTGTTCTGCAGAGGAGAGAATTGTATCTTCAACTTCTCCAAAAGACCTGTAGGCCAAGTGATTTAGCTGCTTTGTGGCAAATTGCCTCAAGTCCCCACAGTGCCTGATCCACATTTGCAGCCTTAGCTCATGTATTCCTAGAGAGAACTTAGTCCAAAGTTCTGTTGGGTCGTTTCTGGAAACCCAGCAGTTCATGTGGCAAATGCAACTTTTTATGATTGGAGCAGGGACTTAAATCTTGTTTTCACCTGCACTGGACAAGTGCCATATCTGCTAAATGTGCAGAACCAGTCACTTGGAGTCAATAGGAGTAATGTTAATTTGCATTTTGGCCCACCAAATGTCTGATTGTTTATTTGAGGCAGAATCCTGTCAATAGGAGAAATCAAAATGGAGAAAGTTCATCACAGGTAATTTTTCTTTACATAAGTAAAACTGAAATTCCCAGTTCGCGTCAGGAAAATGTGTTTTCAGCAAAGAGTCCTACTATAAAATCAATATAATTGCAACTCCTAGTGATTGCCATCTTTCCTAGCACCAGACTGCATGGTGTTGGAATCAATACTCCACAAATGAGTGGAAGGAAAGAATGCAAGATAATAAGAATAACATGTTTCTGTCTTGATAGGATGCTGAGCACTGTAAATCAGTGTGGACTTCAGCCAGAAAGAGTCTTCAGCCCCTGCTGAGAGTGTCAGCAGCAGAGAGGTCCCCAAGTTTATATCCCTTTGCACAAAATTTGTGCAAATTCGAGCTCCTCCTCTCTGGTCCAATAAATTCTGAAATAGATCTTCATTCTCCATTCTTGGAACTTGTGATTTCAGTCTCTAGGGATTCAGCTTTTCTGTGTATTTTCCCCTTAAAATGTCTCTGGTTGAATGAAATAAAGTTGTTTGTTCTACAGTGCATTGGCAGAAGTATAAGAGCATCAGTAACAGAATTCCAATATATTTTCAGCCAGTCTCTAACTGCCTGCTCAGATATGCTGAGAATGGATGTTCAAACCCAATGCTGGCCTTAACCAGCTTAATCAGCTAGTAGCACATTGTCTTCAGATGAATTGCATCACCTTACCCTAAGGTTAAATAGGGTATTTGGAGGGCAGTCTCTTTATACTTTTGCTCTTCTTTTGATAGAGCATGCCCTTTGTGGTGAGCTCTTTGAGTGAAATTCCACAGTCCCCAGCTGGAATGTAAATACAAATGGAAATCCTTAGGTGGTGAAAAGTGTTGTATCTCTCATTGGCCAAAAGTCAGGTGAATAAATACAATTTCCATGGCAAACATAACCCATAGTAAATGAACAGCATGGCTGAGTGGTATGTGGTCAATTTGTTTTTCTCTGCATGTAGCTGAGCTCTCAAGTGGGATTCTTTATCTAGAAATAACTCATACTGGGATCCCTCCTAGACTCCTCATAGTTAGGTTTCTTCCTTTTAGTTTCATGTCCTATTTCCCTCCCTGTCAGGATGTAAATGGTGCATCCTGAAGAATTCATGTTGAGCTGTCACACAGATGTTCCTTAGATAGCAGGAAATACAACTCAGATACATGGTTTGAAAAGGAACTGGTTGGTTCTGTTACATCCCACAGTTAGTGCTGTGCTGTGCTGTAGGGGTGAGTTGTCTTACTGTCAAATTCTGTGTGAGGCTGACACAGAGTGCCCCACCCTGATGGAAGAAAGTAATTCTTTTTCTACCTTTTTGAAGTGAATGGAATGCTATACACCAGCAGGACAAAAGAAGTAGGTAGTGCTGGTGTGATGGAGCCTATCAGCTGGGAAGCAGTAACTCTGAAAGTCCAGCTTGTGGTAAATGGCTGAATATGACCTTTTTGTGCAAGGTTTTGGCTGAGTGAGCCCAGTGAGTGATGGCTGGGTAATCACTGGGTATATAAACAGACAACACTGAATAAAGGGATCATATGTCCTCTGCAAACAGCACTGGTCAGATGCATCTGGCACAAGATATGTGCCTGGTTCTGCTGTCCACACTTCAAGAAGGTGATGAAAAAATAATGAGAGTTTAGAAATTACTGCAGATATGACCCATAAAGGGAGCCTTCACAGTGAGAAAGCAACTCAGCGATGGCCTGTAGGTAACTATACAGACAGAAGATTTTGATTGAACAGCTTGGGCAAAGGCAGAAATCACCAGGAGTCTGCAAGTTTACACATTGTGAGGTGGACAAAACCAAACAGAAAATCGAGTTTGGACACATGGTGAGGCCAAAGAGTTGCTGGAAAAAAACCTCTTTCCTTGAAGTGACTAAGTAAATTTACATTATGGCTGGTGGTTTGCCTGTGAGATGTCCTCCAGCTCAGAGAAGTTTTTAGGATTTACATAGGATTTTTGTGCCTTGTGTTGCACTGGAAGTGAAAATAACCTCCTATTTTTCTCCTTTAGCCATAAAACCTCTGTCTACCTTCTCACCTGCTTCTTTGGCCGGTGGGATTGCTTATTCTCCTTTGTGGTAGGCTTTGAGCACAATTCTGAAAGCAGAGATAGTTTATATTCCTAATCTACAGGAAGGGTGGATTAAACTCACTGGGATCATTTTTCAAATTCTCATCATAAACAAAGAAGCCTGCCTGTGCTTATTTAATTTGTGTTGTTGTGTGAAAATGTCACGTTTAGCAAATAACTGGGATCTTGCTGCTGCTGCTGCTTGTGTCTTCACCTCGCTCCTCAGCTCTTTTGGGCCAACAACAGCTGTTGTGTTGGTGCTGAGTGGCTAGGAAAATAATGATCTGGAACTCAGCAGCATATTGTGTGCAAGCAATGAATTTATTGCCAAGAGTATGTATAAAATAAATGACTGCCACCGTCCGTTTGGAAATCCTCACTTTCCTTAGCTCTGTGGCATCTCCTTGGACAGTGCTGGTGGGCTGGAGCTCTGGCAGGGACTGTGTGTACCTGGGCAGGAGGCTGTGATCTGGCATGTGGCAGTGGGAGGGTGGGAGAGGGAATCAGAAGGAGCTGGCAGAAAGGCTGAGGCTAAATTTTGCTCTTTTGTGCTGTGGGACCAAGGTAATTTTTCTGAGACAGGCAGCTGTATGAGGAGAGCAAGACCAAGGTGAGAAAAAAAGTGGGACAGAGACACATAGTAGGATGGGTTAAAAGGACCACATTGGAAGGAAAAGGTAGGGCCATCATTCCTTCCAAGCGTCTGGGTGGAACACTGAGAATAATTAATTTTTTTAATTCACTTACCTATGAACAATACTGTGAGAGGGCTTAATCTTTATGTGTAGGATTAAAGAGGTTGACAATCTAACATTTCTCTCTATTTGATAAAACAACATAGATCTGTGTTATTTGAAAAAATTCTATGTCCTGTTGTGTGCCAAATATTGCCACTAGTGTGCCATATTTTTTTGTTTCCAATTTTTCAGGAAGCCTTTAAAGAAAATGTGTCATATGGTTGTGTACTTAATGGTTGAACCATAGCATGCATCCACAGGAGAGACTAATGTAGGCAGTATAAAAACCTAAGCATATTAGATTATTTCTGATTTGAGATTATCTGTCATTACAATATCTAGCAGTGTTTTCATTTTTCTGTTTGTTGAATCATAAGGTTCAACCTGATAGGTGACTCTCTAATCTAGCAGGCACTGACTGCTTTTTGCAAGACTTGTGCTCGTTCACGATGGTGTTACAACCCTGGTCTGCCTTCATTTTCTCATACTCTTATCATTCCATTTCTATGGCTTCCCTCAGTCCCAGCTGTCCAAACCAGCACATACCAAATTCTGCTGCCCATCTGTTCATCTGCACAGAAAAGCGTGACCACATCCCCACAGCCTCAACCAATTTCATTCACTTCCTGCTGTCTTTGGATTCCAGATAAAGCTTTTTTTAAAAAAAAAAACCTTCCCCTAATCTGTCCACTGACTGATGTCAGTGTGCTTGCTTTCATTCAGAAGGAGGCTTTATCATAATGGCTGTATTGCTTCCCTAACAATGCCTGGGAAGGTGAATTTGCATTTATCCATTGCTAGGCTAGGAGTAGTGAAAAAAGCCCCAGTCACTAATATGGCCCTGCCATGTTTGGTGTTTTATGAACACATGAATATAAAGCCTTTTCCCTCAGTTGCTTACAATGTGCTATCACCATGCAACACCTAACCCTGCAGCAAGCACTTCTCATTTTATTCCCTGGTATGGATTCTGCAAAATGAACATCATCTGGAAGCAATGGATCATTTTACCTAGGCCACCAAACATGTGTTTGTTGCTAATAACTTTGGTTCACTATTCAAGCATGTCCAAGCAAAATGAATGGCCTGGGTTCAGAAGCCTTTGTATCCCACCTCTACTTTTCCCCATACATTATTCTATAAGTCCCTGATCTATGGAGGTTTGTTTTATAGCCCTATGTAAAGTACCATGTGTTTTACAGAACAGAACAATAGTGACAGCCACATTTTCAGTCAATGTGGTTTGGGATTTGGATGTCTTTCCTCTGCCTCTCTCCCTGCTTTGGGTGACTCTATTATTTTCAGAACAGGCATATCTCAGTGAATCAGCAAGTTACATGTGACTGGGCTCTGCCTTACCTGGGGGCTTCTTGAGTCCTGTGCTGTGAGTTTGTCCCAAATTTAAACGTGCAGTTTCTAGAAAAGTTAATCCCAGCCTTTAAAGTGGTAATACTTAGCTTCTTTTTTTGCAGAAATGACATCCAAGCAATGAGTAAGCTCACCAGAATACCTGTCTGGCGGTGCACAGTCCTGTTGTGCTGGTCTGTAAGCCAAAGCACTTCAAGGGGTGACCAGTGAAAGCAGGACACCATTGCCTGGGAAACCAAATAAATAGAAGCACACAGCCATCCATCACTGCCATCTGGAAAAGATTGGGCTGAACGTCTTCCTGTCAGGATCTGCTACAGTATTTATTTGTGTAGCTGAGCTTTGACTTCGGGGATTTCAGCAAAATATTCCTTTCAGCGACGACTCGAAGAGAAGATTTGGGTCTGATCGTCAGGCTAGTGCTGATTCCTCTGTTCAGTTTTGCAAAATTACAACTGTGACTAATAGTTGTGTTTCTTGTTTTTTTCACAGGTAGGGACTTCACATGTATGGAAACAACATGTGAAGAGATGACCTCATTTTGATATTGTGTACATGTGTTATCAGAGCAGCGTGAATGACCATGAGCTGGTGACAGGTATAGGTGTAAATGATTCATGATGGATGAGTTTGCTCCTCCAGTGCCTGATAAGAAGAACAAGGTTTTGCTTAACACAAATATTCTGGTGGGTTCTCCTAACACAGCTGAAAGATGGAGTTTTTTTAAACATTAAAAAAAGAAACATCTGAATTTACCTTCTGTACAAGGAGCTTGTGGGTCAGGTAAGTAGTGCAGAGGATAAGGCTGTACTGGGGAATGTATATTGCAATGCAGTAAAACAAACCTTGAAATGTACTAAAGCCAATACTTAATACTGGAAGGACAGCATGAGGTGTACAATCTATACAGAATAAAAGAGGGTAAGGAAGAAGTTGTACTGATACATTTCTCTAAGTGAGGACACAAGAAAAGGAAATAAACAAATGTAAATGGGCATTTTTTTCCCTTATAACAAAGCCAGAAGAAGAATACAAATAAAATCTTCTCAAACCAGAATACTATAGAATCATAAAATCTTTAAGGTCAGAAGCAACCTCCAGGATCACTGAGTCCAACCTTTGACCAATTACCACTTTGTCAATTAAATCACAGCACTGACTGCCAAGCCCAGTCTTTTCTGGAACACTTCCAGAATGTTGCTGAGTACAGGATGGTGCTGAGTACAGGAGGAAATCACTGTCCTGGTCCTGCTGGCCACACTATTGCTGATCCAGGCCAGGTGCCATTGGCCTTCTTGGCCACCTGGGCACACCTGATTCATGTCCAGCTGCTGTCACCAGCACCCCCAGGTCCTTTTCCTCTGGGCAGCTTCCCAGCCACTCTGTCCCCAGCCTGTGGTGCTGCCTGGGGTTGTTGTGACTCAAAAGCAGGACCTGGCACTTGGCCTTGTTGAACCTCCCACAATTGGCCTCAGCCCATGGATCCAGCCTGTCCACACTCCTCTGCAGAGCCCTCCAGCAGACCAACTCCCCCACCCAGCTGGGTGTCATCTGGGAACTTACTCAGGGTGCCCTTGGTCCCCTTGTCCAGATCACTGATAAAGTTCTTAAGCAGGACTGGCCCCAGTACCGAGCCCTGGGGAACCCCACTGGTGACCAGCTGGATGTGACTCCATCCACCACCACTCTCTGGGCCCGGCCATCCAGACAGCTTTTAAACAGCAAAGAATGCACCTGTTCAGGCTGTGGGATGCCAGCTTCTCCAGGAGAATGCTGTGGGAAATGGTGTCAAAGCTTTTACTGATGTCCAGGTAGAAGATAACATGCACAGCCCTTCCCTCATCCCTAGGTAGGTCACCTGGTCATAAAGGAAGGTCAGGTTGGACAAGCAGAATGCCAAAAAATGTCAAGTTTAGGGAGGAGCATAAGCTTTATGTATGCTTATAACTGCCAGAAAATCTCTTTAGTCAAAGAAGGGCAAAATAATTTCCTAAACTGAATAGGAAAAATAGTAGTATTATTCAGAAGAGAAGTAGTGTAGTCAAGGAAGGCCTTATGTGGTATCTGCTTTGCCACCTGAGAGGGCTGGAGAGGATGTGAAAGGCACAAAGTATAGTTTGGCACCAGGTCTCAGGAGGTTCTGCTGACAGAGGACACGGACTGAGTTACTAAATCCGTAATTACACTGAAGAAGTAGAAGAAAGAAAATAAAAAATGTTAATTAAAAATAGGGAGGACAGAAGAACATGGAATTTCAATGGACTTATTCTGTGGGGAAACAGGCAGATATTTAATTAACGCATTCAGAGAAAGATCTAATAGTCAAGAACACTCCAGTAGTGAAGGTTAATAGTCAAGAACAGAATGCAGTAATCCAACACTCTGTTCTGCAAAGCTGAAGTCAATGTATCTGAGAGTAAGAGCTACTATTAACAGAGAGATTATGGTGCACAAGATTTTGGTCTGGCCAAAAGCAAGTGCTTCTGATTTGCAGGAAATTTATTCATGATAGTTTTGGTCCAGAGAAAACCAAACCTCAGAGCATGTGCAGATAAGAATCTTCCCTACCTTTCAGCTCTTCACTGTAAGTGCTGTTCTTTCCAATTGAGTGAAATATGTTTTGCCAAATAGTTTGCAAGAGCAGTACTATGTAGTTGAAGAAATAAGCACTAAGCAAAGGTGAAATTATCTGCTTTCAGGAATCAAACAATGTGGTGTGTAGGTACTGTACCATTTTACAGGAAGTCTTTGGAAACTGTCAGACTTGAAAGCAATGGCCTGAAAGCACAGAAGAGGAAAATTTTTCAGTAACCATCTTGCTTTCCAGCGAAGACGAGACTTTAGCATTCTGTGAATAAAATGTATAAATTCCTGTCTTTGGTGAATTTTACAACAACAACAATAAGAACAAGAACAACAACAACTAGGAGAGTGGAAAACAAGGAGAAGAAATAAAACCAAAAGTTCCCTCAGCTGCTGGACTGTGGCTTTATGTTACTGGAACAATAACTCTGGGACTTCTATGTGTCATGGTGATACAAGCACTACCAATACTTCGGTATTTAGGTGGACAGATGTTGCAGAGGAGGCTGCAACAATCACACCTGCTTTCTATATCCAGCGTCTTGCTTACTCAGGACTCACTCTAGAGATGGCAAACAGCCTTGCTTCTGTGCCCCCTGCATCTGCTCCCTTGGAGGAGGCAGCAGTTTTATTTTCTGCCTCGCTCTCTAGAGAAATCATGACGCAGAGTTGTATGGGGATGGTTGCATTGTGAGCGTGTCCCTGATGAGTTCAGCTCGCCTCTTTTCCTGAGCAGTGATGCCTTCTTTGGCTGCCTCCCTGGCATGCAGTAGCGAGCTCACAGTGTCCTGCCAGCATGGAATGCATGATCCAGTGTTCTGAGAGCAGATGTCTTTTTATTTTTGTTACCTTATATTCTGTAACAGAACTTGGAAAAAAAGGGAGCATTGGTGTTTTACTAAAATGGGAATGAACTTCTACTGTGCCTTTTCACCTTGTTTCATGCTGCTAGTTCACACTACTTACCTGTGTGTCCTGTGACAGGTAATATTGTGGGTTGTTTCTTTTGAGATTTTGTATCTCATCCTTTGACCATAAAAATAGCATAGTTGTATATTAAGAGGGCCAAATGTGCAGACTGGAAATATAGAAAGGCATAAAAAACATAACAATTTATTATTTTAAAGTATATTTAATGACTTTTAAGTAAGCCTAACAATCTTGCATTGGACTAATGATTTCTGAACTCTCTGATGGACAATGAAGTAGCATGAAGCTAAAGGGGAATTTTTGCAGTTGGTTTTCATAGGTGCAAAACTATACTACTATGTGTTATTGCTAATAAACTCAATTTTATTTTGTTTATACAAGCTGCCTCCAAATATGCTGTATGCACTGGGCTGATGAGGGAGGGATTTATGCCATTTTAAAAAAGACATACAGGAAGTTTCAGGTGAAAAAAAAAGGATGAAGGGAAGGAAGAAACAGAGAAAGAAAGAAAGAAAGAGAGAGAGAGAGAGAGGAGAGAAAGATGGAAGGAAGGAAGGAGGGAGGGAAGGAGGGAAGGGAAGGGAAGGGAAGGGAAGGAAATGAATGCCGGGCGAGGAGAGAAAATTCATAGCCCAGCTGATACGCCATGATAAATAATTATGAGTTATTAATTTTAAATTACATCTTTAATGCGTTGCATGATTTTAATTCCCACCGCAGTATTAATATAGGGGCTCTGGGTTTGATTAATTTCAAGCGGAACAGAAAGGTGCCGGTTCCCGGCGCTGCCGGGGACCTCACGGGGCTGCACGGGGAAGGTCTTTACTCCGGGATGAGCTTCGGGACGGCTGCTCCTGCCCCGTGGGGTGGATGGGAGCAGCCGAAACCACGGCGTGACTTGTGGGCTGGACCAGAGCAAAGTGTCTCAAAGCCTCCCCCAGCCGCTTTATTTAGCGGGGAATCCATGAGGGAAGAGCATCANAGGGGAAGACGAGAGGGAAGAGGAAGGAGAAGAGGAAGAGGAAGAGGAAGAGGAAGAGGAAGAGGAAGAAGAAAGGAAAGGAAAGGAAATGAAAGGAAAGGAAAGGAAAGGAAAGGAAAGGAAAGGAAAGGAAAGGAAAGGAAAGGAAAGAAAAGAAAAGAAAAGAAAAGAAAAGAAAAGAAAAGAAAAGAAAAGAAAAGAAAAGAAAAGAAAAGAAAAGAAAAGAAAAGAAAAGAAAAGAAAAGAAAAGAAAAGAAAAGAGAGGAAGAGAAGGAAAAACTGCCTGGTTGAACAGAGGCTAGATTTTGCTTTGATGAAGCCGCAAAGAATTTGAGCACATATGAAGAACGTCTTATGAAAGTTTTTAGAACCCAAATAAGACATACTTCACTCCTCAAAGCATTGCCATAGAGCAATCCCTCATGTCCCATTTAGTACATCAGCCACAGTGCATCAAGCACCTTCAATTTATCACTCTGGCATCTCTCAAGTATCTCCTGTTCAATCCTCTCCTTCAGCCTAGGCAGTTGTCTTTATTCTAGCACGTCTTTAAGTGCAGGAAAAATAGGAAGGCAGAGGGAGAACAAAAAACACTGCAGCTTAGATCATGCTACTGAAAATTATTTTAAAGTGATAGAAAATGAAGGACGAAGCAGGAGACTGAGTGAAAGCAAATGTAGAGCCCGTCATCAAAAAAAGGGAGCAAGATTGATGCTAGTGAATGCTGTGGCTGTCTCACATGGCATGCAGGCTACCAGCTGGACTGTTAGCTGTGATATAAATACTTTGTTGAGGTTTTTTTTAAATATTCATGGTAACTTTTTGAAAACATTTTTCTCATTTCTGGAGTCACACTCTATGAACTGTAAAGTCACAGCAATGTGCTCGTAGGCCAGGAATTGTTTAGAGTCAGGAGCAGAGCTGGTAGATATTTTTCACTTGAAAACAATTTTTTGATGAAAAATGGTCTCTTTTGTTAAACCTTCTGTATTTAATGAAAAACAGAAAGCAAATATGTTCTTTGACTCTAAGTTAAGAGTAAATATCATCCCAAGGCAGTGGGGTGAGCTCCACATGAAGGGAGAAATCAAAGAGTGGGAAAGTGCACACACTCCCTAGAGCTTCTTTCACTCACAACCTGTCATTTCCTCCATAGGGGTGCTTAATTGAAACTGGTGCAGGATACGAATGTTGAATAGAGAGGAAAATAGCAGTTGCAGGAGGAGGACTACAGTTGTTGTTCGCCTTATCAGGGAATATCAGCTAAGGGCTGATATTGGTGTCCTCAGAAAGAGAGTCCATGCTCTACCTGTTTGAAAGATTTACCCATGCAATGATACTTTTTGGTCATTTTTCATCTTAGTGTTATTCACAGACTTCCAGTGATTCTGGAATATTTATGGTCTGATGTGGGTTCACAGAGTGAGCCACGGCTGAGGCATTTTTCAGTCTAAACATAATTACCTTCAAGTTGTCATCATTTCCTAATGTGCCTAGTCTCTATTTGGAGCTAGTAATAAGCCTGATTTGTCTCCATCATTTAAGTAGTGAATAGTTTTGGAGTCAAATGTCATTGAACATCTCTGTGCTTAAACATATGTGAACTCTAAAGGACTAAATTTAATCCCCGGCCTCTTGCTTTGTAGGGAGCGTCAGCCTTGTGTGGTACAAGGGAGCTCATTTAACTTGGTGCTTCATTCCTTAAGCACATGGCACAAGACAGACTGATGCTGTGACTGGTTGCATTTCACTGATGTACTTCCATAAGCTGATGTCTTAATTACATTTCTTGTCAAGGTGAAGGGTTACAGGCAGTCCCCAGAGGCAGACATTTTGAAGAAGATCTCTGTGACTTGGACTTTTCTTATCCCAGATAAAGGTCCCTCTTTGGAGAAGCAATGAACAGGGGCCATGGATCACCTAGGAATTCAGCTGGCAGCTCTGACAGCTGTGAAATTGTCCTATCAGCAGTGTCATTGAAGGGAGCACCACGCAGATCTTGAAACAGAGCTAAATGACTAGGAACTGCCTATTAATTTCCTCATGGTGCTTCACATTAGAATAAACTTTACACTTTTCCCTTAAATCTGATCTGGTTGGAGAGCACTGAGAACCCTCTGTGTGAAGAAGTGAACACAGGGAGGGTGTGGTCCCTTAGGGGCCGTGCTGTGCCCACTGCAGAAGGTCCTCACTGCTCTGCAGGGCTGTGTCCCACTGAAAAGCAAGGAACCAGACACACTGTGTCTAGGAAGGGAAGCCTTCCTTGGTAAGAAGTGTTCACAGCTCTTGGGCAAGCAAAATCCTAGAGAAGAGGTAGCAGCTTGCCATTGTCCAAATTTTTTTCTTGATTCCTAGATTAGTAGTGCTTGTGGTGTCCCAGGTTGTTTCTTCTGCACCAAGGTGGGAGTTAGATAGCCACTGGAGGCATAGGGCCTTATAACAGATGTGTGCTTGTGCTCCATGATGGTTTTAGTTCAACATGGGTTGAGGGTCACGTTATTTGTTTTTTGTTCCCTTTTATTTATGATGATATTTGAAAGAAAAAAAAAAAAGCCTGTTGTTTATTTCTAAAGAACAGTTGCAAATAAATGACAAAGCTTATCAATTGAGTGGGAATGATTGCTGGAGCTCAACACACAGAATATTTTTTAGTTCAAAAGCTCTCTTTAATTTGTTCATGACCATCTGTAGTTTTCACCTATGAGACTCACGTTATCAAGTCTGACCACTGGTCACATTTTTTAAAAAAGTGTTAGAAAAAGTGATTTAGTAATTGCTAAGTATGAGGAAAAGTGAAAATCCCATGCTTTCTGAGTAAAAAGGGATGGAAATGTTCTTATGATAATATAGCTGAAGACAAAGACTTCAAAATAGGCAAAAAAAAAAGTGTCTTCAGCGAAGACAAAAGTTTGTGTATGTCCTAGTGAAAATTTATTTGCTTTTGCCTGAATAACAAGTGCCCAGGGATCACACTCAGCCTAGGCTCAGTTCATTTGAAAGTGCTCTTGTGGTACTCTTAACAACAAATGCCCACTGGAGCCCTTACTATGTCCATTGTGCTTCCTGTATATAAATTATTTTTGTGAACTGTTTGTCTGGCCCATGCAGTAGTGGAGGGCACTGTGTGTGTGCATTTGAAGTAGAAAAAATGGTGTGGCGAAGTAGGCAGATTTCATTGGTGCTGTAGCATTATAATCTCTGCTTTAATAATTGCCTTGGTGTTCTGAAGGATCAAAATGCTACGGAAATACAAGTTATAATGTAGTTATATAAAATTAGAGCAGCAGTAAAAATGAGAGTGGGCTAGAGGCAGGAGAGGATACATGAGAAAACAGCTCCTAAACTGAAACATGGATTAAATATTCATTTAAACAGGTTGCTGTGTAGCTCTGGACTGACCACAAGCATGTTAAGGCAGCATTCAGCTCCTCTGTAAAACATTTGCTGGTCCACAGGAAGAGTTTGTTGCATTAAGTAATTTATGGGGTGCTAAGAAGTTCCTTAAGCTATTATTAAAAACATACAAAATCTTCCCTGGTTAGGGCTCTAGTAACTCAGACTTCTAACTAAGCAGAACTGATAGGGCAGGCCTTTTGATGTTTAATGAGTTCTGAAGCAGATGTGAGATGTGATAGACAGGGGAGCCGGGGTGATTTAGTGCTCATGGAACAAAATGATGAGATCCCCTCCTGAAAAAGAAAATGTAGCTAAAAAGGACAGGTTTTTTGGTTGGGTTTTTTGGGTTTGTTTTTTTTTTTTCTTCCCCCCTTCTTCCTTCTTGGTGCATGTGTTTTTGATTTCCTCACCCCGTGCCTCTCAGTGCTGGCTCGTTTCCATTCAAACACACACAGAACACTGAAAACTAATTAGCCCTGGATGCAGCCACAGGAAGTTAGCCTGCCAAGTCCCCTTTCCCCCACAATTCCTCAACTTTCTCAGCTTGCCTCAGGCCAAGGGCCTTGCACTGGGCCTCTCTGTGTAGGTTGCCAGGTCTAATTTTACAATTTCCCTTCACCTTATCAAGTGTGCCCCAGGCCCAACAAGGGGGAAAGGATCAGAGCCAATGTTGTGTTGTGGGCCTTTCTCCCCCACACCCAGTCCCCACCCACCTCTTCTCTCTTCTGCATCAGTTTTGGGAGTCTTGGTCGTATCCAGTTTCAGTGTTGACTTGTTAATCTGACCTCTGCTAATGCTTTTTAAAGGAACTAAAGAGAACTTCACCATCTTGTAAAACTTGAAAGTCCCTCCTCTCCAAGAACTTTTCTTGGAGGTTAACAAATTTTCCCGAGAGCCAGAGGAGTACAGGTGTCAACCATTTTCAGGCATCTCATTTCAAAGCAGAGCCCACCACAATCCCAATGCGAGAAGCCAGAGTCTGATTAGAGGAATGCAGCAGGCTGGATGCCAGCCTGCAGTGGGCAGAGTCGTGACATGTGCAACTCAGCCAGAAATCACCAGCATGGCTGCGAAGTTATCACGGGCTGGAAGCATATTGAGGTTTTCTTCTTGATTCTTATGCCTGGTTGCTGTGGGACATTCAGCTAAAGTCACTTCAGCACTTTTGACATCCCCTTCTAAGCTGGTTATAGCAGGATGTAACCCCTGCAGAGGGTACTTGAAGCTTTGTGGATGAAAGGCACTGAAATACAACACGTATTATCAAATCGCAGTGGAAAGAGTTGGAGAAGGAAAAGCATTGGGCAGCTGAAGTCCCCCCTTCCTTCTTCTGTGGTATAGAGGAGTGGAAACTCCTGGCCCCTTTGGACTGTTGCCAATCTGGCCCTGTGTACAGAACCCAAAAGACTTCAGAGGAAGATATGGGGATCCCTGGTACGATAGCTGAGGAAAGAGAAGAGGCTGGTTTGACCTTGTTTCCCAGTGCCATTCGGATCTCCAGGAGCTAGGAAGTGGCAGAAACCCTCAAGTACAAAACATTTGCTGTTGTTGCCTGTGGCAACTGTGGATGTTCTTGGTCCTTTTTAATTGTTGTTAGGTTTTGAGCTGTGCCAGTTTCCTGAAGCAGTGAGTTCCACAGTGTAATTGTATGTTGTGTGAGCATCCTCTTTCCATCGGTGGGCTCTGTGAATATCTGGAGAAGCTCATGCTGCATCTGCTGGTGCTACACCTGCTCTGTAGACAGACAACTCCAGCAGGCATGGCTGAGAGAGGGGGGTCATCTGGGACCCAGCTCAAAATCAACTCAGAGTTCAAAAATAACCTGAAGGAAAATATTAAGTACAGTGCTAGGACGGGCTGCTGTAAAAAAGGGAGAATATCCTACTCCTATTTCTTTCTCCCCTGATGCAAGACTGGAGAAGAGTTTTGTAGTTAAGTTACATTTTAAACACATTAGCTGGCTTGCCTTTGATTTCCATGAATGTTCTTCCTGTAGAGCAAGTGGTGGCATCTGATGTGGAACAATGTGTAGGGAACCATGCCTGCTGCCAGCATCTTTTCACAGCCTGCAAAATGCCTGTTGTGCTGTTTTATTTAACATTTCATACATTTTGTAAGTGTTAGAGACAAGCCAGTCACAGAGAAGTGAATCCACTGTGCAGACACACTGTTCTGGAGTGGAGATCAAACAAGAACACAAAAACATGATGTTCTAGAGTCCAGTTTGGAGCATTCTTGAATGTGTGGTGTGTAACATGTGGGTAGTCCATTAAAATGAAAGGGACTACTCTGGTGACCACTGTAATGCCAAATTCAAGTAGCTCACTGAGCTCAGGCAAACTAGATAGTTTTAGGGAAAAAAACCCGTCTTCTTTGGGTACAGACAATCCTACTCACCTGATGTCAGAGATATCAGCACAGCATAAATTCTTTTGGGCAGTCTGTTATTTCCTCCATATCTAGACCTGGCACAAGTGACTCCCACTGTGTTTGGCCTGTCCCTATTACATTGACAACGTTGACAAATGTAAATTTGGCAGGGTGGCAGAACTAGCAGCTCACTAGCTGACCCATATGCTCTCCCTCTGGCTCCAAGTTTTAACACTTCTTGCAAGGAAACAGCCTCTTAGTTTTTCGATCTCTGCCTGAGTGTCAGGACTCTTGGCCAAGATTATCACACCACTATTGGTTGCTCTGAAGGAATCTCTAAACCCCAGTGAGAACTAAACAGCAGGACACCTGTGCCTTAAAAGAACCAAAGACCAAAGCAGTTTTTATCCAAACATCCGTATTTCCTTTAGCAGGAGCAGAGCAGTGCAGAAATGGAGCACTTGATAAAGATTATTTCTGATTCTTGCTTTGAAGTTTTCTAAGAGGTATTGCTAGTTATAATGACCTACAGTCCTGGAACTACAGCACACCTGTGTTGTGTCTATTTTCTGTGATTGGATGCCTCTAGTTCAGCTTATTTTTCAGAATTCTTCACTCTTCCTGAAGAGCAAAAGGATGAAAACAAAAGTCTAATGTGAGAAGTTTTTTTCCTTTCGTGTCTGTGACTTCAAAGAAGAGCTTATATTTTACTAGAGTCACTAACAATTGCATGGTGGCAGATAGAAACCAGTGAGAGAAAAATATTTAAGCTGATATATGAAAAGCAAATAAATGAAAACAATATCTCTCAAGAAAGTGAAATAAGGAGATTAATTACGTCTACTTTGTCAGTGGTAAACAAAGAGACATCTCTAGTGCAGCTGACATCCTTAGAAAGTCTTTGATGTCACTGTCATCTTGGGTTCCCATTTCTGAGAAGCTATCTGTCTCACTCTCAAATATATCCATGCATATAAACATGGCTTTTTATTTTTGAATCACATGAAATAATATAGTATAAACAAGAAAATAACTTCCAAATGCCCTTTTTTGCCTGCACTCTTCTTAGAACATGTGGGGAAGATGATACATACTTTTCTTACAAAGAAAATGAAAATGTCGTTGTTTTCTCCAGATGAATTTGAAAAATTGATTTTGAAAAAAATGCAACTCTGAGATCAACCCCTCCCATATCAATACATTAGAGGAGTAACCAGTCACCTTTGCAGGAACATTTATTAGTTTCCATCATGTTACATTATTTAAAGATGAGACAGCCTGCTCTGCAGAGGGCAGAACTTCCTCTCCTTTCCTCTCTACTTTAATTGCATTTCTGTTCTAAGTATTACATAACTTTAAAGGCATGTTATAAATATTGTTCTGTGTCATAGATCATGTCTATAATTTATACAGCAGTTTCATGTAGACATAGTCTCCTAAAGAGCAAGTTAAACATGGGAAGTTAAAATATAAGAAGGCAGCAAGCCCATTTGATAGACGTGTGGTGCTTTTTTCCCCCAGAAGCTAATTTGATGTATTTTGTGTGGCATGGTGATTCTGCAAAGTCAGATTAGAAAGGTTTGATAATTTTGTTTAAGTCAGAAAAAGATTTTTTATGGAATTTCCCCCACCATGTCCATAATTTCATGTAATTATTTTTGTTGTATTATTTTAAATTCAAGATGAAATCATGTCTGATTCCCACCCACAGTGAGGTAACCAGATTAACCATAGTGGGGAGCACCACACTAAAGACAAGGCAGATGTGTGAGAACAACCAACTTCATTCCTTTAGTTTTACATAGTAGAGCAAGAAAGAGGGGAGTTACAAGTACAGACATTTGCTGTTTTCATAATTTGCTACAGCAAGGTGAAACTCCAACTCCTATGGCAGAGAATAGGGTCATAATCTAAACACATCTTACTCTTTGTTACAAATTCTGCTCATTGGCAGCCTTGCAATCCAGCCTACATTTTCCCATTTGTTTATGAAATTACAGCTATGCAGACTGACACTTTTATCATTCAGTGTATGAATATATTACCATTTGTCTTCTAGTTGAAGCTTTAGAAGTCTGCTGTGGATGATTCACTGTAATTTTGGACTTTAGTAAAAAATGGAAATAGACACTTAAGGAACTTTTTTTTTTTTTTTTTTCTAAAAATAGCCTTAGCATTAGTGTATCAAATGCTCAGACCGTGGACTTTCCTGCAGAGTGGAAGTTCTGAAAAACTTTATCCAGGAAGATAATTTTTTGACATTTTCATTTGTAAAACACATTTCAAGATCCCTGAATTAGGAGGGTTTTTTTGTTTTGGTTTGGGTTTTTTTGTTTGTTTGTTTTTTGGTTTGGTTTGGTTTGGTTTTTTGTTTCGGTTTGGTTTTGGTTTTAGCCATAGTAAAATAAGTTTGTCTATTGCATTACAAGGTCTGTAGCTTGAGTTCCTGCTCTCTCTCAGAGGTTGAGTTCCTGGCTGGACAGCATTTTTCTGCTCAAAGCCTAGTGATTCCCAGGACAAACTTTCTCAGGAAAAGAGTAGAATGGGAGGTGCATATGGAGGTGGGATGGATCTCATCTAATGGTTTCAGTAATCTACAGAGCATAAGAAAGCAATGATGGCTCTGTTGATGGCAGAAACTTAGGGATATCACGAGTACATAAAAGGTCATGTTTTACACAGGAAAAAGCAAGTGGCCATAAATATTGGTGCATGGAAAGGGGAGGGCAGGGTTATTTCAGAGCAAGATCAAATCTGAGGGTTTACTTGATTGCAGGTTGGCTGTGAGTTGCCAGTGGGATATGAGCATGGAGAAAACATATGTCATCCTACAGTGTATTGAAGCATTTCTACCAGATGTTAACTTTTAATATCAGGATACAAGAGTTCAGTGAGAGCATAGTTCATGCCTGGCAAAGCCTAAATGGAAGTAAAACTGCAGAAGATGTTGGCATGGTTGTGAGTAGAAAGCCTGTCTTATGTGTGGACACCAAGATAATTTGTCTTTTTTAACTGAGTCTTCAGAAGACCAGGAAGAAAATTCTAATATTCTCTGTGCATAATCCAGGGCTGAGCAGCCAGGGTACAGAAGAGTCATACAAGCAGGGTGACCATCCTGGCACAAGAACAAATGGCTCTGAGCAAACGTGTGCTGTGAATTGGAAGAGTGAGGAAAAGCATCAGAAGAAATAATGGAAACTGGAAGCTGAACAAACTCTAAGATGGAGCTGGTAAATATTTTAACACGATTACATGATGTGATTGCCTGCTTTGGTGACAGGGGAAGTTCATTATGGTGCTGCTTTCTGCGTCCTTTCAGCCAGTGCATCCCTTTCCTGGCCACCAGCCCCTGGAAACAAAGGCTGAGAGAGAGTTCATGGGATAAGCTCTCTGCCCACACATCCATTCCATGGGCTGTGCCAGAGGGACCCTTGGCAATCTGGAAGGATGGGGGTCATCCCATTGTGGCTCAGTGGATGGACTGCTTCAGGCAGTCACACAGCATCTGCCACAGGTTTGCCAGGAGCTGGGTAGAAAGCTTCCATTTCATGTTCTCCATATGGCTGCTGTCTGGCAGATGACATCACCTAAATGCCCGTAGTCCTGGCTCTCCCCTTGAAAGGCAGAGTGATTAGGGAAAAAATAAACCAAACATTTTTTTTCCTGCTCTCCATCCCTAGAAAAAAGTGTAAAAGTCGAAAGTCTTAATGAATTGTGTCAACTGAGGAGCAGCAACTCATCCTCAAGCCTCAAAATTTGTTACGGATACTTAATTGCAGGGTTGGTTTTCTGTGTTTTTGTTTGGGTGGGAAGCCTGCAATTCCTCTTAAGGCTCTGTAACATACTTTGTGACATGTGGTAAAGCTGGGGAGAATAAAGACCAGGAAACATATGTGGCTGACAGGCAGGGCCAGTTGTCCTCCTCCTGCCAAAGTAGGCTGCCTTCATATGTGTTTCTGGCAGGGAGCTGCATGACACCTCTGGTTCCCTCCCATGTCTTTCCAAGAGTAACAGAGATTTTCTTCTCAGCAAAGGAAAAATCAAATCATGACAAAAAGTAATAAAAGCCATCGTCCCAAGGCACTCAAAGGAGTTTAAGACAAGAGTTGGTGGGTTTCTAGCACCAAATTATTTCTTTGCAGAATATTACTGGTTACTGCATTTTTATGATTTTGTATTTTATTTTGAAGTGTTTCATTTCTTTAAGGTGATGACCTTCAGCATGCTGAAAGCATAAGTGGATGATCTTAACCTGTTTTGTATGGTCCAGCTATCCTTATGCATGTTTCAAACACTATAAGCTGCTCCTAAGGTATTTTGAGACCATAGTTTACTAATTAAATTTTTGACTAATTAAATGTTGACTTTTCCCTTTAGCATTGCTTGGCTGGGTGCACTCAGGGGAGCAATGGTAGTTTTCCTGCAGTGCAGAAGGAGCCAGCAGCGAGGTGGGTGGTGGTGCACTGGGGCTTTCGTGCTGTGCAAATCCTGGGAAGGTGGGTGTCCCAAGCCCTCCCAAGTGATTGGCCCATCCACTTTTGAATATTTATGAATGCATGACTCTTGCAATGGAATAAAATGTCTTTCCCTTCTCTCTGTTTTGTGATGTCTCTGGTTATTAAATCCTCCCTGAGAAAATTACTTTTTTATGTCTTTCTCTTTGCTCAGGAGGGCCTTCAGCTCTCCAGCCTCTCAACGTCTCTTTGTTCTTTCTCTTCTGACCTTTACCGTCCCCTATGGTCCTTAAAATCCTACTACACCATGGAATCCCCTGAGGTCCCTGTCAGCCCTTCCATGCACACAGCATGCACACAAGTTTTTGTAACTACTTCCTCTTTATTCTCTGCGGTCTCTCCACACATCCCTATTTTCCTTATGTCTCATCCTCCTCCTACATGTTTTATGATCTCTTTGCCAGAGCAAAGTAGTCCCCAGTAACATATTTACTACTCTTTTAATAATTTCTAATGATTACAGTGTCATGAGAGGCAGGACTTGCCTAAATAAGTGATAATTCAAAGATGAGATCCTAATTCTCTCTTTAAAAGTACAATCCAATTTGTCTTCCTCCCCAGCTTTGCCAAAACTACAAACCAGTCTGTCTTACATTTCATATATATGATCTCATGTCAGAGCAGAAGTTTTCTGGAAAATTTGAGACAAATTGGATGAGACATTTTTGGACTTGTACAGAAAGTGAAGCATTCTTTTAAACGGATTTTTTTTTTTTTTTACACTATTTTTTTGGCATGTCATGACTCAAAAGCACATGGGCTGGAAAATTCCAGATCTGCCAAAATCATGGATTTTCTCCCCACAGTCTAGGTTTTCAGGTTCTTCTTGGGCCCCAGAGAGTAAAATCAATCAAAGGGACAGCCCTTTTTGGTTGGTTGTCTTTCTCCCTTCCCTGACCTAGCTGTGGTGAGTACCAAGGGACAGCCTTCCACATAATTACCCATCACCTCTCAATTACAGAAACCAAGGGTTAGGGAAAGACCTGGGCCAAAATGAGCCAAGCCCACAGGTGTTCACTGTCAGCCTTTTTTATGGTTACTGAATGCTGGTTTTTGAATGTTTTATCAATAGGTGGTTTTTCATCTTGAATTCTGAGCCAATAGCACTGAAATATATATATATATAAAACTAATAAAAATTTATTTTTTTGTATTTTTTTGCAAAACAAAACATATTTTCAAGATGCCTTTTTTTCCCCTTCAATACTAAAGCAGATAATTCATTTAAATTTTGTGAATTGTTTTTTAGTCTTAAGCCTATTACCTCTAGGCAAATTTCAAAACAAAATATTTTGTTTAAAAATCAAAATGCTTATCAAGAAAATGTCAAAATCATTTTTTTTCCTGCTCTCCACTCTCTCCCCCGCAACAAAATTTCGGTAGACTTGTTAAGTTCAGTGTGGATTTACAAATAGTTTTGATTAACCCCAAATGATATTTTTCTGGACAAATAGGTTAATTATTTGCACCACTGTATTTTGTAGTTCCATTTTACAATCGTTTCCTCTGATGTTCTCATCAGTGACTGTTGCCTATGACTATTTTGGTTAAAGTTTGAAGTTGAAATAAACCTGTGGGTGCCTTTAGGAACTTCACTTGCTGATTTTTATGAGCCTGAAGAAGCCCATCCCAGCCAGCTATGACATATTTAAATTTCTTTGTAGCGTCCCTTTTTAGATAGAACATATGTTGTAGTCTCAATGGATATGGGGGAATTTGCCCAAGCAGTTTTAAACACAGAGAAGGTGACTGGGAGCTGTGTATTTCCTCCATGATAGTGCCATCTGTCCAAAGACTCAGAGGGCTTTGTCTGCTGTAGTTGAGATCTCAGGTGCTCTCTCCCTGTGCAAGCAGCAGTTATGAGTATGGTTTTTATTCTTTCCAAGACCAGTTCCTATCAGAAGTAGAGGAAATGTTGCACAGAATGCTAAAAAATAAAACATAAAAGCATTGTTTTATCTTGAGAGTGAAAACAGTGGAGAGGAAACTGTCCATCTTTTCTTTCTCCCTTTTCCTCCTCCTCCTCTCTTGTACAAACCCTGGGGTAACTCACAAGTGGCATGGTCTGCTACGAGGGCCAGAGCTTTGTGAGGAGTAAAGCTGAAAGCAAGGCTTGCATGAATTTTTTATTACATATAAGTTGGCAATGATGGGCAGTGTGGTGCCATGCTGCCAGGAGAGCAGAGTGACTGTCAGGGCAGAACATGATCACAGCTGCCAGCACAGATTTCGTGTTGTAGCCTGGTATATAAATCAGATCTTGCACTGGCCTTTTACATAAGATTAATTTCATTAGATTAATTTCATTCTGGAAAGGAGTGACATTTCTTCCACAGAAAAATGAGCACTCCAACAGTCTAAATTAAATTAAAATTAAGAAAATGCCATTCATGTCTGAAGAATGAAAAATAATGGTGAAAGACTAGAGTTTAAAGTAAGTAGGCTTAATGGAAATTCAGTGAGGTAAGGTACAAATCTAAAACCTCAACAAGTTCAAGGTCTCAACAATCTGTAGCCTGTTTTCCTCTTGCTGCATGTCTTCCATTTGCAGTAATGAAAACAACCCAAACAGATTTGCAATCCCAGTGTACCTTGACAAGATGAGCCATCAGTGTGCATTGTATGTGATTTAAGAACATCTTAAGCTCCCACCCAGGACATGTGGACATCTACACAACCAGAAACTCTCTTCCAACTCTTGTATCTGTGGCAAAATCTTGACCTTTACATCTCACAAAAGGAGCAAAAGTTCCCAGATTCCCATTTAAATTCCCCCTTCCATGTACTGAAAATATTAAAACAATTTAATCTCCTTACAATTCCCAGTAGTGCCCTTTAAATCAGCTTTTCATTGGGAATTGAATACATACTTTCTGTAACATAAACTGAAATCTGGGAATTGTAAGCTGCCAGCAGAATATGAAGGTATGCTACATTTGCGCAGATATATAAGATACGACAATATTTAATATGTATTAAATTTAACAGGTGCTATGATCTCCTGTGTAGATACACAATACTCAAAGGTGTACTCCTGAGAGCTCTACATTCCCTGCTCGTTCTGCATTTCTGTCCTTTCCAGCATATTTTTATCTATAATCTTACCTCCCATTTCTTACAATCCAGATTCATTTTATTTCAGCAACATTATCCATATTTTTATCAAGTTCCTAAATTACAGACAACATATGCAACCTTAGCTCTGGCTTCCCAGAGGTGTTAGTTGGGGTAATTACAAACTGTTTAGTTAAGCTTTTAGAGAAACAGAACAAAACTTTGTCACATTTCTCACTCAGACAGGAAAGCTGTTTCTCTCACAGGCTTACTATTTGAAACGTATGTGGAGGAATTATTAGAGAAAAGGTGGATGGGAAGAAAGAATATTTTTATTTCTGTGAAAGCTCCTTAGACTGTGAGGAGTCATCCATTGCTACCTTGATCAGGGACGTAAATCATGTCCAAGTGTCCACATTCATCTAAAAATTACAGGTTTTGCTGTGAAGATGTGGTTCTTGATGGCCAGTTCCAGCACCCACACGTTGGTTTCACTGGTGCTGCAGGCTCTGTGTCCCAAGCAGTGACCTTTAATTTGTTTAATGTCCCACCCAGCCAGGCATTAATAGAGACATCGTCCCCACCCACGCACACAGTCGTGTTCCATGTTTTCTGAACATTCCCTCATCCACTCAGCTCTCCCACATCCACCAGTCCTTCTGCAGCTCAGGGAGGTCACAGTGAGCTTCCCAAGCCAGTTTTCAGTGGGGATCTGCCAGCTGGTGAGAGGCAGGTTCTCTGAAAGTTTGTTTTCCCTTTTCTGTCAAAGGAGGATGTTGAAACATCACTTACTGGGAAAGCTATGTGAGAGGAAAATGTCATCATCTCAGTGAGCTGAAAAGAACCATATTTTGCTGTCTGCCTGATTCAGTATTTTTAAAAAGGAGCAAAAGTTTCCATTGATGATGCACTGTACACAGAAGGAAGGAGGCTGCTCAACACAAAAAGAGAGACACTTTAAGACATAAAGAAGCTGCATGAGGTTAAAAGCTGAAAATCAATCTACTAAAAACAGAAGAGGTAAAATAAAAACTAAACCCCTGTAAACACAGGATACTGATGATTGTCCCAGAGGTCTTAAGGCCCAGAGTAACCACTACAACGTTTGTAGTGTAGGCTTTTCCATAACATAGGCCAAGGAATTGCACGTGGTACTTCCATCAATAGAATGGTATCTTCTGCTTTGTCTCTAAATTAGCTATTAGAAATACATTCCTTTTTTTATTTGAAAGCATCAGCTGATGAAGTGTGGCTTGGGTAAGTGGCTTCAATGGCTATTTTCATGGATACAAATGTCATCTAATTTATACTCTGAGAGGATCTTCCTTCAGTTTCCTATCACTCGATTTCCTTTTGATTTTATCTGTCTTTCACTGAGTATCTTTTCCTCATTAACATACTTCCAAGAATTGCATGACACTTACCTCCACTTGTATGAATTTACCATGATGATGTTTTCTTGCTTCAGAGAAGACCATGTCAGTGAAGTTTGTATGAAATATGATGGAAATAGTTGAGTTTCCTTTCCAAACCTAACTTCATACAATTCTGGGGTAAACAGTACTTCAGCTGAAATTTTTCTATCAAGATGCAGTCTCATTCTAAAACATTTTTGTAAGAGGTATCTTGGGCACCAGACAGAACCTGTTTTTAAACCTACAAGCAAACAGGAACTAAGCACTTTTGAAATGTGTTAGATCATGCTCCATGGTCAGAATGATACCTCAAAAACAGTTACTCCCACCCCAGGTACTTGTCCAGCAGAGAACCTGGGTACAGATATCACTAGTTGCCTTGAGAGGAGAAAAATGTTGTTCTGAGAATGCACATCATATGAGGAGTGTGGAAATGTTTAAGTTCTGTATGTTGAATGCTTAAGCTGCATCCTTTGTGTGGGAATCTGGTGCTGTTTTGGATTTCATTGGTTTATGGATAATGTGAAATGGTGAGGATAAAATGTGGAGTAAAATCTTGCTTTTTCTTTTCTTATTTTGGTGGGGTATGCCTAGACAGCAGAAGATGCCTACTGTATAAAACAAAGAAAATGGAAGAAAGCATGGTATAAACAGATCTGTCCAGTGTGGTGGATATCCCTGCAATGTGGAGAAATGAAATTTATATTCTGTGATATAACTTGCTTCTGTCAGATGGGTGCACTGGTTTTGGAGCTTGAGCATCCACAGACCTGATGCCTGACAATTCCCTACAGTTTCTCACAGACCTTCCACCTGGGCCTTATTTTGTGGCAGGATTTCCAGCCACTGTAAATACACCTCTGAATGGGTATCTCCCAGCCCATCACTCACACACTGCAGGTGTGTGATGGTTCCACTATGGACAGCCAGAAGACAAAGTGGGAATAGAACAGAATGTAATCACGTGTAACACCCTCAACACTATATTCTGTTGCAAACCACTGATAATCAAAAGTGCAAAACATAGATAATCACAGACTAAACCAGAAGGAATACCCAGTGTGCATGGTTAGCCCTGAAATCTGATTCTCACTCTCGTAGCATATTCACATTGTGATGCTGCCCTGTCAAATATCCTGTCTCTAAATTCTACACACATTTTTCCAAAGTGAATTTTTTATGTTGCAAATTATGCATCTCCCCATCCCAGAAGTTGTTAGTTAATTGAAAAACAATTAGAATACCATGGAACTACACAGAAAATTATAGCAAAATTGAGTGAGAAGGTCAGATTACTGGAAAAATGAATCTATGTGGATTGAAGACCTTCCAGAGAGCTGCAGTGGATATATTACTTGTCATCTTGAATGACATTTGGCACTTCAAGACCTACTAGTAATTGCTTGAACAAAGAATGGGAATGCTGCATGCAACTCAAGAACATGGCCAGCATGCTGGGGGAAAGACAGGTATTATACTAAAGTGAGTAATTCAGAAAAACATTCCTAAGGCAGAAGAAAACATTAAATGAGAGGCTTATTAATTAAGCAGTTGTATGTCTTGAGAACGGGAAATGTAGTGGAAACAAGTACACCACTTCTTAATTAAAAGTAAACAAACAAATATGTCTCCGAGAAACTCATATGGCGAGAAGGTTTTGTGGTTGGTATTCTGTTACAGCTATGAGGACCCACAGAAGGCAGAGATGTAGCAAGTCACAGTGTAAATCTAGAGACCAACTCCCTGTCTGAGGAGGGCGGGTATTCAGTTAAGGAACTCTACTGGATTTCCATTAATTATGAAAGATTTGATGGCTGTTTTCTGGACTCACTTTCAGCCCAGATATGCAGAAGAAATGTTTGCTAGCCAGTATTTTCAGCGTTCCCATTGTCTGCCTGACAACATATGTTAAAGTAGGAGTAAAAATTACAGAATCCTCTTTGGTTGATCTTAAGTATTACCTAGCACAGAGACTGCCAACAAGCTAAGAGGTTATTGGCAGAGTTACAAAAAAACTGTTGGTCTCTACAGGATTTAAGATCAAAGTTGTAAACCTAAAAGGTTTAAAATTTTTTTCAGTGACTTTAGTAGCCTGTGGTTGAGTTTTAACATATCCTTTGCAAATCTTTTCAGTTTTGATGTAAATCATTTTTGTAATGGAAAATCCCTCATGTCTCCTAGTAGGTGATTTCATTTTTTAATTAGAAATCCTTTCCAATCCAAATTTGTAACCCTCACAGTCTTTTTTTTTTTGCTAAAGAGCTCTTTCTTATCAGATACCTCTTCCTCACATAGGTATATGTAGTTAAGGTTCAAAACTCTTCTCAAAACATCTATTGGATAAGGTAGGTTTGCCTTTTTTATCTCACTATACAGCAGATATTCCTGACCTCATATTAGTCATTAAATTATTTTCTGGATATTTTTTGGAATCCATTCCAATTTTGACCATTCTATCATGGGTGTAGCCACCAGAACTCGAACCACTGCTCCAATCACAGTACTTCAGCTGTGGGTATCAACTGTTCCACTGTCCATTTCTGTGCAGAAATTAGAAAGATGAGAGACACACAGTTGTGTAGGCAGCCTCAGGAAGCAATGGAGGAGTGTCTAAGCTCCAGTCCTCCAAGGTGCCTCTGGGAAAAGCCATCCTCCTGACAAGGAGGGTAAAGGGAGCCTAGAGACACCAGCTCCCCTAAGCTGAGGTTAGCCTTAGTAAGAAGCCTTGGAGCTAAAAATTGCTTTGCCCATATTGTCACTACATGATTATCTAGCAGTGTGTAGACAGATTTTCTCAGGCAGCTGATTCAGACAGAACCAGATTTACTCTTTGGCCATGAACCAGGTTCCTGGTTCAAGAACTTTCCTGACAGTTTTCCATGTGGGATGTTATTCTGATTCATGTTTGGTCTGCAGCAATAACTCAGTCCCTCCATACAGGAATTTTATGCTTTTCTACCTTGTTTTCTTGGAAGATCTCAAAAATGCTATAAATATTCATTGATTTACATTCAAGATAGTCCAAGGAAGAAAGTAAATATGACTGCCTTAATAAGATTCTTCTGAGCCTTGTTTTAATGTTACATGTGAGGTCAGTTTCCAAGAGGGAAATAGAGCCAGTTTCTCATGCAAACTACTGAGTCCATCATATCTCTCCACTTGATATTAGAATCATTGTGCTCTGCACTTGAAATTATCTCCTCCTTTGTCTGTGTAAGTAGCCAACCCTGTTGCTATAGTACACAAATACTAGGCTGTATGCTGGAAAGGAACCTCCAAGTATGTGTTGAATTCAAGGTGTTGAATGTGGCTCCTTTTTATCAACAGACGGGTTTTTTTCCTCTCAACATTCAAAAGAAGAAGGAAATGTGGAAATCACTTCCCCAAAAACATAATGGAATATTCCTGGTTCATACATTTCTCCTTTTGGGTTGCACCCCCTTGGCTTGCAGAGGAAAAACTTCAAAAGGAGAGGGTAGGGAGTTGTTTTTCAGTATGTTTGCCTAAGCTGTGGTCCTTCGTGCTATGAGAAATCTCTCGAGCAGCTTCAGCAAGAATCTTCTTTCTGCTCCCTTCCACATCCTCCTTTATTCCTACGTCCTCCTCCCCCTCCTCACTTTCTTTCATGTGGATCAAGGCCTGGAAAATGACAAGCCTCTTGATTAATAGATACAGAAAGTCTTCTTATGTAATTTATTTGCTTTCTGCACCTGACTAGAATCACTAGGTTTATCTGGAAAGGAAAATATATCGTCTTTCCTGACTCCGAGTGGCAGCAGAGAGAGCTGAGCATGTGATATCAAGCTGCGCATGGAAAGCAAACAAAACGCCATTTCTGTATTTTGTAAGCATCTCAGGTCATAAAAGTGTCAGCACACTGTATTTCTTGCTGGGATTCTCTCTGTTTTATTATCTGAGCCCTTTCCATTTTGTTGAATGTGCAAGGAGAGTCTCCAAAGCAGGCAACATCTGTTTCCCTGTCATGTTTTTGATTATCAGCTCCATATTCCTTGCAAGTCTCTCGCTCACATTTTCCAGTCAAACTCAATGCGGGCTTCAACAGTGAAGACACTTCCTTATCTCCCTTCCCCCAGACTCTCCATCCATCATTCTCACATGCTGGCTCACTAAATGCTGATGCAAGAGGCCTGTTCTTACACTTGGGTAACACACTCATGACCTCTCCAATTTGTTTTGTTTGCTTAAGTCTAATTGCTGTAAGGATGCCTGCCTCTTGGTCCTTGACAGCGGAGGGGTCAGAGGAAGGAGGCAGGTGGGACATCTGACTGATTTTTGCTTTGGTACCTGTGGAGAACAGTATCCTAATGCAGTTTTAGATGTGTTTCCCAGTTTTCTTCCCTCAAGAGGAAGTTTCTTCCCCTCTTTCTCAGTTCCCAATTGCTAAATCAATCTCTCTATCCTTTGCCAAGAGATCTGTTTTACCATTTATGCAGGAATTTCAATCTGCAGATGGGGATTCTGCCAATGAGAATCAATTAAATCAATTGTCTTTTGACTATGGTATTGCACTTACAGGATATCCAGCACACTGAGATTTGGGAATGCAGAAATGTAGGTTACATTGAACTGAGTGGTTTCTCCAGTGACGTTTTGTATTCATTTTCACAGAATCTGTTTGTGCAGAACATCATCCAACAGTCACAGGGTGATGCAACTAGTGCTGCAGTTGAGATACAGAAGTGGCATTCTGTATGAGAGAATTGTATCTACTTATTTAAACTGTAGATTCCTGTCACCACAGGTAACTCATCCATCCATCCATCCATCCACCCACCCATCCATCCACAACAAAACCATTTTGTGAACCCACATGGCAAAACATCCCAAAATGTCTCCTTGATCTGAGGGAGACTGGTCTTCATACATGTGTAGATTCTTGACAGTTCCTCGTGCAGCTTGATTAATAGGTGTGTGAAAGAGATTAAGGGTTTGGCAGGTCAGTAACAGCACCAAACTGACTCCATGATGAAAGGCGACGAGGACTGAGTAAAGAAGAAAAACAAAAGAAAGTGGCTCCTTGCAGAGTACCTGTCACTAAAGATGTCTGCAGGAAACAAAGGATAAGGGTGAGGAAAAGTGGGGAGAAGAAATAGATGGACACAGCCCAGGTAGAAGCCAGGCATGGAAGACCCCAGTCTTTGTTGGTGGGCCCACAGGGCGAAATGTGAGTGTAAAGGCAGAGCATTGTGAGAAATTGCAGTGCCCAGGCAGCTGCAAAACAGGAGTGTCCTAGAAAGGGAGTAGGAATTCCTGAGGAAATAAAAGGTGGAGGAGAAGAAAGGGAGCTGCAGTAAGGTGGGTTACTGGGAGAGTCAGAAGGTACAGGCTGTGAATAGCCTGAATGGGAATCATGGGCAGGGACAGAGAAATAAAAACAAGTGATCAGGAAGAGAAGGAAGCAATAGAAAATTGTGGTGGAGGAGATTCACAGAGTGGTGTGTAGGAAAAAGAGATAGGACAGATGAGGAAAAAAAGATAAAGAGTGTGAGTGAATATGGGCGTGCTCATAAAAAGCAGAAAGAGGAGGAGGAGCAGAGATCACAAACAGCAGAAACTTCCTGTCAGGGATCCAGGAATAGAACACACAATACCATAGCTGAGGTTACTCATCCACAACCTTTGCTTATGTTTCACACATCCTTTATTTATTAGACAATTTTCTTCTTCTTTTTTTTTTAATATGAATGCTACCTTTATGATCAGAAATGTATTTACACAATATATTATTTCCTGTTTTTCTAAACACAGTATAGATTTTTTTTTGGTGTTGTTTTAGTATTTACTGCATACTTATGAATGATTGGACCTAGCTAAAATTGTCTCCTAGGCTGGCTCCTTAATTCCAATTCCACTACATAAAAGTGTGAATGGCCTCATTAGTTTTATTGGTATAATTTGCCATAATGTTTTTAATAACTTAATCGGGAAATTTGTAATATTAGACTGTTCTATTTAATACATTTTTTTTAAAAAGGCATAATAATTAGCTTTCCCTTTAATAAAATACACAGCAGCTAGTTTGCATTAGTGAAATCAAATATTTCAGCTTGAAAGTGAATCATCGCCTAGAGAAAGTGCCTAAAGAAAGCATTTCAGTTATCTTGAATTAAAATTTGAGGTGGGGAGTGTGTGTGGGTGTGTGTGGGTGTGTGTGTGTCCTGTCCTGCCCTGTTCCTTTAAACCCATAGGATAGGAAAAACAGCATGAAAAACCTCAGATTGGATGTCTGGGCACCAAAAAGCCTTTGGGAGGACACTGAACTTCTGAGATGGGTGGTGGGAGAGAAGGTGGCTGCGTGTTACATTTTCAAAAGGCTGTTCAGCTGCACATCCAGCAAGAGGCTCTTGAGCATGAATTAGTTAAATTTGTGAAGGCATTCACTCTCATTATAGAAGAAACCACATATCTAGACAGTATCAGGAACTGAATGAGATTATAGGAAAAATGTGGATCCTGTTACTGTGCATTAGTGACTTCAGTTTTCATTCATGGATATTTCAAGATGTGGTCACCAGGAAACACAATGCAATAAAAGGCAATGTACTGTGCAATGGTACAAGGAGAGTTGATTGCAAGACAGATTGATTCAGGGCTTAACTCTGCAATGGATGTAAAAACAAGAGCCAAGAAACATCAAAATTCCAAGTGCGGTTTGGCCTCAACTTGCTATGTGGTCCCTTACACAATACAAAGGTGCCACAAGGTTTTGCCCTGTCTTGATCTCATGTGCTTGGCCTTCCCAGTTTTCTCCCCCTTGCTTTGACAACTCTTCTGCCCTTTATTCTGCATTTGGGAACCTCTGTCTCGTCCCTGCCTTCCACACAGCTCTCTTGCAATGCTCCTCCCCACCCAGGAAGTTTGCAGCCTTCCTGTACACTGTGTTGTTCCTTCATCTCTTTGTCCTTTATGGGTTTCTGTATCAAGTTTGCACCAAGGGGCAGTTGCAGTGCTTTAACTGGGAGATGTCAGGGCACCAGTTCTACTGTCTGGGCCTGGTTGATTAATATTCAGGGTAGATGCAGGCTGTGATTTTTTTGCAGGCAAGTTCCCATTCCATTTGAAAATGCAGTTCTTATTGAGAATGCATGATTGATAACAGCAGAAACAAATCTAGAAAACCTGACAAAAGCAATCATAATGTTATTAAAAACAAAGAAAGTGTTCTTTGTGTCTAATTTCTATTCTGTTTAAAAATATTTGCTCATAAAGCCTATTTGCCTGTCATTTGTGGTGCAGCATTCCAACATCTACAATTTTATAGTCCAGACAAACTAATTCAGACTGGTAGAAAAGCTCCTACTTTAACTCTGGCCATATTTTGCTGTTGGGAGTGTGCCACCTTATGACCTGTGCCACTTTATGAAGGGCTCCTGGCAAACTTTCTGTGCTTCTGATCTTGCAGTCTGCTGCAGCTGCTTCCCCACAATCCCACAGTGTATACATCATTTGACTGCCTAAATCCAGTGCTGTCTTTGAGCCTCGATGCTGTGCATCTGACCTCACCTGTCAAAGGATAAGTAGCAAGATCTACATGATGGAAGCATGAAAAGAAAGTAGGCTTTGTCAGACAGAAGCTTTTAACACAGATTTCAGTAGTGTGTGAAATGAATGGGAAGAGGGAGAGCAGCAGGTGGAGCAAATACAACATGAGAACTTTACCACAGAGCCAACTTCAAACGTGCCTTCCACGGCCCCCTGAGTGCCCCTGTTCCTGTCCTGCACTGCAGGAACCCAGTTACACTGCCTCCTATTTTGTCCCTTCTGCAGGTCACCAATGCAAGCCTGTCACCTTCACATTCTTCCTGTCCTCACCTCGTCTGGCTTCCACCTGCCTGAGGTCAGTGAGACCGATCAGAGCAGCCTTCAAACAGTTTTAGCTTTTAGGAGGCACTTGCTTGGCAGCCAGACTGGGACGTGCTAGGAGTGCTTTGCTGCTGAGGTTCCACCGTGCTAAGCTGCTTTGTCCTGTCTTTTTTTTTAGGGTTGTGCCAATCATGTTGTAACTCTAGACTCGGGCCTTTGGTTTTAGTAGCACAATTTAAAATGCTTTGTCAATAACAGGCAACCTGAAAATGGCCTGAAAACTGGCTTACAATCTATAGCTCTCCAGAATTTTGCAGAATACATTGCACACTGAACAATACTGTTGATATTTTTTAGATCTTTCCAACAAGAGGGTGAGGCTCAACTTTCTCATGTCTGCGGGCATGAGGGTACTGTCTCAGGGTGATGGGAATAGAGAAAAGCCCAAGAATCAGAGAGTAAGTCACTGGGTGACAAAATGAAATCCTACTCGGGAAAAAATATAAACCAATACATATGGGGAAAATTATCTACAACACATTTTTCATGAGGGGAGCCACGAAAATAGGTAGGCTAAGAAAGAGACCTAAGTTTCAGAGCAGTCTGTAAATTAGACATGAGTTTCCAATGTGTCAGCAACACAGTTTGGGATGCATGCACAAAGGCACCACATCAGAGAACGTGATTGTAAACCCCCTCTTGACGTGTCTGGTGTGACCACACCTGGAAGTTTTGGGGACTTTGAAGTCAGTGGAGTTGTGCCAAAGAACACCAGCTGAGCATCTGCCTGTTGGGTTTGTTTATAGCGGCTTCATTAGAGCTTGTTATTGACAAATCGGGTGAGTCCAGTCAAAAGGAACAAAAGTTATGACAGATGGCAAGGCCCACACCTGTAAATGTATGTGTGTGTGTGTATATATATATATATATATGTATAAACAAGTAAACTCTATATGATAAATGTTCAGATGTTAGGGAAGTGACATTTATTCAAATTCCAAACAGCTGGCTGGTTTGGCTGCAGCTATGATGCACTTTAGGACACATTCCCTAAGGATGTTTGTGGAATGGTTGGTCTTTGCATAGATTTGCGTGACACCGAAGGTCTCTGAACATGGGTATGGGAGCAATGTTGGGGCAGTGCTGTGNTGCATTTCTCAAGCCTAACCCTATAGGCTTGTTTTGTCTCCATATCTGATCTTAGTTGTATAGAAGTTTAGTTTAGATGAATACATCTCAGTATACGTGTCTAGATTTTTGTCGCTTAGTGTATGACAGGTGAAGTTGCCATAAAGTTCCAAATATTTTCCATTTAATTTTTAAAGATACACTGGCTAGTCAAGGCCATTTAATGCCATGTCCCTTGAAAGGAATTCCCAAAGATGTAAGTTCTCTGTCATTCTGTATAAGACTATCCAGGACCTGATTCGGAGCTCTGGAATTCAGTGAAAATCTTTCCATTGACTTCAAAGTATTTTCGATCATTCCTAGATAGTAGCACAAAGGTCACTTCTTTCTTTCTTTCCAGTTGGGTTGCCTGAAACTGCACAGTGTATGATTGGATCCCTATGTCCCTTGCACATCTTGCATGCCAGCTCCCTTTAACACCTTCTGTGAAGCTCGTGATGTTAAAAGACACACTCAGTTGCTGTAGTCATCTTCTTGCCAATCTGGACCCCAGCTGCTCAAGGTCTAACAGATTGTTCTCAAAGGACAATGTGAAAGCAACTTTTGATGTATCCACTCAATTTAGCTGAACACCTCTAAACAGATGACTGTGAAAGTTGGAGAGTTAATCTAGTTTTAGGTACAGAAGCCTCAGCAGCAGACAAGTGATTACAAACTTACCTATTCATTAAGTTTGATAAAGGTAGATATTTTTCATATTTTTAGTGACTATAATACAGAAGAATCATAATGCTGAAGTGCCTACAGAGAATTTAACCACTTAACCATCAGAGACCCAAATGACCCACATCACAGACACAGATGAATGTGGATACATGACCAATTCTAAGGGAGGCTTTTATTCACAGAAAAGAACAAAACTTATGAAGTCTGCACTCAGTAAGACCCATGCTAAAGACTAATAAGCTTCATAGGGTGAAAACTCTTAGAGTTTCTGTCATGTTTTGTTGCCACCAGATGATGCCAGAGGTCAATATGGGGTTATTCATCTTTGTATGGGAGGCAGGAAATAAAAATCCTGGAGCTACCTGCTGTTCCTGAAATGTTCAGTCTCTCCACTACCTGACTGATGCCAACATCCTCCAGATAGTGTTTAGCTACAGTTTAGATCCTATTGTCCTGGAAACACAAAGTCTGCTAGTTTCCTTAACATTTAACTTTTGGTATCCTTATAACAAAAACTTGAAGGAAGTGAAATTATCTATCACAAATAAATTATGTCAGTGTTTTTTCAGGAGATTCAGTCCCATCTCTGAAGCTGGTCTAAACTGTGGATGGTCCTCCTAAATTCACAGACTCTGTTTCTCTCTAACAGTGTACAATTCACCTGTGCTGTCAGCCTTCTCACTTGGACATTTCTATTGCATGTGACAGTGCAAGAAGACATCATTAACTAATAATGATGTCTAATGAATGCAAAGAGCTGAAGTTGAAAAAATACATAGCAGAGGAGGCAAGACTATTTGTCCTTGTCATGCCAGCGGACCAGAGAGTGGAAAAAGAACAAAGTTGAGCAAGGTAAGGGAGAGGTCAGTGTATTCCCAATCATAAGGGTAAAATGGCAGCAAAGTAGCAGCATGCCTTACTAACAAAACCTGCAAAGAAACAAATAAGAAAGGCCTCATATGTAGAAACACACTCCAAATACCACAAGCACTGATGGAGAGGAAATGAGATGATGGGCAAGTGGAATGGGGGAGAGCACCTCTGGCGAATCAAACAGAAACCCTCTGTATCACCTGGACACGGATTTCAGACTCCAGCCTGCAGTTTGGAGGCTCTCAGAAGCTTCTCTGACCATGTCAGGCAGGCCTGTTTTTGTGCTTCTGTATCAGTCCCAGACACGTGTAGGCAGGTGGAGTATTTACTCTATCACAACTTCATACTATCTTTCTTGAATTAATCCATATCTCCTAGAGAACTGCTTGATCCCTGATGTGTCATAATTGTCACTGTTATTGTGAAACTGAGTGCCCAATCTTCCAGTGTGAAATCTTCTCTCAAAGGTAATAGGAATTATGAAATAATTATGGACTGTGACCTGTGGTGAATCAGGAACACCTTCCATGGCTGAGGGCTTGGAGGTGGACATCAGAGAAAATCATGTATAATCTTTTGCAGACCAGAGCAGAGGAGAAGAGAACAGACAGCAGTGGAATGCACTTAAGAGAAATAGATACACACATGAAAGAAAAAGGCCTTGATATTTAAAATATTTATTGTCTTAAAAGGCATGAAAACTGATACTAGCCATTAACTAATAGACATTCTGCCTTTGTGATGCAGCTTACATCCCTAACTAAAACCACATCTCTATTCTGACTTTGTCTGAAGCCAGGTGCACAGATGATTAAATTTTGGTCCAGCTGTAAGGAGAGTGTCTCCATCCTGTCCTCTCCTCTAAGCACACACCATCTGTGTGATACTTATTAATCTCCTTTTGCTGGGCTGACATACTGAGCCCACGTTCTTCCAGCATCAGTTGTCCTTGTACTGTCAATCTGTGCAAATGGAAGGGATCTAAGCCTAAGGGAGTAACGGGCTCTGGGAGTAGGCTTCTGCTGTATTAAAGCAGTATTAACTGCTCTGCTTTAACCTTGATGTTGCTCATATGTGTTTTCACAAAAGAGACTTGGGGCTCTTACTGTCCACTGTTTCCAGCATGACTTATACATCTGTATTCACTATATTTAAATGCTGTGTTGCTGTGAATGTCCTCTGTGTGAATCAGAAGGGGGAAGAGGTTGGCTTTGTATCTCCAAGCATATGGATTCCTTGTAATGAGCAGAGGGTAGATTGCTTAAAGGATTCTTATTTTATTTTCTGAACATAATTTTTGAGCCCCTGTTCCTGTGTCATAGGCCTGCTTGTAGCAGGAAATGATAAACCCAGACCCTGCGTCTTTGAGGAAAGGATAGGTGGAGAAAAGGACTTCAAATACATGTATGTTTTTCATAAAAAGATAAGACAGCTACTTTAAGTGTGCAGAACATACCAGAGAATAGAAACAGACTCAATTTTTATATATATATTTTTTTTACTTTTTTTGGTTTTTCCTCTGGTCTAAGCCATGGAGCCTGACCAGATCAAATATATATAATACATTTGACCCACATGCAAATGCTATTCAGACCTGGATCCAGTTCTATCACCCAGGTTTTCCACTCTAGCAGATGTTGAGCCACACAAGATGCATTCAAACTTCCATTTCAAAAAGTTCCTTCAAAGCATGTCACTATTGACTGACCTTACCTTTTATTCTCTTCATTTCCTCTAAAATGCAAAAAGGCATTTTCTTCCTCATTTTTCACAAGGCATTAGGATCTATTTTCTGTTGAGGATGGTGCCTTATTGATGTGACTCTGCCCTGCACTTCCCAGAATTATTTCAGGGATGATGCACTAGGGCTGCCCAGGGCACAGCCATAAGGACTGAGGCCTCGAATGTGTAAACTTTGAGAAGAGCAGGTAGAGAGCAGAGAAAACACCTGTTGGATTCCACAGATAAAAAAGGATGATAGTGGAGATTCAACACTGCTTGTTGAATATATTTTGTCAGGAAACAACATCATCCTTTACCCCACATCACCCACAACTGGTGTCTCACCAAGGTACCAGAACAATGTTCAAGAAACCAGAAGGAAGAGGACAGATCTGTGCTCTCTCTGCTTTACCAGTAAATCACCCACCAGTACTGCATCAGTTTCCATCTTACAGTCTGATTAGAATTTAGGGTGTGATAGGCCTAGGCCAGGCCAGACAGACATGCCAAAATTACTAGAGATTAGGAGAAAAAAATTAAAGCGTTGACAGGAAGGCAACTACTTGCCAAAAGCATTCTGTCAAGTGTCCTACACCATTATTTGCATGCCATAAATAGCATATTCTGCAGAACATTGTCCCTTGATAAAAATAGAAGCCTCAAGTGAAAGAACATCCAGAGAAGTGAACTGCTAAAAGTGAGAGAGAGGAGAGTACAGAAATCATGAGCTGTGGTTTGCAGCCACTTCCTAGCCACAAAGACCTTGCTTTCCTCAGACACCTAAGAAAGTTTTTAAGGGAAAACTGTAGTTCAAGTACAACTACAAACATATATAAAACATAATAAATAAATAAATAAATATTTATGGAGTAGTTCATTTGATTAGTGGGTTAGCAGACAGATATAGGTGTAAAGGAAGAGTAGAACAGCAGATCATAGAAAGGCTTCTTCTAGAAGCACCAAGTTCCATATCAAGATAGTTTTTAGTGAACTCTTACAGTAAATAGGGCAAGAAATATTTTCCAAAATGAACAATTCTTATGTAAATGTAACAAACGTATTCAGACATAGTTTTCTTTGTTTTGTTCAGTAATGGTCAATAAGTTGCTAAACTTGGTATAAGCTTGTTAATTGCTCACTCTGTGACATGTAAAACACAGTCCAAACACGGGACATTAGTGATAAAAATGGATCTTGGTTTTATCTAAAATTTACCTCAGGGTCATTCTTGTAGCCCATCCTTAATTCTGCTCTGAGAAAGGCTGTATATCCTCTTCTCTCCTGCATGGAACTGGGTGAAAAATGTGAAAATGAGGAAAATAATTAAGAATAATGGGATATAATAACTTTATGGTGACATTATTAGTGAGATGATTTACTGCACTTGAAATTATAATGCTTTCACAGGGGAAAGAATTGGCCTTGCTGGAGAAAAAGTAAGCAGGAGAGCAATGAAGTAGCCAACAAGTAAGCACCATTTCCCACCAACATCCAGACTAACAGGGCAACTGCCAAACTTCAGGCTTCAAAAACAACACAGCTAGAGAATCCATTGAACATTTGTAAAGCCCTGGGGACAAAGAAAGGGAGAGAAGATGAATGTACAGGACTGTCAGTGGGTTGTCTTTGTAAGCAGATATGTTGTTCTGCTAGGTTAGAGCCGGTATACTCTGTAAGTTTTTTTACTTTCAAAAAATAATCCTTCTCATCAGGACAGACTCTTGACTGGAGAATAGGACTGCCCTTGTTTCTGGAAGGAGCAGAGCAGGAAGTGCTACAGGGAACCAAGGCTCAGCAAAGGAGTTCTGGTGTCCTTCAGGCCAGCCTGAGGAACCCTTTCACAGGCACAAACACCTGCCCCTCACACAAACCTTGCCAAGGTTCTGGACCTCCATTAAGAGCCATTAAAAGGGGCTGCTTTTAAAGCTTCTGCCATAGACCCTTCTGGCTAAAAGGGGCCAACAGAAATTACATGCATGAAATCTGTGTAAATGGAGAAAGTATGCTACATTTGAAAAATAATGATTCAACTTCATTGTAAGCATTCTGTCTAAAGGAGACTTTTTTTTTCAATAGGCTGAGGAGACTGATAAGAAATTGATTCCTAGAGCAATTACAGGTATTATTTTCTGCACATACTTCTCTTTGTTACAGAAATTCAATACCAGAAAAAGCAAGCAGAATACAAAGCTTATTCCCTCCACTGTACCTCAGTTAGCATAGTACTGCATCTTCCCCTGCTGCAGTAAAATAAAAGATAAGACCAGCACTAAAGAGCTGGGAAAAGAGCTGGAAATTTAATTCACAGACAAATTAGCTGCATTGCATTTAATATTCCCAGTGAGGAAATGAAGAGAAATTTATTCTGTTCCTGCTCTCCACAAATTCACCAGAGGGAATGATAACCCTAAATTAAAGAAGACTGATTGCTTTTTTTCCCCCCCAAGCTTTCATTTGCCCTAAAAGAAAATGATGAGAAATAAATGGTGCATATAAAAAAAATAAAAACCTCACTGGAAATGCTGCGGTCATTCAAATTTCTCATTGTAGTAGATACTACATTCTAAGGAGGTCTAGAAGGAGAGGAGCCCAAATTGGACAAATTCATGCCCAGTTTCAGTGGAGCAAACCCATTCAAGAAAACAAACAAAACCCAAGGAATTCTTTCTGTTCTTTCAGGGCTCATAATTTTGGAGAGTTTGCAAGTATACAGCCACTTTTTTTCCCTAAAGACTATGTGTAAGTATGGAGAAAACAGGAAGATCTGGATGAAGAAGAAGACGGATGGTAAAGGAGAAAAGAGCCTAGGAGTAGAACTATATTGATGACACCTTGGCATGGTCAGATGAAATTGAATAGGAAATACAGGCTGAACAGTAGAACTGATCCTAACGCAAGCTTAACAAAGAAGTGTGGTTGTGCCTAGAGGGCTGCAAACTGTTAAAATATTTGTCAATATTTAAGGAATGAGATGTGAACTAATACTTTTATTTGCAGCTTATGTTTATAAAGAATGTTCATCTTTCCATTTATTTAAAAATGCAAAATAGAGGAGTTGGAAAGTCTAGTTAGAGAGGAGACAGTTCAGTACCTTCTACTGCACACTTAGACCAAGAATGAACTCTGAAGAGTCAGAATGCAAAAGGGGCCTTTGATAATGGGTAGGTAAGGTACAGGATGACTCTTGCAAGGCTTGTTTCTCCTGGCCTGAATGTAGCCATGGTGCACCTTAGGCTGGCCACTCAAAGGGCTAATGACACCATAGTGACAGTCTTTGACACATTTCCCACAGCATTCTACTGGAGGAGCTGTCACAGATCTTTTCCAGCCCAAAGAGTTCTAGGATTCCTTGTAAGAAAGAGGTAAATGAAAACTGTACTCCTGTTTTGGTCAAGGACACTTTTAGCTCCCGCACAGATCCTTGTGCAGCTTCTCTGGAGACGTCTGTTCTGAAAAATATTCATCACTACTCTCTGCTTCCTTTATTTCAATTAATTCTTTTCCATGAACTTCCTTCTTATACATTGGCTATTTAGTGTACTTAGCAGGCTTTGGTGAGGGACAAATCAAGGCACATTCTGTCTACAGGGCTGTCTTCGACAATCTGCTGCTGATCCTTTCAGAGATATCCAAGGAAAGCTCTCAGAGAAGACTTCTCTTTACACAAAGATTTTGACTCACTTGAAGCATACTCTATTTCTTCACCTATGACGAATGAATTCTCTACTGAATACTAATGATTTGTCAACAGCATAATTTGCCCTCTGACAGAAGCAAACCCTAGTCTTCTGGAGCTGTGCTGTTTCACATTTCTAGGTTTAAAACATGCTATGAAGCATGAAGTAAGAACTGTGTTTCCCTGGATGCTCCCCAGGGCCTGTTTTAAAGATTGGCTTCAAAAATGTCACCTTTCAGTCCTCAGGTCCCAAGGAGGTTCCAAGGGGAAGGCTGCATATCATGATTAGTAATTCAGGGTTTCCATCCTTGATTTCTGCTAAGTATCCTGTGACTCCAGCAACTTGTAATATTTCACTTTGTCTATTTGAAACAAAATCTCATCATCAATTGCTTTGACTTCAGACATATCTTCTGCATTTTCCCCTATATGAAAACTTTCCCCTCTTTCTTCCCAGAGAAAAGTGCTGCAGAGTGACTTAATTGTCTCTGATATTTGCCTGATCGCTAGCTGGCCGTGTGGAGCCCCTAGCAAGATTTTTCTCCAGACACTTTTGACGAAGAACTAGTTTTGATTTCTTTAGCTAGTTCTCCTGAAACTCTTCTAGGATCTTTGCTTTTAATCTGCCTGACAACACTATTCTTTTCATTTTATTGGTTTGGATACAATAGACATCTTTTTGGAAACTGCCTTTTTTACTGCTAATAAACTTGCTTATTTGGCTGTTCCTATGTGCTGGCCTCCTTTAGTGCATTCTCTGGCCTTTCTCAATAGGTCACACACAGTGGTGTTACACTTCCAGTCTGGTGTTCTTCAGAAGTTTCCATGCTGTTTGCAAGGATTTCTCTTTGCTGACCTTTCTAGATTCTTTTGAACAAGCTCTCTTGTTCCTGCATAGTTTTCCTTGGAGCAGAGGACAATGGCACTGGTGTGTTTGGCCTGCAGTGCTCCTCCAGAGCTGGTGAAGCTGAGGCCTCTGTGGTCACTGTCACAGAGTGGAGCTTCCATTAGAAGGGCTAGAGCCACAAAGCTGAGCACTGCCTTTGCTCCTGTGGGCTCAGACCAGATGCTCCATGGAATAATTGCTGACAGAGCCCAAAAATGTCATCTCTGTTTCATCTGCTGGTGTGACATTTGTCAGTCTACAGGAGGGCTGTTGATGTCTCCCATTGCTGCTGTTTTTCCTGCTTCTCTGATTTCTTCCACTGTATTGAATTCAAGGCATCTTGCTATCCTGGATCAGTAACATCATCATAACAATAATCTTCCTATTTAGGCCTGAATTTCAACCAGTACAGACTTCATGTTACTTGAGATGGTGAACTTGTAAATTTGTTTTGATTATGAGCCTTCAGTGAGGTGGAGCAATGCTCTGCTTCCTGCACAGTTGATCTCTGTATTTTATATCCTGTGTTTAGTGTCCCTTTGATGGTCTTCTTTGCTCCAGGTTTCCAATATGTATGGTTAATCAGTGTCTGCATTTTGGGTTGAACGTTCTGCTTCCCTATCTGCTTTTTTAGGTTTCAAATGCTGAGTAGAAGTAAGAGTAACACTACTTTGGTTCTTTTATTAGCACCTTGTATGAAATTCATTATGCTTGTTTTCCTTTGCCTGCTGGATTACTTTCAGTCTGGATTGTGATTTTCTTGAGGATTCAGAACTTTCCCATTTTTTAATAACCCATAAGAGTATTCATGTTGAGCCTGGGCTTTTCCACACCTATCAGCTTTTTCCAGCTACCTGGGTTTTCAGGCCTGTTGGGTAGTATTTTAATTTCAGAATTAGAGTCTGGGGCCTTCATTTTGCTGAGAATGTCTGAGAATGTTTTCAATTTGCTGCAAGACCAAGCAATATCATGAAAGGGACTTAGATATGTTGGATGTTTTCAAATCAGCTGGACTTGATGAAATTCCTGCTAGGATACTGGGAGGATTGTCTGAAGCAATGCCAGCACTATTAGCTGCTATCTCTGAGGAACTGTGAGGTACAGAGATAAATGTGTTGCCTCTTACATTTTTTTTTTCAATAATGAGGGGGCAGGGGAAGCAATAGTAGAGCCTCCAGAGGTCAGCTACAAGGTGAGTGGCAGACAGGGTGGATTTATTAAGAACAAATCATACCAAACCAATCTAATATGTTCCTGTGATGGGACTTGTGGCTAGGGAAGAACGGCAGAAAGGCTATTTTAACTTTAGTGAGGCTTTGAACATTGTCTCATATGAGCTTCTTAGAAGCAAGCTAAGGAAAAATTTTCTGTGTACAATTTTCAGCAGTTGAGAGCAGTACTGACTGAAAAACGTATTTGGAGAGTAGCTCTTGATATTCACACATAACTTGGAGAGCTCTATTGCTAAGTTTTTAGTTCATCAAATAACACAGAAAAAATATAACACAGAATATATCTGGAGACTAATTCTTGATATTCACACAACTTGGTGATTGAGATCTCTATTGCTAACTTTTAAATTCATCAAATAACACAGAAAAAAGATGGCACAGAATATATTTGAAGGGTTTGAAATTACTTTAAATGATCTTGATGACCTGGAGAAATAATCTGGAAAAGCTAGGATGCAGCTTTGTGAGGAAAACAACATCTGCCTTTAGCTTCCAGTCACCAGCTGTTCATGAGTTGGACAGCAGCACTGCAGGGAGGAATCTGGATGTTGCAGTGTGTCCCAAGCTGAAATCTTCGTGCAAAGCTGCTGCAAAAGAGAGGAGCCCCTCAGTGGAGTGTTGCCACAGATCAGTGGGCAAACAGGGTCATGCTGCCTCAACTCAGCTGCTTCCCTGCTCTCAGAATCAGTGTCAGCCAGAAGAATGCCTCTGTAGTGGGCTGCTGGGGACTGGGGCAGCCTCTGATCCCATACTGTGGCCTCTTGAAAGCAGACTCTCTGCTTTCAAGAGAGGCTGAAGGTCTACTGGGAGTCTAGACATTAGCAGCAGTAGGCAAGCCAACTTCCAGTATACCAGCAGAGATTTTCTTTCCTGCAGGCATCAGTTCTGGTGTTCCAGAGCCCTAGGCTCATCTTAAGCACTAATTCAGTCTTAAGGGTAAAAGCAGCCTCTCATTTGTACTTTTCAGTCCACAGTCTCATTAACACTGAGATTCATGAAAATCTTTTATTTTCTGCCCTTCCACCACCACAAAAACTCAATGTTGAGGTGGATCTTTCATAATAGAGATTGTTCTTGACTCTGTTGCTGAAAGGCCTCCTTTATACCATATCAGTTTGTCTCTGTTTCTCTGAGGTGACTTCCTGGATGTGTTAAGGTGTCTCTGTCATGTATTTGGGATGGAGCCTTTTTACATCATCTGCCACCTCTCGAAATTTTTAGCAAAAAATGAGAGTTCTTTGCTAGGGGGTTGATCTCTGAGATTTGAGACTTCTATTACCCTTATCTTATCTGAGTTGAAGAAGAGATGAGACTATTTCTTTGTTTGGAAGAGATGAACAAAAGTGTTTGTCTCCCTTTCTTCATCTCAGGATGGAATGGCACATCTGAAGAAATAAGTAAGAAACATACTGCTGAGTAATGAACACAAAAATGCTATCTATCACCACAGCTGCATAAACAGGAGTATTGGCATAATCCGTCTCCTTTGTTCCATATGAGGGCCAGGAGAGGACTCAGCTGGAAGATCATGTCCAGTTCCTGGTGCTTTAATTAAGGGAGGATGTTGAACAGCTGGAGAGTCAGAGGACAGAACAAGGGATGACCAGAAGTCTAGAAAACCTGGCTCATGATGAAAAGCCAAAGGAATTTGCATAACTTGATTTAGAAAAGAGACAATAGAGGGGGTGGCCCATCGATGAACTTTAAATATTTTAAAAATAGACATAAAGAGAAAGGGAATGAATCTTTTTTGTGCCCATTATGGGTGGAAAATAACTGAAATTACAGGAAGGGAGATCCAGATGAAACATCTGTAAATTTTCCTTACTACTCCATGAGTGGAGACAGTCAGGGCTGTAGCTAATTCTGAATTCAGGAACAGGAGTGGACTAGATGGCTTCTCCTCTCCACTCTACTTTTCTGTTCTTCTGCGAATGTTCTCCAGTGGCTGACAAAGACTTAGTCCTCACTGATTTCCAAATGGTGCTGCTGATAGCAGGATCACTCCCACTGCAAGTGGAAGCTACCAGGACTTTTTCCAGCTGATAAAATGGAAGTGGGATATCAAGAGCAGAGTGCTCTTCAGCTCAGATGGGAGCAGGTCCCAGGTGCCTCTTGTTTTGTTTTTTTTAGTGTCGCCTGTGGATTTGAATGAGCTACTACTTCCACTGCCAGCACCAGGGTACTTTAAAAACAAGACAAAGAAAGAAGGCCACACAGCTACATAATCCTAGCTGACCCAGCAGGCCAGGTAAGGCTGTGGACAAAATAATCCATAGCTAAACCTACATAAGGGTATATCATGATTAATGTCATACCCAGCTGCCCCTGACTCTCTGGCTTCCAGAGGGACAGCTGTCCATGGAAATCAAGGAAAAAAACCCAGGCTGAGTCATGTCTGAGCTTCTCTGCTCCTCCACCCTGTGTGAGCTCAATGTCTTTGGAGACAGCTTTGGCAGCAGCTGGTGAGACCCAAAGGGTGTTCTGGGAAACAGCTTCTGTAGACCTTCCTCCCCAACTCTGTTCTTGCTCACCTCACACTTTACTCCTATTTTTCATAAATGCTGTATATTGTACTTATTTCTGGAGTTCTTTGCATGACAGTAGTCTTAGATATTTACCTAAAGGGTGCTGTATGTTTTCCTATTGAGAATATACGGTCATTGTCCTCCCTCCTTCAGAATTTCCCAGTAATAGTTCAATGACTCTCATCTGCTCCCTGAAATCTACTTTTTAAATGTTTTGTTATGGTCTGCTCAGCCTGTGGCTCTGCTTGCACACACCCTTCCTGCTACCTGCAGGTCATCACTCCTCACATGACCTCACTGGGTCTCTGACATCAAACACTGGTGTGGTCTTTCCTCCCAGCCTATTGGACTTATCCAAGCATTGCTGGTGTCAGAGTTTACAGCTCCAGGTTTTTTATGAAGGCATTATCTCTCCTCAGTGCCACCAATCACTCCAGATCTTCCTCATCTGAAGAGATAGAACGGAACAGACTTCCACAGTTGGACACAGAAGCATGCTCCTGAATTCTTCTGGGTTTTTTGGGGGGTGGAGGGAAAGGAGGAATGAAAAAAGAAATTTTAAGGATGAGATGAAAGAAAGGATACTAGAAAAAAAATTGAATGAATGCTGAGCATAAATCAAGTTCTCTTCTGTTTTTTGGAGGCAGAGGATTTTGCAGAAAGAACAACCAAATGCTTGGTAGTCTCCTAGAACACTAGAAAACTGTGTCAGAGGCTGTCCCCTTCTGCCTCCTTCCCAATTTTATCCCATTCTTTTGATCCTTCTACCCACCTGAAACCCTGCTATCCCAGGATATCCCTGTCTACTTCGCTCCCACCTGCTCTGTCTCTGACCTTGTTGCCTCTGCAGATCCCTCCCTGCCTGTCCCTGGATGCTGGATGCCTGTCCTGCAGGTCCTCTTTCAAGCCAGTATTTTTCTCTTCCTTCTCCCCTTCAGTGCTGTTTAAGGCTGCACCCAACCCTGGGTGGCACAGAGTGAGGGAGAGTGGGGCACAGCCCCAGCTCTCTGCCCTCTGCTCACATTTGGGGCTGAGCTCCCATGGCAGAAGCAGGCTCTGCACTGGGCAGGTCTTCAGCAAAGAGAACATCTGGGTTTCAGACAAGCTCTGCAGACCATGTGCAAGTGGAAAGCACTGATTTACAGCTAGGTCAGATCTGACAGGATTTTCACATGGCCACCAAGTACAGGCTGGTGTCTCCAGGGATCAACCCCCGCTAATTTCAAGCCCCTGCACGAAGCACTGAACTGCAGTGAAACCACTGTAAGACATTTTCAGCGTGGGCCAACCGTGTTTCTCACCACCCTCATTCTTGGAAGTTGCTGACCAACTTTCAGTAAAATGTTCCCAAAATAAAATTCAACCCAACACAGAGAACAAGGATGGAAAATTGCAGCCCAAAATGATTAAAATATGAAAAAATTGAAAGCAACCAAAACCCAGATCTTATAATCAGAACTGTTAGGCAACGTTAAATATAAGATTTGTTGCCCTTTCCACCTGTAACAGAGGGATGGCTATTTAAGTATTCCATTTGGGAAAAAACTTTCTTGCATGACTGACATGCAAGGAGAAAGCATTTTCCTTCTGAACATCAGGGATATGCCCAAGAAAGACCTCTGATAAGGAGAAACAGCGGTGACTGTAGGCAAACTGTTGTGATCTGAGTTATTTACATTGCTTGAAGTTCACCAGATTTTTAACCAAAGCGTTTTAAAGCCCCAGACTGAACTGAGCATTAGTGGATGCATCAGGGACAGAGGTGTCAGCTTGACCCACAGTGATTTGCCATCTGTGAAAAGCAAACAAATACAACCAACTGGAGGAAGGAGCATGGTGACTGTAATAGGAACTGGAGCACAGATTCACAGAGGATCTTTGTGTTTGGACTCACGAGCCTCTGACCATGTTAGTATTGAAAAGTAAGCAGCTGCAAAAGCCCAGCTACACAGATCTGTGTGAGAACCAAGCTTTGGCTGTTGACTGCTTGACATTCTACCTGCAAGGCTGGACCAGATGTGTAATTATTTCCTATGCCATTTTCTTTAGTTTTCAAAAGAAGACAGCTAGTCTTCCAACCAAGTTTGTAGCTAGTATTTTTAAGGTTTTTACTGAATTACAATGAAAAGGCTCCAGGATTTTACAACATGTCCACTTTTTTCAATCATATTCAGGGGTTGTAATAAAAGATATTATCTCTGTGCCAAATTTTGATTTCCTCAGATTACAGCTTCACAGCTAAATCAGGAATATTAGTGGCATCAGAGAAAATACCACTTTTGGGACATCACTTCTTCTTTGAATCGAGTTCCTTGCTGAAAGAAGAAAATGTATCTAGATGCAAAGTACAGCCTCTTAAAAGCCACAGCATAAACACAGAGATTTTCCCCCTTTCCTGACCCAAAATACAGTAGTCACAGGCTATTTTTAATTCATGTAAAATTATGATAATCATGAAAGCATAAACTTTATGGTTTGCTGAATTGGCTGCAATGTGCATGCCTAAAGTAGGGAAGTACTGAGATCAGCATAATGAGATTTATGACAGAGGACCCTGCAGACAACTTGAAGGCTGAAACAAAGATCAGGCCAGACCAGATGTAGCTACATTTCTTGCTGTGCTGTGTACCAGAAAAATGCTAAAAAAAAGGCACAGGGAGTGAAGATTTCCAAACATATTAGCAGCACTCATGTGATGTGATCATAGCGGTTTTAAGGCCACAGTGCCTTGAAGGCCAGCAAGTACTGGGTTCTTTTTATTGCTTGTACCAGCATAGATTGATATATATGACCCAAACCTGACATCTAGTGGAGGAAGAACGAGGGCAGGGTTTTCCCTGCTTTCCCAGGGAAGCGCTGGGCTCTGTGCACACAGGGAGAGCCCTTTGCTCTTCTCTTCAGAGCTGACCTGGAGGCCGCCTGCTGCATGGCTCAGCCTGGGTGGGAAGCAAACCAAGGAGCTCCTGGGCACTCCAGTGTGCACACCTTGCCTAGTTCATGACACCTGTACCCACAGCTATCCAAGGCAGAAACCAGCTCCACAGTGCTGCCAGCAGATAGTGAGCTCTGAAGGCTGAGTTTAGGAAAGTTTCAAAAGACAGTAGTAATGACCATGTCTGGTTGAATTTGGATAGGGTCTTGTGAATGCATCTAACAGAAAGAATAGGTGTTCACTACAGCTGCACAGATGATGTAGGTGACCTACAATTTCTGCTGCCAGGAATGTCAGGTCTGCACTCCTGGACCAGCCAGTTCAATGCTAGGTCGTGAGGCTGCAGCTCTTTTTATCTTCCAGCTTTTTCCCAGTGCTGTAGGTCATTCACTGCTCCATCTGAGCTGCTTCATCTGGGAGGCTAACAATACTTTGGGAATGTTTTAACAAGTTTCTGCCTCATCCTCTGCACCTGCCACCATAATATCCCAATTCTCAGCAAAAAATCAAAGCTTCAGGCTCTCATACTTGCATGGAAATGTTGAAGGCATGAACCCTAAAGGCTAAAAGAGGCCAAAAGCCAAATTAAACTGTTCAGGGTTTAATTTTCATATCTTGCAAATTTAAATCAATATAATAAATTTGTTGGTGCTTCAGTCCTGCTGAGAGCACTTACAGGCCATTAAAACTGTCAGAAGACAAAGGGTATTTTAGTTGTTTATACACTGCATGTAAAAATAAACATCTCCCAAGTGCTAGTAAAGAGTCCAGGTTTTGTATCTGGGAGTTGTAACTACTCACACTGTCTGTGAATCATCATTTTGGTAGGATGAAGCAGCAAGTTACCAACAGTTTAGGGATTCATTAAAACCCCTGAAATAGCCTTGCTTGCCTGAGTGAATGCACAGCCATCAGCCACTGCCAAAGATCTTAGCTACAGGGCTCTGCCCCAAGCAATCACAATGCTGACAAGGTGATGCATGTTTTTAGAAGGGATTTTTAGTCTCCTGATAGCAAAACAAAGTTAGTGTTACACAAACAGTACAAAGTTTACTACAGGATTGAGCTTTAATCTCTGGTGGTTGCTTATTGACTGCAGGAGAAACAGAAGCTACTCAGTGAAAAGACCTCCTCAAAATCCTGTTTGCAGGCAAACTTGAAGGAGGGGCTCTCACTGCCTGCAGCTTTCTCTGAAACCCACAGTAAGTCTGAACCCCATAGTAGGTCTGAATTGGAAGACAGGACAGACTGGGCCTGGGTAGTTTAAAATTCCTGTTTATTCTGCCATGAGAGGACTTGGTTCATCTTATTATGCTTCATGATTTTGACCTTTCTAAAAGTTAGAAAAGCAGAAGCTGTGATGGTTGAAAGAATGTCACGAGGTATATAGGAAGACTTGTGCTACCAGCACAATTCTGGAAGTCAGAGAAAGCAGGCTTGGGATACTTGCTACCCCTGCTACCTAATGCATCTCAGAGGAGACAGAACAAGAACTGAAGAAATCAGTTGCATTTCTTCTTCCTCTTCCAATGAGTTCCTCATCTTGGGCTCTTTACTAGCAGAGAATTGTGAGTCCTAATTTTCAAATGCAAACACAGGTACTTCAGTCAGTGAGACACAGGGTGACTGCAGTTTGACAGGTTGTTTCTGTGTACATAACCTGCATGTTTATTTGTGACAGAAGTGTACAGAATGGGACACATGGGGCTGATTTTGGTGAAGCTTGCAACGCTTGCTGATCTGTGGTGGGAAGTTAATCCTGAAAATTAGGATATTTACTTCTTCCTGTACATTTTTTAGAAAAGTCAGACCCAGCCACAGCTGTTTTAAGACTTCATGTTTCCACATACCTTTCTAAATATCTATTTTAATCAGGACTGCAGAAGTAATTGCAACAAACAATTTAGAAAATTGACTTTGTCTGTGTTTTGTACATGTTTCTGCACACTCTGGCATGGTTTGCTAAAACATTAATTTGCATAGCTTTCAGTTCTTGCTACTTCAAAAGTATGTAAGTGCATTTCCTGGGCAGCATTTATGTTGGTTTGATTAGACATCTGGGTCACACAGCTTCACTTCCATTCCCTGAAAGGCTGACCTTAGATCTCAGAAACATGTTTCATATTGTGGGATTTGTTTTTCGCCAGTGTTTTCACATGGTTTGCCCAAATTCTGTATGTTCCTTTTATAGTGTATATCTGTGCTCCAGCATGTATTGCAAAAGCCCAGAAGATATTTGTTACAGAAGAGAAGGGAAGACCTGTAGAAAACACTTTGTTTTTTCCACAGCACTGGCCCTGACAGTGACTTGCACTCAGAATCTGGACATAGTTTTACAGTGTGTTCATGCTGGAGCAGGTTGGATGTAGCCTCTGTATTTACTTCTTTCCAGATTTCATGTTCCTGAATTCCATCACTATGTTCCATAACTAATTGTTCAGTCATGGAGCTGTCCTTAGGGGTAATCTAACAAATGATGTTCTGGGACATCCTTTGAGCAGAATTAGTGGAACAAACAATGCAGCTTGTTTTGAGATGGAACTTATGACAGAATTACACAACTGAAATAGCAAAGGACCTAAAATGTCCTCTTCAGGCTGCTGTTCAAAACAGAATGAAGAGAGGCACAGAGGTGCAAGCTTCCTCCTACTCTCATGGCTGCATCTGCAAGTTTTCCTCATCCTGGAGTAGAGGATTCATAGACGGATGTGCAAGATAGACTGAGACAACTCTCAGCAGCTCTTCTGTAAAACAGATGGCTCCAAGTTTTGCATTCAGTGACATTAGAGCCCCTGGAAGAGAGAATGACAGTTCAGGGGCTTAATTTCTGCTCCATGTTATTCTTTTCTTCAAGGTTCCCTACACCTCTCTCAGCAATGGCTATGGTGTGTCTTTCAGACTTTGAAGCTTATGCTAAAAAGTATCTACCCAAGATTGCTTGGGATTATTTTGCAGCTGGAGCAGATGACTGTACCACACGAGATGAAAACATCCTGGCATATAAAAGGTAATGGGAAGAGGAAATGAAGGGAGTCTTACTGGGACCTTTTAAACTGGTTTTGTGCAAGAGTTTGGACTTGACAAGCAAAGACACCTAACACCTTGTCCTTTCCAGGGGGGTCCCCAAACTAAATGCAAAACCTGAGCAATATATACTGTATGCTCTGGTGCCAGACTGGGTATGACACGGGCTGTATGAGGCTTTAGGGATGCACAGGCAAGGCACAGGCAAGTGCTAGGGTAGGGTAGGGGGCAGTGTGTTATGTATGTGTGGCATTACAGGAAAGGGCATGAGTAGCTACAGTAGAATGAGATGCAACAGGGAGCTCTCAGGGAACAGCAGGAAGCCTATGTGGAGGTAGGGTGGGATTTGGGGAACCTGAGGGCAGGGACACTGTACAGTGAGGACAGATACCTGAATAGTGAAGTGGAAGGCCCCAGCCTGGCTGCAAGTAGAAGGAACTTGGGGATGGACAGTGGGAGAACAAGACATGATGAGCTCAGGTGGGTGGTGCAGAAATTACGTACTGTAATCCAGCAAAGCAGGATTAATGAAAAGTGGAAGTGACTGAACTGCTGGTTGAATTAACCTCTAAAAGCAAACAGAAAGGACAGAGAGCCTTTGTTATATGCTGTTTTCTGCATTGGCTTAGATTGTCTTTGCAATTGGTAAACAAAGACCTGGTTTCCATGAAACTTCAGAAAACTCATTGAACATCTACTATCCTGAAGGGGTTTTTTGCCTTACAGAATTCGTTTTCGGCCACGTATGCTGCGGGATGTATCCGTGATGGACATTAGGACTAAAATCCTGGGTTCTGAAATCAGCTTTCCTGTAGGAATCGCCCCTACAGGCTTCCACCAGCTGGCATGGCCTGATGGAGAGAAAAGCACAGCCAGAGGTACTCTTCAGGTCTAGTGCCATGTAGCAAAAATGGGATTGTAGAAAATCGTCAAGAAGCTGTTAGGATGACTTGAAGTGTGGCTGAGTAAAATTTTCAGTCTTGAAGGGACAAACTCTGTTCCCACTTGCTGACACCATGCATAGGAACCTGTACAGACATTGCTCTTCTCCAACTACCACCATACAAAATCAACCCCATGGAGTCTGCTGCAAACTTAAGACAAGGGCAGTAGCCACATTTCTGACCCAGACTAAAAGCTACATAAGGTTTTCAGTCCTGGGAGCTCTAGATGGGTTGTAAAAGTGGTGGATGGGACTCAGACTGTTAATTCTTTGTTACTGGTTAAGAAATGTCTCCCTTGGAGATAAAGATGCCCCCTTTTCACAAATCCTGTGGTGAGTTTGGAGACCTGACCCTTGGAAATGTTTTTCTCTTCTGTGTACACTGAGCAGATTTAACAGTGCGTTCATGTGAAGATTCAGTCATAAAGATAAAATTCATGGGTATTTTTAAATGTAGTAGTTGCAAAATGAAAGCACAGCTTGGTTAATTACCTGTCCCTTTTCTGCTTTCTTAACCATGGACTAACAAGAGTGCATGGTAAATACAGTCATTATTAATCCTAGTGCACAGCTGCCTTGTGCTCTGTAGGACACACATGAACTCAGGATTTCGGGTGGTCTCTGCAAAACAGCGCGTGGTTTTGTGTCTGATGTCTGCCTAGACCCTTCAAGTGCCTTTGTTTCTGGTCCCTTTCCAATGCCCCCCAAGCGGCCAGAGCAATGAACACCTGCTACATTGCCAGCACCTACTCCACCTGCACGCTGGAGGAGATCTCCGCAGCCGCGCCTGGTGGCCTCCGCTGGTTCCAGCTCTACATCCACCGCAACAGGGCCGCTTCCCAGGAGCTGCTCCAACGGGCAGAGGCCCTGGGCTTCCAGGGCCTTGTCCTCACCGCGGATCTGCCCTACACTGGCAAGAGACGCGACGATATCCGCAATGGTTTCCGCCTTCCTCCCCACATGAAAGTGAAGAACTTGGAACAAGCCTTTGAGGTTTGTGAAATGAGCCTGTTCTTTCATTCCCTGTGCTGGCCTGTACCACATGAGACAAAAAACACTGGGAACTGCTGCCTTGGCGTTTGCTGTACTGGGGCGTATCTTCTCCCCTACTGGTTCTGCAGCATCCTGGCTTGACCTCCTGCCAGGCTGGGTTCTTTCTTCAAAATTCCCATCCAGCTGCCTCAGAGACACTGATCTCCACACCAGTGTAATTATTCTCCTCCAGAGACATGAGACATTTCTGGAGCTGGTGAACATGTCTGTTGGCCACTTTGATTAATCTGTTCCAGGGCAAGGAAAGACAGCAAGGGACCTGTGTACTGTTGCACCTTGTGTGAGCTTTCCTTTTGCTGTTTCCTGTCGGCTGTAGGGAGATGACCGGTCTGAGTACGGACTGCCACCCAACAGCTTGGACCCTTCAGTCACCTGGAATGACATCTACTGGCTGCGGAGCCTGACACGCCTGCCCATCATCATCAAAGGCATCTTGACAAGAGAAGATGCAGAGCTGGCAGTGAGACATGGAGTTCAGGGAATTATTGTGTCCAATCATGGGGGAAGGCAACTGGATGAAGGACCTGCCACTGTAAGTGAGAGAATGGATTCCCCTGTTTATGGTCTGCACATTTGCATTAACCTGGGTTAAGCTCTATGCCCGGGTTTGTGTGCACACTTCTGGTGGACTTGAGTTTGTCCAGTGGCCATGGATGTGTGCAGATGTACTTCACCTTGAAACTGGTGAGGTCCGTGCCCTGGCATGGGGGCTACACGCAGAAATATTTCCTCAGCTTCTTGGGAGTGTTCTGTAAGTATCAGAGAACCCACATAAGTGCAGATAAACTGGAGGCCTAAGTCAGGAAGAGTTCCTGCCTGTGTCTCCATTAGCTGGTGCAGTGCACACAAACTCTTTGCGCACTGCAGCAAAACGAAAACAAAGCTCTGGAACCAAAAATGTACAAATGAGAGCATGAAATGTATTCTCATTGTTCATATCTGTCAAAACATGCAAAACAATACAGCTAGATTTAGTGAGAGATCTGCGTGCATATTTACAGGCTAAAGTCTAAATGGGAATTTATTGACTTGCATGAGCTAAAAAAAGGATAACTTATCTGGAGAAAAATTCCCCTGCTTTTTAATTTGTACAAAGAAATCATGCATTGTTTGGACATGTGTATTTCACTGTCTTAATTTGTCTTCTCTCAGTTTTTCCAATTGCTCTTGTTTTACAGTTCTGCATTGCACAGTATCTTGTAAACTTTCTTTTCTCGGTTTTCTTTTGTTAAATAAAAATAGGTACCAGGGAATTCTCTTCTGCTCTGTGTCAAGGCTGACAATAATGAATTTTAAAAAATTAATAAACTCAATGCTAAAGGCATAATAACAGAAATGGCAACCACATTAAACTGTTCTTCTACCTTAAAAGTTGTTTTACATACACAGATAAGGCAGTAGATACCTAGTTGGGCTCTGCTACTCTTCTGGTGCCAAGCCTGGCTCCTGCTGAGCTAGTCCAAGAAAATTTCAGCTGGAAAGTTTTCAGTTTGAAATTCAGAAAAAAAAAAAAGATCAAAAGAAGGCAAAAGGGCCAGAAAAGAGTGCTTTGGGTCTGCTCTGAAGAAGAGTTAATTATGTTCAGTTCAACATCCTGCCCCTGGTTGTACTGACTTTGGGGCCAGAGCCAGGATCTCTGTGTGGTGCTGCCCTGCAACAACATCCAAGGCTCTATTCCGTGCTGAACTCTACAGAAAAGACCTGAGGAAATCAGGAGACTTAACCTGGAGGAAATGATTGACTGTACTACATGGCAAATGGAACCCTTCACAGATGCTTTAGAGGGAGGCACTCAACAAGTGGTCACCAGGATTAAGTTGAAATATAAGGTTAGGTAGTTTGAGCAGTAGAAGTTTGACACCAGCCTTTTTTGCAAACAGCTGTATCATCCGTCATTGTATCAAATGAAAGTAAAATATCCCGTTGAAATTTATATTTAAAATCTTTCATAAATCCAGTGAAAATGTTACTTTTTCACTAATCAAATGTGAAAGCAAAGAATATCAGTATAAGCAAAGCACTGAAAACTGGCATTAGGTATCTGGAAAATAGAACAGGGTGCTGAGCTATTTGTGATGCATCGTCACATTTCATTTTGAGAAGGTATCCTACTAAAGCACTGCATCCCTGCCTGTCTCTTTGGAATGTATCCTCCTTCTCTTGGAATCAAAAGCTGCCCTTAAGGTGAGACTGGCTGCTTCTTTGCAGATTGATGCTCTGGTTGAGGTTGTGGAGGCAGTACGAGGCAGAGTGGAAGTTTACGTAGATGGTGGAATACGAAAAGGAAGCGACGTGCTGAAAGCGCTGGCACTGGGAGCAAAATGCGTCTTCATTGGAAGACCAGCTATATGGGGCCTGGCTTACAAGGTGAGTAAGGAGCTCTGAGCTCGTGTGCCTGCTTCTCACACTCTCCAACACTGCTGCAACTGAAGTCACAGAGTTTTCACTGGTGGAGAGTATATTTTTAAATTTTATTTTGCTGAATTGGAAGTGGAATCACCCCAAATTGAATGAAACCCTGGCATTTCCTGGGATTTAAAAATACCACTGACTTTCACAGTTTCTTGGGATTTTGAACAACGGGATTTTGAGGGTGGTAGCATTGTTTTGCCGGACCTGATTTTTTGTTGTTGCAGTTTGGTACTAAAATACTGTAGTACTCAGGACCATCAGTGCTTTTGAAAATTGGAGCTGGGCTTATTTGCCAGAAAGATGAGTCTGACAATTTTATTTTCTTTCAGCAAATACTTGGGAACTATACATTGTTTTGGTACAACAGTTTCATAGCAGTGCTATGAATTCTTCAGAAATATATATAGGACTCCATCCCACAGATAGCTAAGACATTTTGGACAAGGCTGAGCAAAATTGTGTCCTGGAGGTGCCTGGGCTTTCCACTGCCATTTCAATTCCAGCTTTGCTCCTTCTTAACTCCTGGCATATTTCTATGATCCAGAGTCATGAATTAGGCCTCTGATGCAGGAGATAAACCTAATACAATTAAAATTAAAGTGTTATTATACCAACATATTGGATTTCTTGCAATTTTTTTTGCTTTTTACACTCTGGATGGAATCTTTCAAAATTTTTCTCTAGAAGAAAAGATACTCATTTTCATGGTCTGGAAACATTTCTTGTCTTTTCAATGGCACTCCTGTCCACTGATGTGTTTGCTGTGGATTTCAGTAGAAAGGCTTTGAGCAAGAAATCACCTGAGTCTTCTGAAAAACCCTGTAAGAGCTGGCAGTACTGTTTCTTCTGCCAGTAAACATCAAAAAAGGCCTGAGATGAAAGAGGTGTTCCTGTGAGTTGCCTACAGTTTTTCTTCAATGGAAACAGAAAGGAGATGGGATTTGGGGGTTTCAGTTGTGCTTTGGTATTGTATTCCATAGAGTATTCCTAAAGATGTATCTCAGTGGCCATTACCAGAGCATACAATAGAGAAAGGGCAGTAACAAGTGCTAACATTGTCTGCACCCAAAGCATTCATTATTGCAAGACATAAAAAAAAAATTTAAGAGAGAATAAATTTTAAATCCTCCAGTATTTTATAGGAAGATCAAAATCTTCTATACATTTTATTGCCTTTAGAGCTCCTTGGTGTCACTTACACAGAGAAAAACACATAGTCTATTATTTTTAAAGATTCAGCCCAGTATTTGAGTAAACTACAGTTTCTGAAGTGGTAAAATATATAAAACTCTCATTACTTCGTTAAAACCTGTCAGCATTGTAAGATTTGACATTTCAAATAGCAAGCCCATTGGTGGGGGAAAACTGAAAGCTAAAAAAAGGAACCAGCTACAAAATGTCAGAAGTGAAAAACAGCTTTGTTTTCTTTCCCTGTTCAGATCTATCCCAAAAGGATATTTAAAAGAAAATTAATCTGTGGTGAACTGAGCACTTCCATCATATCACTTTAATCATTCATCTGCATGAGAGACTGGAATTGGCACAGACGTAGGGGACTATCCCAGCTCTCAGGGTGCAGGCATCCTGCAGCACTGCTCTGTGCCAGTGCTCCTTTTACCCTGACTGCTTTCTCTGTTGGCACAGGGTGAAGAAGGTCTTCAGGACGTCTTGAGAATCCTGCAGGATGAGTTTCGCTTGTCCATGGCCTTGGCTGGTAAGTATTTTGTTTGTAATGGGTGTTACAGATGTTTCTGCATGCAAACCCTATAAAATCAGTAGTGTCATGGATGGGTCACAAAAGGGGAATCCACAGGAGCTGTGCTAGTTCCAGTTGCTGTACTTGAGGAGATTCTCTGCTTCCTGTGAAACCACTTGGCATTCCAGGTGTCACAGTAGTGAAGTTTGCATGGAGGGTGTAGGTCAGAGCAGCTTTGTGACCCAAATAAAGAGATACAAAACTGCCATGAACAGCCAAGCAAAACTTGGAATTTCTGTTCTCCTGAGAATGGCAGCATACGTTTTTCAGTATTTAATTAGCGTTTATCAAGGTAAAATGCAACTGATTTTTTTTCTGCATGAGAAGTTCATTAAAAATGGATGCAGAATTTTTCTCTGTGTGTTAGAGAATACAGTCTGTTGGTGATTAGACATGCTTTAAAAGCCTCTGTGTCTCCTCCAAGCTTTTACTCTTACTCTGTGTTTCTCACTCCAGCTCCCAGCTGTAGCTGCCCTGTTTGACCCCCTCACCAAACAGCAAATTTGAAAAGCCCAGTGCAAATTCCAGTTTCACTCATGAACAAGAGGATAGTTGGGCACTGGAACAGGCTCCCCAGGGCAGTGGTCACAGCACCAGCCTGACAGAGTTCAAGAAGCATTTGGACAATGCTCTCAGGCACAGGGTGTGATTCTTGGGGTGCCCTGTGCACGGCTAGGAGTTGGACTGCATGATCTTTGTGGGTTCCTTCCAATGGAGGATATTCTATATATTATGACATGCAGATCCAGTGTAGAACTATTCAGACATCAGCAAAGGGTCTTATTAAATATTTTCATGCCCTAGCAGCCATGAACTCAAGTGGATAGCAATGCTGACTAGGAGACTGGAACTGAAATCCCACTGGCCATAGTGTGGTTTTATGGGCTACTTTTTCAACCAGGAGAGATTTCTGGGTTTTTTTTCCCCAGCAGACTTTTCCAGTTCTTTACATGAAAAATGGCACACGATTCAGCAAGAGTAGCAGGTTGAGATCCTTTTGCTGGGGCTGTGAAAATCATTGGATCATATAATTTTTAGGTTGGAAAAGACCTTTAAGATCACCAAGTCCAACTGTTCACCCAGTACTGCCACTTTCACTATGAAACCATGTCCCTAAGTGCTGCATCTATGTGTCTTTTAAATACATCCAGAGCTGGTGACTCAACCCCTTCCTTGGCAGCCTATTCCAGTGCTTGATAACTATTTCTGTGAAGAAATTTTTCCTAATATCCAATCTAGACCTCTCCTGAACAGAGGATTTCAGGTGCAGCCTCACCAGTGCCCAGGACAGGGGGACAACCACTGGCCAGGTCCTGATGGACACACCATTGCTGACACAGACCAGGATGCCTCTATCACACCTGGGCACACAGCTGGCTCACCTTCAGCCAGCTGTTAACCAGCACCTCTATTCCACCCTTATTTATCCAAGTGAAATGGCAATGCAAATCTTCACCTCTGGCTCTTTGGCACACAGCAACCCCTGTCTTTTCTCTGTGTTTTTCTGATGACTTGACTGGATCAGATTGCATTCTTCTCAGCTTGCTATAAAAATAATTTTTTTCATGTTTCTAACTCTTCTGGTGTGGGGAGTCCAGTGCTCATGCTCGAGGCTGAAGATGCCATCAGGGAGTAGAGATATTACAGTACCAACCTATCCCAACTTGGCTCCTACAAGACAGTGATTCAGAGCAGGGGGACTCCCAAGCTTCATCCACAGGCCTTTCTCTCTCACCAACATTTCATTTATTGCAGGCTGTGCCAGCGTCTCAGAGATTGGCCAACACCTGGTTCAGTTCTCAAAGCTGTGATCAGCCTCCTGCCATGCCCACCAAACACAGGCAGGTGAAGCTAAGGCCCAACCAGACTGAAGATGAAAAAGGAGCTGCAATAAGTATCTGATTAGGCTTCCAGAAATTTCTGAAGAGATTAGGAAAGGCTCTGTGTTAGCAAAAGCTGCACTCTGCTTTTATTGAGACTTGTGAATTCCTTAACTTTTTGGGCAATTGTGACTTGCTTAAATACATTTGCTTTAAACTGGCTGCTCCACAGCATTACCTATGTTGGGTCTTCCTCCAAAGTTCCACTACACTGGACAGCCAGACATGGAAAATTATGTGCCTTGCTCTTTCCAATTGTCCTGCCAATCTCACTGCAACCCAATCCACACATCTCTCCTGCTCTGGGACAGTAAGTGTTGTGGCTGCCACCTTCCACAGAGTTGGCTTTTCCTGGATGTATTCATAACAGAAATAGAAACAAGATGCATCAGCTACCAGGCACCCCAGCTATGCTTTGAAGGTGGGGGCAGTTCTTGCCCACTGCTTCTGAGTGCAAAGCAATGAAAGAGTGGAGGAGAGCACAAGTTCTGGGGCAAAGAGCCAGCTCTCAGTGGTGCAGAGCCCTGCCTCACACTGCTTTGGAGCCCGCAGAGACCCTGATACCCATTTCCCTGGCATGTGCAGGGGGAGCCTTGCTACCAAAAAGTGACCTAAAGTAGGCATGAAGCCTACTTTAAATTGGCCCAAAGGAGGCAGAAGGAAGAAGCTAACCCTGCTAGCTCACTCTGTTTAGACTTTAATTTCTCTCAGAGATAACAGTGTCTGCAGTGATCTTCCAGAGGCCTTCACATGGAGGCCTTCCTTTCTGTTCCAGTAACAATAAACCTTGTCAGCAGACTGACAGCCTGGCAGATAAGACTTGGGAATTACACCACATCACACATGTTGATGGACTTCAAGGATGTACAAGAAGAGAATGAGACAACTGGGAGTGCTCAGTCCCACGAAGGCTAAAGGCAGGGGGAGGGGGGATCACATCACTGCCTTCTACTACTCATTTGGAGAAGATCCAGGCCAACTTCTTGGACGTGTGCAGTAAAGGGGTGAAAGGCAATGGGCACAAGCTGCTATGAGGAAAATTCCACGTAGAAATCAGTGGGGGAAAAAGATCACCATGAGGGCAGTGAGACCCTGCAAACACGGGGTTTGTGAAACCTCCATTGTCAGAGATATTCAGAGCTTGACTGGGCAAGGTCCAGAGCAACCTCTCTGACTCTGCTGTGAGAAGAGGTTGGCACAGAGATCTCCAGAGGCTGCCTTTAATCTGAATTGTTGGGGGATATCACAGAATCATAAAATAAAATCTGTTCCCTGCCATACCACCGTGCTGCCATGACCAACTACATGGAGCTGCAGAGGCAGCACATGTATCTCTGTGAAAGGCTGCAAGAAAGCATTTTCTGAGTGAGAAACAAAGATATTTGGTGAGTGAACTTAAAGAAAGAGGTTTCAGGGTTCAATCAGGCTGAAAGTCTATTTAACAAGCCCAGTTTTTCCAAGAAATTGAAAGTTTTCTATGATCTGGATTAGGCCTATGTTGCCCTGTTTTTGAAAGCCTTGTGAAAAGTTTATATTCTCGAGTCAGATTTTCTCACACATTGTACTAAAAACACTAGCTTTGTTTGCATTCCTTCTTGGAGAAGAAAAACTGATGAACTGGTCACTTAGCCAGTCCAGTTGAGACATGGGATTTCATCTTCCAATCCTCTCTCACTTTGCAAACCCCATAAATTGTGTATCCATAATAAACGGGTCCTTTTTTCTGGAGGCTTCTGCTGTTCTCTTGATTGTGGTGAAACCGTGTCCTTCTTTCATGTCCTGTTGCTACAGGCCTATGCCAATGCATACCAAAGTTTCACTCCCCCTTGTCTGCACCCTGCTCTGCTTTGTCTACGTGCTTGTTGTATCTCTGATACACATTCAAGCAAGGTTAAATCTTACCAAAAAACTGTCCTCCAAGATTGTACATGTGTGGGTTAAGGACCACTCAAACCCTACTTCTTCCCTGGAGGATGGGACAGAGAATCAGTCTACTTACAAGGGTAGTTTATCTACAAAATGAATCCAAGCATAAACGTTTTTCTTTGGCATATGATGCAAATTTCTCCAGCCTTTAAATATATCACTCACTCATCAATTTCAGCTGAGGAAATAGAGTTCTTCCTAAAACTAGAGGGAAAAGGAGACTAAATGTTTTTTTCCTAGTTAATTGCCCAACTCATGTGCTGTCTAATATAGCAAAGACTACTAAAAGCAGGTCTTTTTGATCTTGGAGATAATGTCAGAAATGTTTACAATCACCTTCTCTGTTCTATTGGAAAAGTTTTGGTACTACTGAAATAGGAGACATTTTCTTTGTCAGGTTTGAAGACACAGAAACACTGAGGCCTCTTAAGGCGGTTTTCTTCATACCTTGATTAACACGGTTAAAGTGTCTTACAACTCTTCCTCACTATGAGAAGTTGTATTTATTCAGAGACTGATGCAGGACAGTTCTCCAGAAGTTAATTATTTAAATATTTTCCCCCCTCTTGTCAGTGTATAACTAGAAGAGAGGAAAATGTTTCCAGGAGGGAGCAGTGCCTCCCACCCTGAAGGGCAGTACTTTTCCTTGAGTAAAGCTACATCTCAAAGTCCAGCCTCTCTCCCAGAGCTGCCAGCATGTAGGCATTTTGAGCTTACAGGCATACAATGGTAAGAAACACATTAATTTTTTACATGAGAAGAAACATGAGGTTTTTTTGGTGGTTATTTTTTTTGAGTTGTTTTTTGTTTGTTTGGGTTTTTGTTGTTGTTGTTGTTGTTGTTTGTTGTTTGGGTTTTTTTGTTTGGTTTGGTTTTTTGGGGTTTTTTTTTGGGGTGGGTGTGTGTGTGTGTCTCTGTGTGTGTGAGGACAGTATGTGTTTGTCTTTTTGATCACAAAAACAAATCCAAAGGTTAAATAATTAGCATGCTTTTGCTTTTCCGTGCTTGAGTTCCCATAGGGCTGGGCAACAGGCCAGACCTCAGAAACCCCTTTCCTGAATTAAAATTTTTCTGGACAAATACATCTGTTCTTCCTTTCTTAATTCTGGATACCCTGATTGACAGCAAAATAATTTTGCCTGATTCCATAATTAAACAGCATTGCCCTCCGTAAAAGTACATTTTATCCTGTCTAAAACTTCCATGCCCTGCAATGTTATTGCATATATTACTCCAGTACTATGATACAGTTTCTTCCTAATGCTGCTGGGAGTTCTCCCTTCACTATTTCTCTTTCTGTCTTCTCATCTCCACTACACTCCCTCTCAATACCTTTTTCTCCTTGTGACAAGGCTAAGAAAATACATTCTCTAACACCTGCCAGTCATTTCCCCAAAGTATCTGTCACAGTAAGCACAAGTAAGTCAGAGGAGCAACACTGTTCCTGGGCCAGCAAATCAAGGACACAGCTGGAATGGGACACGGTGGATTGTACATATACTAAGCTATCCACTTAGTCCATGTACAGCATTTCTCCAACACTCACCAAAATGTACAAGCTCTGATTTTCTAAAATGATGCTCCTAGCCATGCAGTCCATTCTACAGCAAAACAGCAGATTTTGGCAGCTTTGTTTTTTAATGAAGTCAAAGAGAAGGAAGACATCAACCTAGTTTAAAAATGTCTATACTTTGACACAGAATGCAGAGTTGGTGAACTTTTCAGATGCTGCTCAATTATGTTATAGCCTGCAAGTCCCCTACCTATGCAATAACTCTGAATTTCATCAAGTTGTTCCTCGTGCTCGGGGGCCTTGCTGCTCACTGGCACTGTTCTGGGCTGTACAGCCCATTCCAGCCTCTGCCTCCATGTCCTTTGGGCAACACCAGAGCTGGCCTTGTCTGCACAGGAGGTTGCCACCCAGCAACCCCAGCAGCAATGTCAACAAGAAACAGGAGGTGAAAATGTTGTCTCTAGGCTCTAGAGGCTGTAGGAAGCACCAGTAGGTTTGAGCTGGAATTGAGCAAATTGCTTCTGCCTGACCACTGACACTCACACACAGCAGTTCAGATGAAGGCTGCTATGCAGTGATGTACAAAATTCCCTCAAACTAAGCCAAGCATTTGTCTGAGTAGCACCTAAGAGGACAAAGCACAGCAGCAATAAATCTCCCTACAGTTCCCTATGCAGATCTCATATTCTCATATAAGCACTACCCCTGCTAAACTTGGTCATTCTGATAGGCAAGCTTGGTGTACGAGTGTTTTCTATCCTAAGAAGCTATGGGGTGTTTTCTGGTTTTATAATGCCTCTTTAAAGTGTTTTATTTCTTCTTTAAAAGCAAAAAGGAAGCCCTGTTACAGAGAATGCTGCTTGCAGCAGCAGGCTTTGGCCAGTTATTTTTTCTTTGCAAAGTGCACAAAATTAATTTGCAGCAGCTTCTGATAAGAACACACAGTCAAGGTCCTGACTGTGAAAAGCCAAGGAAAGAAGCACTGATAATTTTTTTTTAAAGCTTTGTAGGGGTAAGGAAGGAATTTTCAAGGACGTTGGGATTGAAACAGTTGCCAAAACTTTGTCATCTGTGTCAGCTAGAAACCTTTCTCCTTCAAAAGAAATTATTTTGCTTTCCTCTTGTCACTTGCAAGCCCAGTTTTGCTCTAAAAAAGCAACAGTGTGGGGGTGCTTCTTCTACAGGTTTTCTCCAGGGCTGTGTTTAATGAGTGAACAAAACCCGTGTTAGAATAAAAAAATGAGCTTAGCATTTAGTGGCACAAATGGAAACGAAGCATTTTTAGAGATCCATTCCAGCTATGCCCCAAAGCAGAGATCCCTTTTCCAGTGATTTCAGCCTAATTAACTGTGTTGCTGGACTTCTTTGTAACTTCCTTGTCACTTAAGGCAGCTCCCTATTTATCATCCTGCTTCAGCAGGGATGTCAGCCTATCCCTGTGTGAGAGAGAGAGAAAAAATAAAGCTGCAGCCAGCGTGTCCTGACAGACCCAGGAAGGCAGTGCTGGCATCAGAAGGTTCAGGTTAATGCCTAAGCCCTGCCCTGGTCTCACACTACAAAGCAGTTTTGCTAGAACTGGAGTGAAACCCCAGGGAGAAACACCTGGGTATTTTCCCTGCGTGTTGGAGATCTAAAGCAGTAACCACACAGATCCCTGCAGAGGCACAGATAGCTCTACTTTAAATAGGTACTCTTGCACAAGACATTTCCAGAGGTGAATCTTTCCCTGCTGCAGCTTGAATTTAACTTTTATGGTACATTAAACAATTTCATCACTTCAAATGCCTCTTGTATACTGAACAAATACAAAATCCCAGGGGTTAGTTTCTGATCTTGCACAGAGTGAGAAACTCACAATATAATGGGGGAGCCCAGTATCCAGAAAATACACAGCAGGAGAGTCCACTCCTCAAACCACTCTAAATAGCTTGTCCTGCTATTTACATTTCATCTTACTGCTCCCTACCTTCAATATTGGCACAATATTGGCACTGTTTTGCACAAGAGTTGTAGCTAGAGAGAATTAAGAACATGAGGGTTTATTCTCTGATGATTTAGGGATGCAGGACCACATCTAGGATCAGACTTCCCTGCATCCAGAGCCTTCCTCTTTGGTGGGAGTGGTGTGGAAGCATCACATTCTTTTGCAGCAAAGGAGACACTCAGGAGGGAGGGGAACAAAATGACCGAGGTGGTGCTCTGCAGTATATAAATACAAGCAACTCTCCCCCACAGTATTCTGACTGCTGGAGAGGTGAAACCGAGACTCAAGGCAGACTTTTTGTGGGGTTTGTTTGGCACTGAAGTTGATTTTGAGCATTTTCAGATTTGTTAATTTAATTGGTTTGTAATGATTTGTAAAAATGTTTTCTTTGCATGGAAGAAGTATGTTGACTACTTCTGAATAGAAATAGCTAGCAAAAGTAAGACATGCTTGAAAAGTTGTTTGACGTAGGGATTAAAGTTCGTTTTTCAGTAGTGTCTCCTTCTGGTAACACCCTCTGATTTGTAAAGTCTCCAGAAGCTGATGTCATATGTTCGTTCCCTCAGGCAGGAGGAGAACCAGCGGGAGAGCTCCAAGGGACAGCCAGTTCACCACCGAGGAGCAACCCAGAGCAATGTCCCTGGCTGGGGTAAGCTGCCTGGTGACAGGAGCAGGAGGATTCCTGGGCCAGAGGATTGTGTGCTTGCTGCTGGAAGAAGAGGAGGCACTGGCTGAGATCCGGCTGCTGGACAAAGCCTTCAGTGAGGAAGCACTCGGGAGATTTGAAAGTAAGTGCTGTTTCATCAGGACTCTGTGTTGCAGCTATAGCTGTTGCTGTCCCACATAGGTAGCTTGGAAGCCTTTAGCTCTCATCCAAACCAGCTTTGCAGATAGAGGTTTCATCTCAAGGAAGGCTGGCTTTATCCCTCCCTCTCCCTCCAGCACAGAAATCAGATGTAAAATGGGAAAACCAGGCCCTGAGGCTTCTAAACAGGCTGTCTTCAACCTGACTTCTCTTACAACCAAATCCACTGAGCAAAATTAGTGCAAAAATCTCACACTTCTTCTTGGGGGAAAGGAAAATGCAAGCATTGCTACACTGAGTGGGAGGGCAGAGATATCCAGAGTATGTTGTGCTGGGCTCTGGTATGCCAGACTAGAAGGCAGTGATAAAGCTGTGGGTGCAAATTCTAATGGTTTTCTTCAACCTGTGATTAACTGGTGAATTCTGGCTGACAGCTGTGGTGAGATATTTTAAAAACTGCTTTTGTTAATAACATTATTGCATTATTGCTGTTTAAGCAAATGCTAAACACAGAAGAGACAGAACCCATTTGCAAAGGGCAAGGCAGGATTCTGGCTTCTTGAATGGATTGGAGACAGCACAAGTGAGTGATGTGCCCAGTGTGTCAGAAACAGTCTGTGGCAGGAAAAGCATCTCAGAGTGTTTCATTTTAAATGTTCTATTTATTGAGATACTGAGCACATCCATAAAAAGGCACATAGGGGGCCTAAATTCAGTCAGGTTCATAAGTCCTTACATTATATTTACTTAGCAATAACTTCCTCCATCACATCTTCACTGCAAGACTCCTCTTCCTCTATAAAGGAAACTATATGGGAACCCTTAAGAAATATCTCTATATGATTTGCTAAAGAGCCTCAATCGCTCCACAGAGCATTTAAGTGTCATCAAGGAATAGCAAGATTGCACCATAAACCTGGTACAAATTGCACAAGCCTTTAACATGGTTTTGTAGAACTCAAACTTCTTCCTCATTAAATCTGACCCAGCATTTCACTGAGGATTTCTAAATGCTCCTGAGCCTTGCAGCAGCTCTTCCTGCTCTGCTTTCCAGAGAGTTTCCACAGAAACAAACCCAAAACCTGCAGCTACAGTAGAAGCTGAAGCTGCAGGAGCATGTGTGGTTTAGCACTGATGCAGAAGTGCAGAGGCATCTGCACTGCTTTGGGCCAGGAGAGTTTTGTGGGGATAATGGAGCATCCTGGGAAGTGAAAACAATTGTTTGCGTGGGCACAGCCTTGGCTGAGCTGCAGCAAAGGTTTTGATGTTCTATTTTTTTGTTAATAGGCAAGCTCTATGCCCTCTCTCCTTATCCTCCCTTCTTCCTCCACTGAGCACTGCCCACACACCCGCTCTCCTAGTCTTCTGCCTATCTGAGCAGCACAGGAGGTGGGGAAAAAATCAGTTACCAAAGCCTTTTCTTCCCCATAAGCAGTAGGGACCATAGGATGACATTCCAGATGTGTTTAAACAGATTTGAAACCCTGCACTTTGACTGGCAGCTCCTCTGTCTGTCTCAGCCCTTGTGGCTACATCTCTTCTAATGTCCTGCCAGTCCCTGTGCTCGGGACTACCTGGAATATTTCCCTGCCATTCCCTTTCAAGCCCTTCCCTACCACAAGTGCAGGGCTGCTACAAAACCTGTGGGTGGGGCTGGAACCTTCGAACGTGGATTATTTTTACTACAGGGACTTTTACTTGCCAGCAGACGTTATCTGGATTTCTGGAACAGCCAGAAGCAGAGCTGAGTGGAGTTTTTTCCTCACTAATCTCTTGAGCACCTTGCACTCGCAGTGTCTTTGCAGAGTCAGGCAATGAGGGGTAGTAAGACACAAAAGTATGTGCAAGTCACAGGTCTTTGTGCCAGAAGGCACTCAGGGGCACTCCTCTTTTGTCCAAACAAATTTCCTGCTGAGAGCTTTACCATCACACTCAGTCTGCATAGGACAGTGGCATTTGTGATCTTCCACAGCCCCAGGGAGTCCAGGATGATCCAGTCAATGTTGAGTGCTGTGAGTTGGAATCTACACAGTTGCATTGTGTGGTTGAGAATGGATGTCATGTTGAACGTGGTACTTTGGTGCCTTGGGTTTCTTACCTCCCATCCCCACTTCAGATTTATCTTTCTGCCTTTCCTGTGCTTCCACTTACACAATTCCTTTTTTATTGTTCGCTATTGCATTGGCACTTCTGGAGAAATCAAAACTCCTATGCTGTTCTCAAGTTTATGGCAAATAGTCTGGCTGTATTGCTGAGTCAAAAACTGCTGACATCAGGACACAATTTTATTGAGAAATCATTGCATTTTCAAGCAAAATCTACCCCATAGCAAGCAGGGAATTTACTTACAACTCACACAGAAACCACTGGCAAAGAAGAAAAAGCTTTCCCATGGAGTATGTACTTTGTCATGACCACTTCATGCAAAAATGAAGAGGTGACAGAAATTTATTCTGTTCCTCCCCCTCTGACCTACCCACATTTGTTCTTTTGATGCCTGGGCAATGGTTTGTGTAGATGGAAATCAAGTTTCTCTTTGATGGCCATCTCAGACTGAAACCACTCTCAGTCAGTCATTTTTTTCCTCTCTGTTTCCAAGCTCACCTCGATTTTCCCCTTCACACAGAGAAAACAAGATCAGTCTGATGATTCCTGACATGCAGCTGATGCTGCTAAAGTGAGCAATGCCCATATTGTACTTACCAGGGCAACTCCTGCTGGCTGAAATGGAATAGAGGAGCAGAATTCCTGACTCATCTCAGACACACACAATGCAAGCCCAAACAAGGCACAAAGCACCTAGACAGCAGATTTCTTGTGATCAGCTTCAAGAAGGATGGGCTTCTTCTGTACTTTTCCCAAAAGCTTTGATTTTCATGGGTAAAAACTTCCATTTTCCTAACCCGTGCCTAGGCACTGTGATCACTTTGAAGGGGTCACATGTCAGAATTTATGTTGTGAAAATTATTTCTCTCTGTTCTTGTGACAATTGCATTCCCACAAAGCCTAATTCATGGAGAACATCAACCTAAGGGCAGTACAAAGACTATTATTTATTAGAGCAAATCTAACTACCAGGTGCTTAACAAAAAGCCCAGCCTTAGTCTGACACTTTTGCATCGTTGCAAGTAGAGGTCAGAGTGAACCTTCTGGAGATGGACTCCTAGGAAATGAATGCAGCCTGTACAATGAAGGAGCAGAAGAGAGCATGTGGCAGTGACTGTGCTGGGAGGGCAGTAACTCTAGATTTAGTAATGGTTTTGCAAATGTTTCACAAATCTTAAATCTCAGACCAACTGTGTGTGGTGGGAAAAATAAAAAGCCCCTTAAGCCTGTTGCATCAGAATATTTGTTAAATTGATACAGGGTTACATTCTAGCATGCTATAGAGAAAATGAGATAAAACCATTTTAAAAGATATTCCCACTCAGTTCCAGATCCCAACAGCTGTCTCTCTCAGTGTTTCAAATTAAAGACATGGGATGAAATACTGCCTGCTTTGGAGCTGGTGGCAAAGCACTAGGATACACGAGATTCCAGTCATGGCTGAAGCCAAATGCTGTACAAATTGATCAGGTTCTTCTCTTATCTAAAAGGGGCATTTGATTATGCTGGAAGAAGCCAGAGGCTGTGCCTGTGCTGAGAGTCCCTGCCCAGTAGCTGTGCTTGGGGAGCCACCCAGGGCAGCCACAGCAGAGGCTCCCAGAGGCCTCGCCACAGTGACCCCACCTCCTTACAAGTTGTGGGTCATGCTGAGAGAGTCCCCTCCTCTCCCCTGGCATTGCTGCAGCCAGCCCAGCTGACTTCCCAGCAGAGCAGCATTGCCTTGGATTGTACTTTTCCCAAGTGATCTTCTGGTGCTGTCTCATGTTTGTGTAGCTTTGGGCTGCAGGAAGAATCCTTCTGCCCAGCACAGCTTAGGGAAGGATGGCTCTGAGACCTAGAGCTCCTCTGGGGTCACACGCTGCAGCTGCTCTGCAGGGAGAGGGCTTAAAAAGCAGGATTTAATCAAGCCAGGGCTGAGGTGGGTCAGAAGAACAGCCTTGAGAGGTTAAATATGAACCAGAGAGAAGTGCAGGCTGAAAATCACCCCTCAGCACAGACACTGAAATGGAGCCAGAGCTGGAGTTGGAAGAGGCACTGTAAGTCCTGGCCAAGGTACAAGAAAAAGATGTGTCAGAACTGTATGTAATTTATTAGAAGATCTGCAATACAGGCAATACAGGTAAAGGAACAGAAAGTAGGTATGAACACATCCCTGTGCTCACATGCTCTGGATGGAAAGAGATCATTCATTACCTTGAAGACAGGAACAGGCAGTGCCTGTTCAGTACACTTGGGTTAACACACCTATAGCCAGCCAGTCACCAGAGCATGCACAGCTAAAGCTACTCCTCTGTGAACTTTAACACAGTCACAACTCAAGGAAGCTTGCTAGCAGTGGAAAAGAGTCCTCTTTAAAAAATAAAACAGAAGGAAACATGTTCAATATTGGCTTCAGATCTATGGCAGGTAACACAAAATAAACCTCTTTAGCACTGTGGTTAGCATTTGACCATAGAGCTGTGGGGAAATGCCTTCTGTTTCACAGCCTTAAAATATTCCTGCTGTTCCTGGACAGTCAGCACCTGCCAGGCAGGGTCAGCCCTTCACCACTCCTTCCAGTGCTCTTCTCAGCGTGCCTGTAAGGTCTTGTGCTCTGTTTTCTGCTGCCCCTGCAGAGTTCAAGGGTAAGACCGAGGTGAAAATCCTGGAAGGGGACATCCGAGATGTGACACTCCTGCACCGTGCCTGCCAGGGGGTCTCCCTGGTCATCCACACAGCTTCCCTCATCGACACCCTGGGCCTCATCGAGAAGAAGCTGCTCTGGGAAGTCAATGTAACAGGTGAGCAGCTGAAGCACCTTTCTCAAACCCACGTCTCTCTCCTGATCACCAACTGCTCAGGAAAAGGAGCACCTGACCCAGGTTTGTTTTGAGCCAGGTTAACTGGGTGGTTCTGCATCTTGCACAGACACACCTAAGGGTGCAAAGCCTGTGTCTGTGCAGCACCCAGCAGTTCTGGGCCTCCCCACACCCAGTCTTCCACTCCAGGGCAATGCAGGATCTCTCACTCTTGTCAGCACTTATCCTGAGATCTGCACAGGCTCTGCCTTCAGTGGTGATAGTCATAAACCCGTGCTCAGTGAAACTTTCTGAAAGCAATTCGCATCTGAAATCCCAATGCTCACCTCAGAAATTGGTTCTTATTCTCCCTCCCCACATGGCATCCCTGCCTGGGTGCATTTTTCAATTTTTACAAATGCTGCGGACTTTGGCTGCAATTACAGAAATATTGCATTGATAACATCCCAGAGCCTGTGGCTCTCTCCTTGCTTTTCTTTTTCTTCCTCCTTTTCTCCTTTCCCCTCCATTTGCATTAAATCTGTGTGTGCAAGAAGGCAGTTGAGAGGAGCAAGTGCTCTCCCACCTTGAGCTTATAATTCAAAATTCCCCAACAAACTCAGAACTATGGGAGAGAGAGGTTTCAGTGATTCAGTGGTGGGATCTCCCCTTCTATTAATGAACCCCCATTCTTCATGAAAGATCAGATGAAGGGAGACTGTTTAGACTCAGGAATGGCCCGTGTAAATTTAAATGTAAATTTAAATTTAGGAAATTTAAATGTATTTTCTAAAAGAACAACTTCACCCCCTGTCTGTGATGCCAAAATCCTAAGTGCCATTCAGAGAACTGGTGCTGCCTAACTTACATGCACATTGGTCTCCCTGGCTGTGTTGCTTCAACAATTTGGTGGAGATTTGGGGAAGATGTTCTTATTTACACGACCAGCTTTCCCAGTTCTTTGTTCCTCTCTGCCACAGACACAGGGCTTCTTTACAGGAAAATAAGGAACATACCTGTACAGGCATCACTTTCACAAATATTGGCTGCTCACCAGTGTTCAGAGGAACACAGAATTCTTGGCAGTCGAGCTGTTCCTTACATGTACCTTAAAAGCAGTGGGATGGCATTTTAGTTATTTCAGTTTGGCTCACTGCCTGTACCATTAGCTTCCAGACCCTTTCATTTCTGCTCAATCAAAGCCACAAATTGCCAGTGATGAAAAAATAGAGCCCAGTGGGCAGCCTCTTAGGCCCCTGTCAGGAAGGAAGAGCAGAAAGGCAAGTTCCTGGAAACCTGTGCATTGGGTAATATGAAAATATATATGGTTGGCAGTTCAAAAGAGGATTTTTGAAGCTCTGTCTTTATGACCATACTCCTGCTACAGTGTGGTTTTTCACAGCAGAATGTGTTGCCTAAACACGTTTTTCCATGGGGAAAAACAATGAAAAAAGC
>VZTR01025252.1:373432-391954 GCA_013400775.1 Chaetops frenatus
AAGAATTATTAATAATAATAATAATAAAAAAATAAAAAAATACATATATAATTCAAACAACTGTCCAAATGTCCCAAACCCTGAAATCTCTTTAGTTTTGACTCCTCACTACTCACTCTCCTGCCAACAGTGTCTACCTATGGGTGAAAAAAGCCCACTGGGCCAGTGAGGGTTAGCTGATAACATTTGCTAGAATGAAATACCATCCACAGTCCTGCTCCCAGAGCCAACTGACCACAAGGTCAGTCAGTGAATACTGCTGTCCTCTCTGCCCTGTTTCCTTACATTTCCATTCATATTCTTCTGGTTTTCGTACCAGCCAGGGCACTGCTATGTACTTCATAGGCTTGCAGGATGAAAGTTTTGTTTCTCTTAGAAAATAGGACTTGTATAATGTAAGTGTTTCAAGAATCAGGTGTGGAGGTTCACAAACCAGGACAGAAGCAAACAAGTGAAACTTGCCTTGATGCAGGACTTTCCTCCATTGCCACACAATACCTCAGAGCAAAAATATCTTTTTAGGAAGGAAGAGAAGAAAATTTTTAAAAGGAAGGGAATTGAGAAAATAATTAATTATTATCTAAACAAAATACCTTCTCCGAACCAGATACTCAGCCAGAAGGGTAAGCAAACCATGGAGAAAACCACTCACTGAATAAAGCATGTAATAAAGTAATAATTTACTTTATCACATGCCATACGAAAGATACTTGATTCCCATTACTGTAGGAATCTTTAAATTTTTTATATACAACTCTGATTTGGAAAAAAAACGCATTTTATTTGGGTGAAATTGATCTTGAACAGATACCAACTGTCAAGATAATTTTATGTTTGCTTTTTTTAAAACTTGCTATCTGATTTGATTTTATCAAGCCCTTCTGCATTTTATTAGTTTCCCTCATTTTCTAAAAAGTATTGACAGCAGGAATTAAGCTATTATTTTAAAAATAATATATTAATTTTTTTTCCAAATGGCCCTGGCTTGTGTCATCTAAACAGAGTGACTTGCATGAACTCATTTTTCACATTAATTTATTCCTGTCTGCATAAATTTTTTTTCAGTGCACTTCCTAATGTTTCTGAAAACCTCATCCAGATTTGTTTTCCATTTGTTTCAATTTCTTTCTTTTTCTTGTTTAAGCTTGAAAAGAAGAATTTTGGTGCCCTGACAGTATTCAGTTCAATAGTTCTTCCTATTTTTCACTCACTAATGAGTCCATATTTTGCTGCCAAGGCTCCTGGCTCTTTTGAAACTCTTTAATTCATTATATCCATTTCAGTCACACTAGTCTGATCTGCATCATGCTGCCTTCAGTTGTTGCTATAACAGACTGAGAAAACTTGGAAGATCATTTATGTGCCTCATTGCTGGTGTTTGATTTTCTCTCCTAGATTTTAGGCCACACTCTTCTGACATCATATCAGTCATTTTAGTTTAATGTTCCTTTGCCAAAGACTTTTCCAAATGTCTTTGAGCTGTATCTTCTCTTCCAAAGTCACTGGCCTTTTTACACTTAATTTCTCTCATTACACCATGCACAACAAATAAGGCAATTTCTGCTTCAAAGCTGTGTAGAATAAAAATATTCTAATTGCAACTATAACAGCACAACTTATTAAAGTATTTATTTCCCCCTTCAGTGTGCTTTCCTCGTTTAACCTTCTTGCCTGTTTAAAAGACTTTGAACAGTTGACCTCTGCTGCCCCTGATGAAAGCATTATAGGAATTTAAAAGTAAGAAATCTGTACTACTGCAAGGAAAAGCCAAAATATGCCAGAAAAGGAGGCATACATACACAAGGCTCTCTTTTCTCACTGCACTTTATGATCTTTGACTACATGTTATCATGCCTTTCTTCACCATGTTTCTCTTCAAGCCCTTCTCTTTAATCAATTGAATATTGGATAGATTTGTGCTGGGTGTGACTGATTTTGGAGCAAACCTTCAGGTCCTGTATTAATTCTGTCCCTTCTTAGCAAACTACCCAAGAGCATCCTCAAGCCTGAAAAACATGGGCTTCAGCATAGAGAATGGATGATACCTAAGGAGAGGGGCAGCTTCTGAAGGTTCTCTGCCTTAAGGCAAGTCAATCCAAACAAGAGACACGAGTGCTTGAATCTGTGGTCAGTACCCATGCTAAGTTAATGAAAGGCAAAAATTTGGATTCTTGGCATAAAAAAACCCCCACAGTATGCAACTAGGACCAAATGTTCACTCTTGTTTAACTCTGGAAGGTGCACTGATACTACTTAAATACAGATTCAGAGCAGGTGCAGTGTCATTGAATATACTGCTTTGTTCAGGATAGGATTCTTCCATGTGTAGGGAGGGGATATCTGGCTAAGCTCAGGCCAGAGATGCTGTTTCTGATCTGAAAAGCCTACTTTTTCCTGGTTAGGGAGCTCCAAAGTACCTTTCATGTTTGTTTTTTGAAGGTACCCAGCTGCTGCTGGAGGCGTGTGTCCGCTGTAACGTCCAGCACTTCATATACACCAGTACCATAGAAGTGACAGGCCCAAACTGCAAAGGTGACCCCATTTTCAATGGTGACGAAGATACAGCTTATGAGAGCACATCAAAATTTCCTTATGCCCAAAGCAAGAGACTGGCAGAGGAGTCTGTGCTGAAAGCAGATGGCCAGGTGCTGAAGGATGGTGGCACGCTGATGACCTGCGCCCTGAGATCCATGTACATTTTTGGGGAAGGGTGCCCGTTTCTCCAAGGCCATCTGGATAAGTGCCTGTTGAACAAGAACATCTACCTGCGCTTCTCCAGGAAGGAGGCTCTGGTGAACCCTGTCTACGTGGGGAACATTGCCTGGGCACACGTGCAGGCTGCCAAAGCCCTGCGAGCCCCGCAGAAGGCCAAGCACGTCAGGGGCAACTTCTACTACATCTCAGATGACACTCCTCACATGAGCTACGCTGACCTGAATTACGAGCTGACCAAGGAGCTGGGGTTTGGGATTGAGCCCCAGCTCCCCATGCCTCTGACAGTGCTCTATTACTTCTCGCTGCTGCTGGAAATTGTGAGCTTCTTGCTCCAGCCCTTTGTCAGATACATCCCCTCCACCAACCGCCACCTGGTCACTCTGCTCAACACCCCCTTCACCTTTTCCTACAGGAAAGCACAGCAGGACTTTGGCTACGTGCCCCGCTACACGTGGGAAGAGGCCAAGCAGGGCACTGGTGAGTGGATTGCCTCTGTGATCCCCCTGAGAAGGCTGTACTTGCAAAGCAGCACCGCCTGAGGCCTGAGGAGCAGCTGAAACCCAGCCCAGCAAACAGGGCCTTGAGCTAGAGGAGAGCTGGGTGAGCAGCAGCAGCAGATCTCTACAAAGCATTTAAATGAATACTTCGTGTAGCAGCCCACTGACACCCCCTGCCCCCAACCTCAGAATAAATAAAGTGAAATGTTCATTTGTTTGTTGAGTACAGGCTGGTGAGGGTAACTGCACTGCATAGTCGACACCCACTTCTTTGCATCTTTGCAGCACAAAGACTTATTTTAGTAAGACTCCACACAGTCCATGGTGTGAATGCTTCAGCCCTTCTTTCACTCCACGCCACCTCCAAGGCTTTTGTAAAACACAACTCATCCTAGAAATATGATCACACAATACAAATATGCACCACTCAGCTACACCCTCTTCACTCAGTGCTTGCCAACCTCACCAAAGAGGCACCAAGCAGAAGCCACCTGACGGCAAAAGCTCTAACAAATCTTGCTCACTTTTCCAAGGGAGTTGTGCATTTCATGTTCACCTGACAGTCAAACTTTGAGCACTGTAAGCATTGTGAGATCAAAAGTACAGTGGAATTGCAATACAGTTTTAGTTAGGACAGTGTGTGCAGGGAGAGAAGGGACAGATTTGGTCAGGTGAATACTTCTTTATTCACCCTCATTTTGCAATAGGTCTGGTGGCTGTCCAGCAAATCAACAAGAAAATGAAAGAGAGAAAAATATTGCCAGACGGCCTTGGTCACTGAGGGGTTCCCACTGCAGAGTCAATGTATTTGTGAACACTGAGGAAAAACAAACAGTGCTGAAAGCAATCCTGATCTTACCACATTTCAGCTGGGAACAAAAGCCAATTTTAGCTGACAGGTACACATGTGCTGCCCCTGTGTTCTCTGATGGCCAGTTGAGCTTCTGCAGAATGTGTAACTTGACTTTTGGGCAAAAACGCAGATTTTTTCTTAACTAACAGGTGTGATCCAGTGTTTGTTTCTTAAACATACATCTCACTTGCTGAAAACAACAGCAAAAGATGGGAATTTCTCTGTTTTGGATGGTGTGAACAGAAACATTTTACCTGATTCAGTACTAATGTAAATAAATCACATTTCCAGGGATGCTGACAGCTTGAGTCTGTGCTGAGTTTAATTATTCAGTGCCCTAGACATCAGATAGTCCCAGTGCAAATATTATTACGTGTTTTAGTAACATCTTTGGTTAACTATGTAAGATCTGAAGTAGTAGAACACCAGACACCAGAACTTCCAGTCATATTCTGGGGACAAACCCTCCACAAGGGTATGGGCTTTGGTTTCCATCTGGTTGTGAGGAGATTACTTAATCCCTCCCTCCCTTCAGATGATTCACCTTCAGTGTGATGACTCACCTTTTCTGCCATGATTACATTACCAAACATCCTGAAGGAATATAGGGCAACTTCCAGGAGAGGTTTGGGGAGAGAAGGAAGGGGCACAACCACTTTGGGTGCAGCTGCTTTTAGGCCTTGGCAGAGCATCAGCTGGTCCTGTCAGCCCTCACTTCTCCCTGCAGCTGGGACACTGCACTTTGATCTCTGTGCTTTCTTCTTCTCCATTCCCTTCCATGGACTCTTCCTCTTCCCTCCCCTGCATGCACGCTCTTATTTTATTTATTCTGCTCTCCGCACACCCTTAGAGAAACAAAAATGTGTTTAACACAGTAACATCCGTAGTTTTTCTAGGCTAATGATATTTCATCCTAATGCTGAGTGAGTGCAGCCAAGCAATGGGTGCAGCCATGGCTGCTCTGTCACTGATGTAGGAGTAGGAAGGGCAACCCGGGCACAGGGAAACAGAGCAGGAAAGGAAGAGGGAGAACCAAGGCCAAAAAGCCGCTATTTAATAGGAGGAGATGCTTCACACATCAAAGGGATGGGAAATTAAAACACGTACCAGAAAACTGGGACATCTTTCCACAAGTTTAACATAGGTCCTAAAATATCCACAGATGCTGCCAGAGAGAATAAAGGACAATTTTTCTTCCACAGTTCAGTGATTTGTTTCCCGAGTGCAAGCTCCCACTGCCGGAGCTTTCTTTGTCATTTTTGCCTTCGCAGGAAGATGGTGGGATCTTTTAATCTCTCCAAGAGTCTGGCTCCCAACAACCAGATTTCTAAGTGCCAAATTCCTCCTTTGTTGAACTTCCTCCCTGTTTCTTGCTACCACATCCCTTCCTTCAATCCCCATGACAAGCCATTCCTGCTGACAGGAAGCTTATTCCCCGCTTCTGTCCCTCCCCGAGCACCCTTGGGTTGGCCATCTGTGCTGTCTTTTGCTTCAGGTGCCTGTCCAAAATAGTGGAGGGTCTGCAATAAAATGTCCTGGAAGCCCAAGGGAGTGGCTACCTGAACATTTATCCTGCAGCTCAGAGCTGTGTGTGCTGTTACCCAGTAACAAACACAAGCCAATAAAGATATTCCAAGGATACCAATAGGGAGAACAAGGCAGAGTTACTGCAGGGGGTTGATTTGCTGACAGTTTGCACTCCAGTCTACTTTGCAGTATCTTGTTTCTATTCTCTTATTCGTGGCAGCGAAATGGCTACAAAATCTACTTGACCAGGACGAGCCTTACTGTTTTTACATCAGCTGACCAGGGCCACTCTTCTGATTTAATTAGTTTATCTGGCAATCAATAAAGAAAACTATTGGTTATCAATGAAGCTCCACTGTCAACAGGATCACAGTCAGTAAGAAGAAATTTACTTCTGTATAAACAATGGAAAAGAAAAAAAATTCCAAAACATTAGGGCTGCTTTGCTGGAAAGGTGTTTATTTACCCTTCAAGCATGCAGAAAAGGCAGAAATAGCAAATATTTATCAGTGATACTTACATACTACAGGCAAATTAATGACTTCTGGTTCCAGCAGGTACAAAAATCTACATTAATAAAGACCACCATTTGCTGTTAAATATTTGTCACTGGAGAGGAACAGAGTTCTGCTTGCTAAAACCAGGAACTATAATAATGCACATTTTGAATAGATTTAGGAACAAGGAAGGAGCTCCAGAGGAACAGAAGCAAAAGTGGCTATCATGTCAATACCAGAAATCCATGCCTGGAATTGGTATCATTAATAAAGGGTACAGTCAATGGAAGACAGTTGGATAGTTAATGCTAATGAGCACGTTTTTGTGAAAAATCCATTTTATCAGCCAAGCACGACACTGGTATTCTGAGTGCGTTGCAGGCTTTGAATAACAATAAAAGTTTTTTTACATTACAAAGTTAAATTAATTAATACAGATGGAATGAAAAAAAAATCACAAAATAATGTTAACTTTCTCAATTATGATCTTTAAAATTGCATTTTTAAAAGCTTTGGCTCAATTCATAGGCTTTATGCAGAATCACAATGTGAAACATTATGTACAGCCCGTGTTATGTAGGAAACCAAAAGTAAAAATTGTTTCTTGACCTGAAAAATCTGTCACTTACACATGTAGATATAATAGATTATGGTGGCTGTAAAGCCAATTTGGGATGAGGGACTACAGTCAGGTACATTCCAGAAGAATAATTTCACCACTCCTTGTCATGACCCCTGTAGCCCCATGTAATATTTTTCTCCCCTCTGAAAGCTCTCCATCTGCATCTCCATGTCAGTTCAAAAACCACTGGATAACTGGCTGTGCAATGGATTTCTTACTCAGACCAATGATTGCTATTTCTAGACATTCCTCATTCACATAACTAAACTTGTCTCATTTCTTAAATAAGATGTGTCCCTCCAGTGCAGGCAGCAAGAACTGAATATTAAGTAGTTAAGGACTAATCTGCAAAGGGGGAAAGAACATTAATCAAAAATAAAGATTTATTAAATCTCCAGTGTGGTCTATAACAGGTGCCACTCAAAATGCTTAACATGCATTGTGGAAGACCATTTAAACAAAGAAAGATTGGAGTTTTTTGCTGCCCAAAATGTGGAAAGACAGCCTAGAAAGTTAAAAGAAAACAAAATACATGAGGGCAAAAATTGCTTTGAAGGTACTTATATACTCAGTAATCATCTCACCCTTTCATATCATTCTTTTGTAAAAAGAAAATAAATCACAGGAATGAAGCATATTCAGTTTCTCTATTTTCTTTTTTAAATATTCTTTCACCTCAAATTTTTCAGTGTGGTGATTTCATCAGAAACTATATATATATATATTTTTTTTTCCTGATAATCCCACATGCAATTTTAGTTATATAATGAGGTTTAATTTATCTAGACCAAATGCACAATGGATTTTCTACATGCACGTGGTCTTTCTACATGTTTTATTTGCAAGGGCTGGTGACATAAGGAATGATGCATGCTCACCACTAAGTCCAAGGAAGTTCACTTTCAGGGCAAGCTGCTTTTGGTCCATCTTGCTATAGATGTTTCTTGTCTACAGGGCTCTTGAAATAAACTCTGGCCCACTCTGGCCCACAGGAATTGCTGCAGCAATGGTCTCTCTGGCCAGCCACGAGGAATAACCAAGAAATGAAAACTCTTTGCCCCCGATCATGGCACAGTAGGTTTTGCCTGTACAAAGTGGTTGAGGCAGCCGTTCTGCAGTGTTCAACTTTTCCTGCTTCTAGGAACTTTCCCTCAGCCCCCCCAAAAGTACCAGTTATGTATTTACAGAGAGGACGTGGTTACTTTTACAATGGTCTCACTTAATTTGAACTCTCTGTTCCTGGCATTCCCTATAAATGAGGGAAAGGAACCAGGACAACTTCTCAGCAGGAGCTTGATCACCTCTTGCAACAAGCACGGTGATAACTGCAAACTGACCGGCTTCTCCTGCAGGATTCCCAGCTGGAATCTCTTGCCCGCCAGTGCCTCTGTGCCTCGCCTTGGGCTGTGGGAGCAGCCGGGAGCTCTGGAAGCCAAGCTGGGCATCAGGGTGCTGGTGGCAGAGGGCAAAGCTCCCTGATGGACAGGAAAGGCGGGTGGGAAGTGGCCACGGACGCATCTGGGAGAGGTGGCAGTGTAAGGACCAGGCCCGCGCGCAGGGAAGGTGATTTGGGCAAGGGATGTCCTGGAGCGGCCGCTGGGTGGGGTGAGAGCAGTGAGAACCGGGGACTTGCCCTGAGAGCCACCTCCCCGCAGCTCCTGGGCCAGGACACGGCGGGCAGAGCCGGGTCGGAGCCTCGGATCAGGACTTGCTCCTCGGTGGCATCCTTTGCGTGGAAAGGAAGGAGTGCATGATCAGCTGTTCGGCAGGATTGATGCTTTGCTTCACGCAGCTTAGATCTGCTGGCTCTGTCGGTCTGTGCCTCTTACTGCCACAAGATGGTATCTTCAGCGATGGTTTCCCCTCACTTGCTCTGCAAAGCCCAACTTAATATTCCGACTGCGGAGCTTCTGTCTTCACAAAGTCTGCACTTCTATCACAAAAAACACAGTGCAAGGTTGCTGGTGCGGGCTGCCTGCTGCTGGGTACGGGGGATCCAGACAAACAGAGACCAATGATCAACCCTGATACATCGCAGGAGTAAGTATTCATCCCACCTCCTCTCCCGCTAACATTCTTGGGTGCTTTGCAACCCAAGACAACTCCTCTTACAAGTCAAAATTTCACACTATTGCTTTAAGGGAATGATTTGATACATGTATTTCAAGAAAAGGTCTCAGGTTCATCCTCGGAACACTGCTCCAGTGGGAGTGATGCCACGCTTAGCTGTGACAACACAAGAACTACAGCACAGCTGAGATAGTGTCTGGAAGAAGCTTCCAAAACTGGAGTGTCACTGTCTAGCTTTTTGTTCCTGTCTGAGAACAAATTGGTTAATACACTGGAAATCTGCTGGGTCTTTGTACAAGCAGATAAATAGCACAGGATTAAAAAAAATCCCTCGAGATTTTCCCCTGTTTCCTCCCTCCAGCACTCCAGCAGGAAGTGGTGGAAGAACCACAGGTGATAGAGTCAAGGTCAGGTGTATGAATCCCATTCATTGTCCACTTTGGTGTGGAAAAATTATTCTATCCCTATAAAGCTCAGTGCAAGAATCCAAAAGTAATTGTTGGGCTCACATTTATATCACAGGAACATTTTACTTGGATGTCCTGGTTTTGAGTGTTGTGTTTTGTACTTGATTACTATGAGCCATCTCACAGTTGGCAGGATTCTGCCAACTGTTTGAACCAGGGCAGTCAACAGGATAAATTTCCTGGTACGGCTACAGAAAGAAGATCCATGTCTGCTTCACATTTAAATTGTAAAAAATTGTGTTTTCCAAAAAGCAAGTTGCCCTTGCTTAAGCATCTGTAGCAATGCTCAGGGTGAAGTTAATGCAGCACTGCCCACTCTTGATCATTTTATGATGCTGGAACTTCTGCCAGATTGGGAGATGAGCCAAGTTTTCTTTTTCCTTTATTTTTAAGGGTGGTTCTCACCATTCTGAAAGAAAAGGCCAGGGCTTGGAAATATTAAACTATGAGTGACACAAAAGCTTGGGATTAAAAAAAAAAACCCCACAACTGCAGACATGGAAAAAGATCCTCAAACTCATTATTTAGAAGCAACCTCATAATTCTTAGAGCCTGGCTCATCAGTTTCTGAAAAATCACGCTTGTCAAGCAGCTAAAGTAACAGGAGCCAGTTAAAATCTCACAGTGCCCACAGAGGTTACAGACCCTCCACATCAGGCGATATTTTTCCCTCCAGGAAGAAGGCTCCTTGCAGCCACAGTTCATGTCCCACATCACAAATTCATTTTCATCCTTTGTATTGATTTTCTGATCTGTTCAGGGCAGACTGCTGTGCTCCCTGTGCTTAGCTGGCTCTGCTCAGCAGGGAACTTTGCGCATCCTTGGAGAGTTACAGACTCAGAAGTGGGCAAAGGTTGTTCAGCATTTGGGAGACACTGCAAGTGTCTGACATTTGAACCATCCTGGAAGTTATTCTGATACTAATATTGAAAACAAATCATGACTTCCAGATTCTGAGCTGACCAGCACCAGAGCACACCCAGCCACATCCTTGCCCCTTCCCAACAGATCGAGCTGGCAAATTTAGCCTGCAGGGGTAAGAAAAGGATGTGGGCAGAGCATCTTCCTGATGCAGCTAACCAGCATCTGGCACTGAACATAACATGTTCAGAGGGAACACCTCCAGGGCTACACACTCTGTTCTGTGAAGGGGTGGATGTGCTTTACCCATACACTTCTATTAAGAAATAGCATGAGCAGGATCTGGAGGAAATTTGAGGCAGTGTATTGAAAGGTTTTCTTAGGGGACACACTTGAAAAAGCAGCATTTGTGTTTTATTTAAGCTAATAAAAAATCAATGTAACGATGTCACCTGGATGTGGCAGTGAATTTTTCAGTGTTGTCACACAACTCCTCAAAGCCTGCTTCACGGTGAAGCAATTAATTCCACAAGATGATGGCTGGTGTGTATTCAAAGAGTTGGAGGATTCTTTTCCTGTGGAAAATTTCCACTTCAGTTGCAAAATGCCTAATGAGAACCTGAAAACCTAATCTTGCTGTGATACAAGTAGAAGTACAGTGTGGGAGCATGGCATAAGGTTTAGCAGACTGTAGTACTGGTCTGACATGAATGGTTGCTCAAGTTACACTGGTTCTAAGATTTGAACACACTAACAACAAGAATCTATGGATTCTTTGAAATTATATACCTGGCTAAAGTGTACAAAATGCATGACCATGTATCAGTGCAGAGCTAAGAGAACACTTGCAAAAATGCCAGAGAACTGTCAGGGAAATCCCTTGATGTGAACATTAATTAGTGTAGAAATAGCCCACAGGCATAAAGCACCTCAAGTAATAATGGGATGTGTACCCAAACAAAGGACAAGGTGGGCCATCCAGAACTGGGGCCAAAAAGAATTTAAATGCATGCAACAGGGAGTATCTTCAGAGATTCTCCCTTGAGGGTACTGATGGTCTTCACTTATTTTGCTATGTAGGAATCACTGCACAAAGGACTTTATTTGCAGACTGTACCATTCTTTTGTTTTAATACCACATTCTTAGTTACTTGGGTTTTGTTCAGTAACAATCTTTAGATCAAAAGAGCTTAGTGTCCTTATGTTGTTAACACTGTGCTCCAACACACTGCCATCTGTTTCTGATTTCTCCACAGCAGATCCAGTGGTGCAAGGTCATTGGATAACCATGTTAGAAAACTTAATAGGAAGTATTTTGGTGAACTTCTATTCATCATTACTCAAACTGCACAGCAAATGTGAATTAATTACTCCCATCCATGAAGTTATGAAAGGCTTTTTACTTCCTGATTCAATGGCATTTTACACTTGTCCTGCCCTAGAAACAGATAACAGAGCAAAGGAAAAGAGCTTTTATAAATTCAATCCTAGACTTAGAGATTCCACAGGAGCTCTGGAATACAGGACAGGAATGGACCTCCTACATCCTTGATTCAGGTACTTGAAACTGCAGGCAAGCACAAAGCATCATCCTTTTACTCAGCAGATAAACATGTTTTCTTCGTCTAGGACGTCATTGTCAGAAACGATTCAGGCACTGCAGGTATCAGTTTGGGTGGGGCTTTTGTGTCAGGTTTGTCCTCCAGGAAAAACAGCTTTTTTCTCTCCCTGGCTGACCAACCACTTGATGTATTGTGGACAGCAGTTATCCCCTCTGTCAGCCTTAACTCCTCTCACCTCTCCTGATGCCAACTCTCCATTCCCTGGTAAGCCTCAATACTCCTGTCTCCACTGAGACAAGCCCTCCTAAATTCAGGTGACCAGAACCACACACCACATCTCAGAGGTGTTCACTCATCCCTGCATAGCACTGACATGGTTTTTGTTTCATCAGAAACACCCTCCCAGTGCATGGATGCTTTGCCAGCACCATGAGGCTCTTTGGCAGAGCTTGCTCTGCTTCCTGACAGCCGCTATTGATTCAATAAGGGACTGCACTAATTCCAAAGAACAGCCCCCCTCCATGGATGTCAAGACCTATTAAATACCAAGATAACCACCTATGGCTCAGGAAGCTGTAGATCACTTCAGGGTACATTTGTGAAGTATCAAAATTCACTTTCCTGCTCTTCCGTGGGAATTTGCTCTTGATCAGAGGTGAGTAAAGATACAAGGACGGACAGACCTTAGTTTTGACTCAGCACAACCATTCTTTTATTTTCACTTGCTTTTTTCACCCTGCATTGGTGATCCGTGTATTATAGCTGACTGTATGTTCCATTTTTTCTGTTACTCATTTCAGATTGACAACATCCCAGATTATAGTGAAAGGTTTTGTTCCTCATCCCAGGAGGAACAGCTTTGCATTTTGACTTTTTAAATTTGTCTTCTGCTGTTCCAGGCCTCAGCATTATCTGATCCTTCATTCTCTCTATTGACAATTCTTTCTAGTTTTTTCTACAAACAAATTCTTCTTACCATTGCAGACAGACATCGTACCTGTCGCTTGTGACTACTTGTACAATGGAAACCATCTAAGAAAGCGAACAGTGACACTGTTGGTACACATGGACACACAGTGCTTTTCCTTCCTCCCTAAATGCTTCCCTGAATTTTTACCTGCAATTTTGGCTATGAGTGACTGCTCTTTCAGAAACCTTTTCTCATGGGAGTTGGCTCAGCCTGAAATTTTGTCAAAAAGACTCTTGCTCTTCATATTTAAAAAAAAGCAGCCTTCACACATCCCACACGTGAACCAGCACAGAGAGAGTAATGCTTCCTTTCCAAAGCCCACAGAAAGCCTATGACTTTGCACTGAGAGAAGCCAGCTCCCAGAGCTACAAGACAAAGGCTAAAAATAGCCCATTAAAGGATTAATTTCAGGATTTTAAAATACAGCTAATTAATATGCATAGGAAAGGCACATGGTCTCCAGGAAGGAGCACACACAGTCACAGAGGCTGCAAGGGAAGGGAGTGGGGGTGGGTGACACGCAGGCAGAGTGCCAGTGGAGAGATAAAAGAGGATATTCCCTATATATATCCCTCGGGCAGACACCATGCAAAAGAACGTCTGTTTCAGACAAGGTGGAAGCAGAGGGGTGAAGCACGTCATTGTTGAAGAGGCAGAGATGGTGCAGTGCAACCACAAAGGACAGGACACGCCTTGATACACCAAGTGAATCCCAGTGAGGTGGCTTAGGGGGCAAGGACATCACAGCAAGATCACAATGGATGCAAGAGCAGCTGTTTCAGAAGTGATGTGCTGCAGCTGGAAGCTGGGTGCAGCATGAATGTGCCCGTGCAAAAAAGCTACCAAGCAACAGCTGGATGAAAAACTGCATCTCCAGGTGGACAGCATGGCAGCAGAGCAGAGGCCACGTGTTGCACTCAATTACGGCACTTTGGAGACAACTTTCTCTTATGATCATTACATCCTGAGGCTGAAGCACCTTGGGAAGGTTTGGCATTGGATATAAAGCACTGAAACAGGACATGGTACACCATGAAAACAACGTACCATATATGAGCAACGTGGTGACAGACAGACAGAACGGATTATCTACAGTTAATGTGAATCAGAAAGCAAATCTGGTTATTCACAGGCTGTACTGCAAAAAATAGAGCTATAGCAGCAGTTCCAGGGAATTTGGTGCTGTGGGAAAACAAGCTCAGCTGAAGCTATTTTCTCATACCAATTTCCATGTGAATAACACTTAAACAATTGGAAACTTTTTCCATTTCACAGACAGCAGAGGAATGGACAGACAGACTTTACTGCCCAATTCACTGCCTACTTAAGTCTCAAGAAAAGCTGGGGGTTTAACCTGGTGGCCTAATTATTTAGTACCACTGCTTATCTGCCTGTCCCTTTGCCCTCACCTAAAAGGATCTTTGAACCTTTTAGCCATTTTCACACAATTTGACAAATGGGGAGAAATCTCACTTTTGTGAGGTCTGGTGGCCTTCAGGAACAGCCTCAAACTATTATGCATGAAGCTGCATTCTTGAGAGCAATCTGAGCACTACAGGGACCTGTCAGAAGCAAGTGTGGGGTACAGGGGTTTAATTTTGCAACAGGGGGTCTTGATACATGTTTAAGTTGACAAAGTCCTTAGAGCTGCAGCGGAAAGAAAAGTTGCAGCATCACCAAGCCTTTGGAATAGGCTCACAGTCCAGCGTTACAGGATGCTGCTATTGGAGGCAAAAGACAAAAACCACACCCTTTTCACTTAAAGACATTCTTTATTCAATCTTTTTTATATACAATATTATTTTTTAATCTGTAAAAAGTACATATGCAGGATTCCAGGTCAGAGGCAGAAGGTTTCCACATCAGAAGATAGACTTTTGCCCTTTTATTATTTTGGAGGAAAAAATAATCTGTCAGTTTTAGACAAAGCAAGAATAAAGGCAGAATGCAAATCCAACTCCCACCAAGCAATTAGGATTAAAGGCAACAATTCACTGTAACAGGTCAGGCAGTCTCCTCCAACTTTGGTGGTTCCAACCTTCCTGGGCAATTATAGAGCAGTTTGTTAGAAGGTGATGACAGCTGAAGCAGCTCGTGCTTATCATCTCTGCTACAGCTGTACACACAAAACTTGCAAAAGAGCCTGGGTTTCCTCTTTGTATGGCAACTCAAACTCTTGAGTCAGAAGACTGTTTCTCAAAATTCAAGGAGTGAAAGAGGGATGTCTTACTCAGGGTGAACCTATCTCCCAACTACAGTATGGATCAAGAGCTTGCTTTCATTTTTCTCTGGTATCAAGAAGGTTGTTTCTTATTTGTCCCCTTAAAAACATGAACTAGAATTATTAGTGTAAATACCAGGCTCATTTTTTTAAAAGCCTGTTCCTAAAGCCCTTAAAATGTAAACTGTCTCACCATCTCCTGTGGGTGCTATCACACTGTTGATTGTTCCAGTGTTAATGCTATAAATCTCTTCTCTATTCACACTGAGGAGAGTCATGTTATGAAGGTCTGGAATGGCATTTTCCCAGGGCCAGAAGAGGGGATCATAAATGACAGCCCAACAGGGCTTTGTTTAGGGGGTGCACCTCTAACCTTAAAGGACGGCATTACAGGGAGTATGTAATTATTGTCAGTTTTCAGAACCCAGGCAACATTCAAATCTTGTAAAATACTGGGAGGGAACATGTCAGTGTTTGGGAGCAAGAACACAGTGATCCACAAATTTGGAGCAGGGAGCTGAAGGAACAGCAAAGGTGTGACTGGCACATGGAACTACTTGCTTTTCCTTCTACTCCAGGGCACTTGCTGTTTTCTATACTTGTCTTGAACATTCAGTTTTAATGACTATACTGTGCAGCAAAATTACCACTCAGAATATAATTTAAGGGTTTTGTTTTTATTTAGAGGACAAAGCTAAGAAGTTGACTTCTTGACTGCAGGACACGCACAGCTTCAGGGTTGTTAATGGAAGCTGCAGAAATCTGGCCTCTTTGAAAAGTCAAACTCTAATTGTTAGAAAAAAATTTACTGCTGGCAGATCTTGACCAACAGACATGTTTGAGGCTTGGATTAGGAAAAGAACCACACATCCTTGTTTTGACTGCATGCAAACAGGAAATAGACAATTCTGGGGTTTCCAGGCTCTTGCCCAAATCCAGTGTGCCAAAAACGTACATGATTTTCTGTTTTTTTATTTCATTCTGTAAGGGGAGAGGGTATTGTAGAAATTGTAAAATGGGACAGCTACCTAGAGAAAATGAGGATTGCTTTGTTAGAGAGTACAGTGCAAGACTCAGAAACAGCTAGGACTAAGAAGTAATTTTTGTGCTTAAATTTACACTCTTCAAGAAAGTAAGACAGCAGCAACAGAATGAAAATGGCAACATTCTACTGTACCTTATGTACCCAGAGGGAAAACAGTCTGAACTTTGGGTTGTACATAATTCCATTTTGCAGATCAGAACCTACTTTTCTGTGAAGGACTCACAATGAGGGCACATCACTTCAGTCAGAAGTTTCAGTATCTGTGGTGCTTGGTAATTAGGCACATACCTTGCCCAGAACCCATTACCTCCAAACTATGTTTGATCTAGGAAATCTCAGGATGAAATTTATGAAAGACACAGCAATTAGTCCTTAAAATGCATTATTTTTGATAGACTCTGCACATCATTAGCTTCTGGAGGAAAAGGGCAGTTGGCATTTTAAAGTGATGGAGTATAAACTGACTGTTGTTAGGGTAACCGGAAAACAGTGTCCTTTATTTGGTACCTGCTGCTTATCTACACAAAGAAGAAAAAGCAGTACTGTACATCTGCATTGAGAAGAACACCATCCCATAACATGAAATGGCTTAGTTTTCTATTCAGGCATTCTTGTGACAGTAAGTTAACCCACCAGGATTCATGGAGAAGTTAAATTTGAAGGGTTCCTCTTTAATTCACAAGAGGGGGATGGAGGAGGAGCAGCAATGATAAGAAATTTGCTGTTTCTGGGATTCCAGAATTCTGTCCTTGACCTTTCTCTGAACAGACTGGTAGCCATTCTACACCTGCATTTATCAGGGGATGTACAGGGATGGATCTATGGGGAAGAAAGTGCTTTTATTTTTTTTATACCCAGAGAGGTTTAGAAGAACAAGGCAATCGAGTGCAGTTTTAAACTAGTAAGAGTTCTCATCAGATCAGAAAAACAATTTGAAAACACAACATATCTGAACTTGGAAAAATGAAAAATTATTAGTTCTTCAGTAAGTCACTGAATAATAATTAGAAAAATAAATTAATGTGGGGCCAGTAAGAAGAATCCCTTTATTAAGCTACTTCTAATTTTAAATAAAAAATTACTGAAATCAGTATTATTTACTGTATCAATTACTTTATAAGTTCTCAAATTATTTTTAAGATATAGCTGCAAATTACAATAACAAAGTAACTGCTATTAAGGTACAAAATTGAGACTGGAACTTTTCCCAAGTTCTGTGTTTTCCTCCTCTTAAGCTAAAGTAACTCTGGAAAAAATCATCTGACAGCATCTTTACTTAGATCATATGATGATTTCTATGTCTAAGTTAGTGACACAGACAAACAAAGAATAATTTTGGAGGGAAACTCTACAGTCAGATGTACTATAATATGGTAAGGAGAAAAGTTTTTTTTATATAAAACTTCATATAAAAACATTTTTGAGGGGGGAAAATAGCACTCATTCCCTTTAGATTTAATGCTGTACCACTGTAGGTCACTGAAGAGTTCTTCCCTTTGCTTCAGTACAAAAACATCATTAAGATTTTTTAAAGACTCAATCTGTGCAGTAATTAGGAGGAAAACCAGCACCTAAAGGCTGTTTTTCAGCAAAGGGGTCAGTCGCCATGGCAAAAAGATTTGAGAGCTATACAGGGCTAAAGAATAATTTGAGCTGTAAGGGTTCTGAACAACAGTAAAAAGGGATTGAGAATGACAAAACTGGAAAGAGGAAACTTTTTTTAGGAAATAAATGAAGACTGAAAAAGACTCCATTTAAGTGATACTGTCCAGCCCAGCCATGAAGTACTTGAAAAAAACCCCATGCAGGTAGCAGCATCATAAATTAATGAAAGAAGTGACTCTTCAGTTTCTTTTTCCAGTCACATGTAAGAGATGTTATGCTGTTTCCAAAGATAATGTTGGATTTGTGCTGGAGCACCCAGAAGAAAAGCAAGTTTTATAGAGTAAATCAAAGGCAGTTTTAGGCTTCTGTCAGACACATATATGCCTGCAAAGAAGATCTGTGAATAGAATCCTAAGAATGAAATGTAACAGATTGTGTAGAGAAACACAAAGCAGCAAACTCTCACTGCTTAGCTCAAGGGGAGCTTCTTTTAGTTCCATATAATGTATCCTCTTATATAAATCATGAAACTGTTATGCTCGTGTTGTCATCTCTGTTTATTTAGCTAAAAGAACCAGGACTAAGAAGAAAATAATTTTTTTCATGTGACATAATTTGTGAGGAAGGCAAACTCAGGCTCCTTCCTACTCCTGTGATATGCTCCAGACTCTGACTGAGCTTGCCAAATGAACTAAGCCCACTCTGCTGACAGTGAACTACAAACCAAATGCTTACTAATTGTTTTTTCTTTATGGATATAAGAATTATTTTGAAAAGGGAAAATGAGGAGGCAATACTTTTTGTACTTTAGAGTTTAGCTCTAACAGCTTAGAGGCTCTGAGAATGGCTGCCAGTCTGGACAAACAGATGCTCCTTAGAAAATTCAGACAGGTACAGAAAGAAATTCAAATCCTGATGCTGCTGGTGCAGAGGTGTTGCTTTTTGTTGTTGCTTTGTTCATGCCATCATTAAAAAAAAAAAAAAGGAAAGAAAAAGAAAACCTGGGAATG
>VZTR01025253.1:0-18023 GCA_013400775.1 Chaetops frenatus
CTCCCTCCCGTTTTATCCCCCCTCAGCGCACCTTGCCTGACGAGTGAGCGCGGAGCCCTCAGCGCCCCACCGGCGCTGGGGCCGCGGCCGGGGCCGCGGCTNGGGGTGAGCGCAAGGAGGGAAAAGCTGGCAGTGAAGTCAGTTTAGTAGGGAAGAAAGACATGCAGAAAAAAAAAAGGGGGGAGGGGGGGGAAGTGAAAAAAAAAAGGAAAGCCTGAGGGAGCAGAGTAAAGCACTTTCCGGAAGGGACGGGGCCTTTCACTCCTCCAAAAAGCTTCCCCCTCTTTTCTCCCCACTGCTTAATTGTATTTGCAGTGGTTGCGGACGGCTGGAGGGAGCGAGCTCCTCCTCATCGAGACACGGGCAGCCCTCCCTGCAGGCTGCCTCTCCGGCCGCCGTCTCCGCCGCGTGTCCCAGCCTGGGGGCCGGGCAGAGCTCGGGGGTCCCCGCTGAGGCACGGCCCGTCCCGTCTGGGCATGGATGGAAGCGGGGAGGGGGCTCCGGGCAAAGCACTAATCCCTTCCCGCCTACTTTCCCGCTAAACAAATAATCCCCCCCTGACAAAAGCATTATCCAGCTTCATATGGCCTGCAGTGAAAGGGAGGTGAATAATCTATTTATCCCGGCTCCGCGCCGGCCGCCCCGCCCGAACACCAGCTGCTGCTGGGCGGGGACCGGGGGGCAGCCGGGCCCGCTGCTCCCACCCGCGACTGCCCCCGGGGCAGGGCTGAGTTCCTGCCCCGCAGCCTGGCCCCGGCACGCCGGGAGGGAGCTACGGGACTGTGGTGACTTCAGGGGAGCGGGGAGGGAAGGAGGAAAGGAGAGATGGAGATGAGGAAGAGGAAGGGGAAGGGGAGTTGAGGGTTAATGGGTGTCTCTGTAGGATGGAGGTGTACAGGTGTAACAGGTAGGCACTAAGGCAGTGCTGAGAGGGAGGAGAGGAGGATGGGAGTGGTGAGATGCTCACAGCAAAAGTGCAAGCATTTGTTTGGCTCCTCATTGCATCCCTTTTTGATGTCCAGATATCAGACCAGAGATGTGCCAGTGTGTTAGCTGGTCCCTGAACCCATCTGGGAATGGTGTCTGCAGGGACCCAATCCCTGGGCCACCTTGCCCAGACTTACCCTCCCACCCCCCACCAACCCTGTCCCAGCCTCCTGTCTTGCTGTGCATCACTATGCATTCAGTCTTCCACCACCCTGCCCTGCACAAGTGGGATGCTCCTCTGCCATAGAAGATCCCAGTGCTTGGAAGGTGTCACATTACCAAGCGAGTAGGAAGAAGTGTGTGAAGAGGAGGGCAGAAGGAAAAACTATTCAAGGAAAATGGTGGTATAGACATTAACAGTCCAGGTAAGAAGTGTCCCCACCCAGGCTTTCAGCTCAGGTGTTCATCATGAGGCAGAACAGTGCCCATCACCAGAAACAGAAATGTCATTTCCCATGCACTGGAGTATTTCCCACCTTGGCTTGGAAATATTCCAGAGCAGAGAAAAAGTCAGCCAGGCCAGGAAGGCTTGTTGCCTGCTCTGGAGAAGGCCTGAGGCATCTGTCTTCATCCCCCACATTTTCAGGCCAACCAAATTTAAGGACTCACACCATGCTCAAAGAGAGCCCAGGCCTTCCCTGTCCTCATGCCTCCTCCAGCCCATCACATCTTCCTTCCCCACCCCAGTTTATCCCTCTTCCCTGACGCTTGGCAAAGTTCCTAGGAAGATCTGGGTCTGAAATATGCCCTGAATATCAGGCACTGAGGGTCCCTGTGCAATCCCAACCTCACCCCTAATCCTGGAAAGTCTCCCTTTAATCACCCCTATTAAAGAAAATATCTCCCCACCCCACTGCCCTCAGGTGTCTTGCCGATAAACAAGCTGAAGGGAAAGTTATTACCTTTTATTCATGGTGTCTAAACTAAAGTAAAACATCAACAGGGTGACTGTACATAATAATATACTAGATAAAGTCCATTTTTCTTGGGCCCTCTGAAAGCGATCTCTGAGCATTAAAACGGGTCTCTTAATAAATATCTTATCTCCCCGCCACAGAGCCCTGGCTGCAGATAACCAGACAGCCATTACTGTACCTCTGAAATAACCCCATTTCCATCAGGGCCACTTCAAACAGGCTTCTCTTTAAAGCCCCTTGCCTCTTCCCTGAGGGGAGGTGTGTAAAGGCTTGAACCTCCCTGGGTGGGGGATTTCATCCAAGTCCCCGAGCTTGGTGTGGGGTTCCTGCATTGCAATGCATTCCCTTCCACAAATAACCATGCAGCCAGGTGTTCTGCCTGCAAGCCACAAGCCTAAATCCATCCCCCCTGTGCCCTGCTTTGGGGTGAGCAGTGCTGGGCTCCCACAGTTCTGCTCCCCTGGGCCTGTTCTGCCAGCAGAGAGAAAGTTGGGCAGGAGAGCAGGGAGATGGCAGGCAGCTCCCACCTGGAGGGGAATGGCCTTCCCAGTGTGTGCATCCCAGGCTGCTGGGTGACGCTGTACAGGTTGCACTGGACCCCTTTATTAATGCACCATACAGGTGATAGTGGATTTATTAAGTATATTGCTGTGATTTCTCATTTAATTTACTAAGAATACAATGGTTTGGGCTAGAGGACCCAAGGGAAATCTAGGCAACAGTGAGCAAAAATCCATGAAATTCAATGTAGCACACTAATCATGGAGGCATTATAGTATTAATTGCTATAATGATATACTTCTAATCCTATCTTACACTGTACCATATAATTTCATTGGGTAAGAGAGGAAAGGAATTAAATTTAGTTCAATACAGGCAAGCGTGTAACTTAATAGAAGAGTTTGACTCCGGCACACTCAGGGGTTTAGGGGCAGTGTCACACAGCACGGTCAGCAGCAGGGAAGAGGGATGGCACAAGACTTTTGACACCCTCAATGAAATCTGGAAGCAATATGGAAAAGTGTTAGATATCTACTTTTCAAGAGGCAACCTGGCCATATAAAGGATAATTAGAATTCGTTGCAAAGATGATTTATCATGTCTATCATTGTGCTTGAAAAGGCTAGGTCACCCATGAATGCTGATGAAATTTCAAAGATCTACTCCCCGAGGACTTTCTGCATCTGCTGCCCTCTGAGATGGGGAAATAGCCCAGGGCAAGCTTCTCATTAATACCGCAGGAAAATATAAGCATTTTGTCTGACATAACATTTTTCTTCAGTATTATACCTGACACGATCAGACCTTTAAATAACGCGGTAATAGGGCTCACTTTAAAGTTCATGTACTTGATGTTGTGCCCCCCTTCCCGTTCTCCCCTCCCTCCCCCCGGTTTCAGCTGAGCAGTACCTCTCTCTAACAAGCCAGCGTTTTGACCCGAAACACACTTTCTCCCGTAACAAATATTGTGTGAGGTGGGCGGAGGTGGTAAAAGTAGCTTTTGATCTTGTTTGTATAATATGCAAGAGGACATCAAAGCGAGGGAAGAGGAGGAGGGAGGGAAAGGAAAGCAGAGCAAGAATACCCCTAGTCAGTGGAACACCAAATAGCTCATGAATAGCTAAATAAAACATAATTAGGAAAACACGATAAATGAGTGGTTCTTTAAAGAGAGCGATGGCGGAGCGGGCTGGGAGGGTGGCCAGGGGAGGCGGGCACGGCCCGATTCAAAGCCGGCCCCGAGGCAAACCAAGCGGGGCCCGGACCTCAAAGGGGACAGCAGGGCCCCTCGGGGAACCCCTTTTCCGCCGCCCCGGAGGCGGCTTCCTCCGGCCTGGTCCCTCTCGGGGACCCCCGGGGCCGGGTGGGCTCCGGGGCTGTCCGGACCCGCTCCCTGCGGGTACAGGGAGCTGTTTCCCCGCGGGGCGCTGCGGGTTTCGGGGCGTTCCCGGGCGCTCTCCACCGCGGGCTGCCCGGGGGGCGCGGGGGGGCCCTGGGAGCCGCGGGGGCGCCCGTTTGTTTTGGGTTGGTTTGTTTGTTTGCTGCGTGGCCTCCCCTTTATGTTGATCAGGCCAGCGCTGGGTTTAATTGATCTGCGGGGCGGGCAGTTGAGACCACCAAGGGAAATTTCAGCCCTTGCAGACGGCGGAGAAAATAACGATGGTATCGGTGAAACCGGCGTGGAAGGCAGGCACAGCCCCCAGCCCTCCCCCGCGCGTGTTCGCTCGCCGGTGGGGACGCGGCTACCCCCCGAGGAGCCGGGGATGCCCAGCTGAAGCTGCAGGGCTGGACCGACTGCCTGGGACACCCCTGGGGCCCGGGGACGGGGTGTTCAGAGAAGCCCCCGGCCCTCTCCCGGTCACCAGTTGGGAGGATACCAGTACCAGCTCCGGGGTAGTCACATGGCTCAGCAGTGACTCCGCAGGCGGGATATGCCTGCACCAGAAAGGACGGGAGGAACACGCGGAGAAGAGTGGCTAAACTCATCCCCAGAGGCAGGCTTCCTCCCTGTCCCCGAGGTGAGTCGGGCTAGCCAGCTCCGTCCTGCCTCTGGGTAGCTCTCCACCTAGCTCTGCGCTTGGGTGCCTCTTCCTGGCGCTTTGCCTTCTGCTCATCTTAACGGTGCTTCCTCGCCTCTCCTGCTGTCCTGCGGGGCCCAGCCCAGCCTACAGAACTCCTTTGCAGCTCCCGCCACAGAAATGGGGCTCCCTTCCATGCCAAGACCATGTCCCGCCTGCACTTAGGGCCGTGCAGGCCACAACGTGGCTCTCACACGTCTGGAGCAAAGCAGATCGTGACCTGCCTCGTAGGGAGGGCTCTCTTGTCACTGCCTGGGCTTGGCAGCTCAGAGCTGATCTCGAGTCTTCTCTGTCTTGGTCTCTTGCCTCTTCGTGACCCCCTGCTCTCCAACGGGAGATCAAAAACCCTCCTGTAAACAACTGGTGAAGGTCAGGGGAAGGAAAGCCTGACACCACTTAATGAAAGACAGTTACAGACAATCTTTTGCTCAGTTGTCCGTGTCTGGGAGGCGTGGGGATCTCTGTGTTCAAGCTTTTTAATTTCCATTCTAATTTGCAAGTCATAAAGACAGACAGTATGCAGTCCATCGTCTCGTGTTTAATTTCTTGTCACCCTAATCATGCCAGTTTAACCCTCACTTGCTTGCCTATGTGTTTGTTATGCTCAGCCCTAGCTACCATCTCCTCTGTGAAACAGCCTGCCCAGGCACATTAGTGGCCTGCTTGCACTGTAGATTTGGGGTTCTAATAGTATTCCAATGACTTCTGCCCAGGTGCATTTGAGCAGCCACAGACCGTAGGAAGAGTGGAAAACAAAGAAACAAACCAAAAACAAACAAAACGAAAAATCCCAAAGCCCACAGCTGCCTCCTTTCCAATATTTGGTTGGGTGGTTTTTAAAGGGGAGGGTAGGAGTGAGGATTGCTTTTTCCGTGCTCTGCCTGCCGCTTTAGAACCGCCTTTCCCCTCGGTGCGGGACACGTTTCTGGGGAGCTGCTGGCAAGGCTGTGCAGTACGGCGGGTGGGCACAAAGGCCGGTCCCCTTTCCGTGCTGCGGGCAGGGCGGTGGAGCGGGGCAGCGGGCGCGGTTCAGCACCCTGGAGAGCGGCCCCGCTCCGGCCCTGCGCCAGCGGCCGCTCCCTCTGCGGGGGAACAGAGAGAGGATCCCCGCACGACTCCGCCTCAGTGAGGGGCAGGCGTTAAAGAAAAAACAGCTTTTGACAGCAGCTGGGCGCTGTGGCTCAGTGTCCTTGTGGCTTTGGCAGGGGAATCGCGCGGGCTGCAAGGGACTGGTGGGGACGGACGCTCTCGCAGAAGTGGAGCTCAGAGGACTGTTCTGCTCTCTCCCGTGACAGGTTTGCGTTACCGAGCCCACACAAACAGCGTGCGAAGCAAGGAAAAGCACCTGTTCCTTAAACAAGGCAGCAGCCCCGCGCTCCCAACTGCCACGGGCTAACTCGGCTCTGCTACAGGGACGCGAACTGGCACTGAGCAAGTGTCCTCCTCCCCCTCCTCCTCCTCCTCACATCAGCGGAGTGACTCCGGATGGCCAGGAAACCTTCCCGTGGGGCTGAGAGAATCCTGGGCAGGAAACGCCAACTAGGGAAGACTTCGTGCTGGGGGGAGGGAAAGGAAAAAGGGAACAAACCAGCGCTGACTTCTAGCTTTAATCAAAGAGTTCCCCATCTCCCCAGCAGGGCGCACATGGAGGCATTCCAGGGACAGTCTGCTTTGTGACAAAAGACTCGCTTTAAAGCAAGCATCTACACAACCTTATTTCCATCAAAGGTAAAATAGCATTACAACAAACATCAGAATATCCAAGGAGACGCAGCAGAAAGATTCAACTTTGGTGGCCCTGCACAGCCTGGAAGTAAAGCCTCCTCCCCTCCCTTATCCTCTCCTACAAAATGAAGATTATATCCTAAGCAACAAAGTCAAAAATGTGCTACAGAGAGCTCGGTGTGCCCTCGTCTTGTATCTCTTCTCAGTTCATCTTAGTGGAGCTTACTTACTGGAGAAATTACTGGTTTTATTTCCTACACCACATCAAGCCTTGAGTGCGTTTTTCTAAAGGCCCCAACCAAAGCCAAGCACCTTATTAATCCTTTAACCAATCAGAGAGACTCAATTTCCCAAATCAAATTTTAAAATATGTTTATTTGAAAAGATAAAATTGTGTTTTTCAACCGAAAAGAGGCTGGTCTACCAGTGAAAGGTGCCGTACAGGGCAGGTAATTATATTTCATCCAACCAAGCGGCTCCTCAACGCAGATACCACTCATACCAACAGGCAGGAACTTTTTGATCGACAGATAGTGGTAATCCTGAGAACTACACCAGAGGCACTGGGTTCCCAAACTCGGGGAAAGACACACACCAGTGAGTATCCATCCATCCATCCATCCATCCATCCATCCATCCATCCATCCATCCATCCATCCATCCATCCATCCATCCACCCGTCCTTCCCCCCGCGGCGCTCCCGGGCCGCCCGCGGCCGGTGCTGGGCGCTCCCGGCAGGTGGCGCTGCCCCGCCAGGAACCGGCCGGGAGGTGCCGAGCGGGGCGCGGGCGCTCGGGGGCTGCGGGACCCGGCCCGAGGGACACCGGCAATGCCCGCATGGCACTGCGGGAACGCGGCCGTGCGCTCTGCAGGTTAGAAAAGGTCCCCAAAAAAAGCACGTTTCGCAGAATCACAGAACGGTTTGGGCTGGAAGCGGCCACTGGAGGCCATCTGGTCCAACCTCCCTGATCAAGCAGGGTTCCCTGGAGTATGTTACTCTGGATTGTGTCCAGACAGCTTCTGAATATTTCCAGTGAGGAGATTCCACAACCTTTCTCGGAAGCCTGTTCCAATGCTCCATCACCTGCACAGTAAAGAAGTTATTCCTCAAGTTCAGGTGGCAGTTCCCATGTTCCAGTTTCTGCCTGTTGCGCCTCATCCTATGGCTCAGCAGCACCAAGAAGAGCCTGGCTACATCCTCTTGATACCTTCCCTTCAGATATTTACACACACTGATGAGGTGCCCTCTCAGTCATCTCTTCTTGAGGCTAAACAGGCCCAGCTCCCTCAGCCTTTTCTCATTAGAGAGAAGATCCAGTCCCTTAAACATCATCATTACCCTCCATTGGATTCACTCCAGGAGCTCCATGTCTCCCAGAGGAACCCAGAACAGGACACAGCAGCACATTCTGTGCCACTGACCACAATTCTCTGAGACCTGCCATTCAGCCAGTTGTCAACCCACAATGTCACAATAAATAAACAGCAGACCATCAATAGTTCTTTCTCTCCCCAGCTCACCCCATCCCATCCTGTGTAAGGGTACTTTACAAAGGAGATTTTAAAATCAAGTGGCTAGACCAACCAATTCATTGATTGATCTTCAGAAAAGCCTTCTTCTTCTTGTTACTGAACTTTGAACCTTTTGCTGTATATTGTTTTTTCTCTGCCATAGGATAGAAAGGGTGAAGGCCTGAATCATTCTCAGGGCGCTGACAGCCTGAGGAAGAAAAGGAGAATCAATGCAGTTTTCTGTGAAACAAGGCAGAAAGGGGGTGTGAGAGCATCAGTCTTGCACATGGAAAACATTGCTGGAGAGCCTATGACACAAAAAGTGATGACAGATTCTTGCAAAATACAACAGTTCAAACTACAAATGGTTCCCTAAACTGGAAAAGCGCTCCCTCTGTACCCATTCAGACCCAGACATTTTCAAGCTACAAATACTTTACTGGCTCATGAGGCTCCTATGGGCTTACCAGTGCATCTCTGGGCCATTCTGAGCCAGGAGTCAACATACATGGGGGGAAGTGAAAAGCAGGACCAGCTACAGCCACCAGCAAAGCAAGCAGTTGTCTAGAGCAGCAGGCAACCAGACATGGCCAAATGACCATGAGCTCCAGTCCCTCTATTCCCTTTGCCAAAGCTCTAGAAAGCCAGGCCAGAAGGTAAGGATCCTGCTGTGGAAAAAGGGAAGAACTTTTTTGTTCTCATACAGGCACATCTCCACCACAACTGTAGGGACACCAAGCCAGAATCTCCCCCCACCCAGTATTTTTCTTTCCTACTGCAGAAAACACCTGGCCAACACCCTTATTTATAGGACAATGTGTCTAATTTTGGCTCCTTTTCCTGCATCGCTGAGAAGCTTTCAGCCAGCTCTGCTAAACACATCGAGACAAAACAGTCCATCACATAACAGATGCAAATTGATCATTCAAACAAAGGAAAAGTTTGTTTCCAGTGGGGGAGGACAGAATTCAGACACATCTCCAGAAGACTAAAACAATAACTGGGAGAGGCAATCTCCCTGGTTCACTGATTCTGCTAACTAAACCATAAGTGGGTCTAACCTGGAAAATCTAGCAAGATATTAGAGCAAGAAAGGTTACTTTCTCCTCTGGTGATCCTTCTGGCAGGTGGGAGTGGAGGAAGAGGTTAGAGTGGAATGGGATTTGTGGAATGCAGTCAGGAAGAAGAGGCATGAAGATCAAAGAAGACAAGAGGGAAAAGAGAAGCAAACAGAGAGCAAGCAAAGACGACAGGCAAAACGTTAACANNNNGAGATAAAGAATTAAACCTCGGTTGGAAAAGATCCCAAAGTAAATGAACACCTAAGACACTTTGTTTTCTACCCCTTTCCTAACAGATTCATCCAAAATCGCACACCAGGGCACCCATCCACTTCTTGCCTTCCTTTCACCTCTTTTGCCAAGCAGACACAAGCACAAGCTGGGTACAGCACAATAAACACATTGCCTGGCTGCTTTCCTAGGCCAGCACCTCCCCACACCAATCCTGCACAGAGATACCCATCCACCCACTGCCAGGCCACCACTTATCTGCTCCATGAACAGCAAGAGCTTCCAGCTCCTCTGGCAACACAGCAGCTCTCTTGGCCCCAAAATAACCTATTATTTTCAGCTCCTTAATAGATCTTGCTCAATTTCCAGTACACAGTCAGGAACAACCCCAGTTTATGCAGGGTTGCACATACTCTCCCCAGACTCCCAAACACTCAGAAGCCACTCACATCTATAGGGATGGTGAAAACAGTAAAGTCTTTGGTTATACTGCTGATTTACCTTGGCAAAGATGATGATAGTTTCCATTTTATCAACATCAGTTGATAAAAGGTCATGATTGAAAACACATAAATGAAAGACCTAAGGCATCCAGATTAGAGGCTACGGCACTGGCACTTCACTGGTTCCATCTTCTCTCTAGCTTGGATAAATAGGGTGACACAGCACATGCTACCACCAAATGGCCCTTTGCTACTTTCTTTTTTTTAACTAACGACCCACATATGAAAAGGAGGGACACAGGAATGGATGGTTGGCCACTTCAATTAGGTCAGCTCATAGTCTATTTTTTTCCTTAACTGCCTCAATTATACAACTGCTGGTACAGCTAAATGTGTCAAAGCAGTTACAGGGACACAGGGCCCAGAGGTGTCTCCTCTTGTCACTGAGTGAACTTTTGTCCCAGGACAGAGAAGCTGCTACCACCAGCAAAGGGTATCTCTTGCACAATTCTCAGCCATGCTGAAAAGTCAGCTCTTAAAGGAAGATGGGCAGCAACTTATGATGATGATGATGATGATGATGATGATTATTATTATTACCATTATATACAGAAAATTTCTCAAGAGACGTTATATAAAAAGCTGACTATAATCTTTATGCTCTTTCTGGAACTTGTGGTACATGGAAGACTGTTGATAGGTGCTCTCAGTAGGATGCCACCTGAAGCCAGGTTAGTTCTCTCTTCTTATCAAAAAACCTCCAGTTTTATGCAAACATCTTCTGGATTTGTTTCTATTGATCCATAAATAATAAGTGATAATAATACATAACTTCAGGGAGCCAAGTCCACAGGCTCTGTCATAGAAAAACTGTTCACTGATCACTGTAACATCACTAAATAGCATCTAAAGTCACAGCTGTTTGGGTTCAGACTGACACCAGCCCAGATGTGATGAGTATTGGACAGCCCATGAATACTGGCAATGCCTGTGTTCTTGGATGCTGACAGGCTGAAAGATGCAGTATCCTACATGTTGACTTTCTAGACCAATTAAAATTAAGTCTAAATATGAATTTTAGAGCTAAGTTTAGTCTTTGGGTCTGGAAAGGCATGACTTTGCAGGAGGCTGGCCTCTCCTGGCATATTAGGTCCTTAATATACAGTCTACACAAACATAAAAATCCAGTGCTTGTTTTTAAAGTAGTGTGGTCACTCTGTGTTTTTCTTTAAACCCTCATTACCAAATGGAATGCATAAGAAGAGCCAGGAAAAATATGTTTGTATTTACTAGGGAAAGAAAAATAGAGAGAGAAGACATGAGCAACATTATTATATGTGATGAATCTCCTGTTTATTTTAGAGAGTCTGGAAATTGCCTTATTTTTTCAATAGGACCACATGGCCTTGTTAAAGATGTGTTCTATTCCAAACCATAAATATTCTAAGGACATCCTATTAGTAGTGTTATGAAAGAGAAGGAACTAGATTATCCCAATGGAAGGCACACACTGCCTCCTAACATGCCTTTGATGTAAGCAGGTCTTCTACATCCCTGCATAGCAAAGGGGATTCTGTCCAGGAGCCTTCCTACAGCCCTCTGTCCTCCCTTTGGAGATGTCTGGGAAGACAAGCCTCTCACACATGCCATCAAAAATTGGTGTCATGTGAATATCCTCTTCTGGCCTTACAAACTGTGTCTATGAAAACAATAAAACACTATTCTTTAATTTGACAGGAGCACAAAACTGTCTTTTACAATTGTGCATCTGAATCTGGTTAGAGGGAGCCTGGGATGCCACCACTTTGACCTTTAGTACTTGGCACTGTCCTGCTGAGGTACAGAGCCAACAGTGGTCCCAGAGAAACCTGCACAGCTCTGCTGAGTCCACACCATCTGTGTGAATGTGGCACAGTAGAGTACAGCCCAATGAGACAAGTTCACATACTGGCTGCAGTGAAGGGAGAAGGATCAAACTGAAATTAAAATCCTGTCCAACCTCCTCCTAATTCTAAATCCCCTTTTAGATCTTGTCCATCTATCAGGGAGATTAATGGGAACACGATCCACAAAAGTCCTCATACTCCTGAGGAAGCTGATCTTCAGGGAAGAAAAAGGAAGCTCTAGACATTGGAAAGAGAAAGGCTATGGTGTACAGAGCCCCTTATTCCTGCTACAAATCCACCTTTGCCTGGAGCCAGGTGCTTATGAATTCTGTCCCCAGGCAACAGAGTAAGAAGGGAACCTCTTTTCATATCTCTTAATGCCAGAATTTAAACTGCCTTTCTTAATAACTCACCAAAAGTAATTTTTCCCTGTGTCAATTGAGCTTCACAAGCCCTCTGACCTGGTAACAGATCAGCAAAACACAGACTGGGTAAAACAGAATTTGGGATTGGGAATCCCTGGTTTTACCTGAAATGACAAATCCACAGTTCATTGTAGCAGTTTTGGCATCTTCTGTTTGTGTATTCTGTTCCATCAGTGTTCCACAGATAACTGGTGTTTTTCTGGGTTTAAGCCCATGTGAAAGAGAAAAGATTTGGCTTTCTGTTCGGATGTCATAACATTAATAGAGAACATCTTTAGAGGTTTATTACAATGCAATATTGCTGATTCCAAGTATTAGGAAAATGAAAGAAAAAAAGAGGACATAATGAATCATTCATCCCCACCCTTCAACTAAAATCACGAGAGTAAAAAGGGCTTTAATTCCATTTGTTTACCAGTTTCTGAGCATTTCTGTGTCGTCAGATTACTATTTCAGACTCTTCCGCCACAATGGGAGCCAGGAACTGTCTTAAATAAAGATTCTCATTGTCTTTAAATCACACAAATCCTGAAACTGCAGCCTTTGGGGGAAAAAAACATCTAACAAAATAAGCTAACAAGTTAGTTGGGATGAAAATACCAGAGTAATTAATGAACCATCAACACTGAACAGGTTCATAAGGTTGGCTGTGCTGCAAAAGCCAGAAAATATAACATTTGCTAGAACAGATTTTAAATGCCTGAAGTGAAAAAAGGGCTAACATACTACATTTTGGGTATTAACCCAGATCAACTATGCACAATGTTACTAGGGGAAAAAAATTATCAAACAAAAACCCACACCCAAAAACCAGTTGGGGCTTTGTTTTTATGCCAGTTCTCCCAGTCCAGGTATCGTATGGAGTTAGGAAAAAAGCTACTGGAATAAAGACTCTGTGTAAGACTCTTGAAATGTGGTAACTAAACATTATTATAAATTTATTTCATCTTGACACCAAAGCCAGTTCTACAGCTGTTTTATGATACTATGAAGGTTAAACTACTATGGAACAAGTACTCCTGCATGTGGCTACTATAAAAGTGTCACTGAATTATTTCTAATTTTAGTGCTCGTTGTTCTAAAAATTGCTTCCTGCTGCATTCCAAGAAGCAAGAAAAAAGGTGATTCACATAAACCTAGGCAGCTGAGGAACTAAACAGACATAACTGATGGAGCAGAGCAGCTACAGAGTTTGTATTGGACCAAGGCTGAGGAGGGACTCTCGGGGTTTAGGCTGCCATGGTCCACAGTGTGTAAGTCTTGTAGCTGATTTAGTGATGCTGCCCGACTTTTTGGCAAACTAAGAGAAACAGGGCCTTTTAGAGTAGAAAGAGACTCACTTAGTTCAGCCACCCAGCTTAAGATGAGTTGAATCACACCTGAGAATGGCCATTTGTCTGTACTAACCATATAATTAGTTTGCACAACTAGAATTTTTTTTTTTTCAGGTGAGTATTATCCAAGTGTCCAATAAAAGGTAAATTGTCAGAACACTACTCCAGCTACAAATACAGCTACACCTCCACCTCATGGGAGTCAAATATGTCACAAAAAAAGGAGGGGGAGAAAAAGCTCCAACAGTAGATATTACACCTTGCCAATATGCTTGGCAGAAATTAGTGCTTTCAACAGCCATTTCCTTTTCCTGGTATTCCCAAATATCATTAAAACCAAACCAAAACTAAACAAACAAAAAAACCAAANAAAAAAAAAAAAAAAAAAAAAAAAAAAAAAAAAAAAAAAAAAAAAAAAAAAAAAAAAAAAAAAAAAACCAACAACCACCATTATCTGTGAGCTGGATCTCTCTAAGAACATAAAAAAGATTGCATGAAAACATGTAAGCTAAAGGGAAATATAAATCACTGGTCTCTGTTAGTGAGATGATCACCAGCACTCACAACATCACAGAATTGTTTAGGTTGGAAATGACTGAGGTCAGTAGGTCCAACTGTTAACCCAGCACCACCTCTATCACTCTGGACTCCCACTGTAGCAACTGAATAATTTTATTCTCAGAAATTGCTGGATACCATGAATACCCTTAAAATGAGCATCTTGCAAATTCTAAATCACAAGTTGTCAGGCAGTTTTTTTAGTTAAGGAAAAGAACCAAAACCAAACCAGTTAGCAGAGAAATCATGCCTTCATTGTTACCAAGCACAGACTTTGTCACCCCATTTATCTTATGGGGATGCTATTACTGTTGATATGGGCAATTAACTGTATTTGGAAAATACATTTTTCAAAAATTATCTGCATTTTTCATCATGTTTTGAGCAGAAAATTACTTGCAGGGAGAAATAGTTTCAAGACCTGCACCTGAGTTGGGGTAAGCTACACAGAAATGGAAGATCATACACCAATTTATACCAGCTGAAAGAATGGCCATTAATTTAATTCATGTCTATAGGATTGGAAGCTTCCAGCAATGAGTGAGCTTTTTGTGTCCCCTCAGATGAATAAAGCAAATGCTCAGATCAGGTCTAAGAATTTTTGATACTTAGAAGTGGTGGATGTGGGGTCTCTCAGCATGAAAATTATTGTGTGAACAACACTGAAAGTACAATCCCAGAAGACATGCATAAATCCCCCCTGTGAATGCATACTACTGATACCTATATATACTGTTTATTTGGTATTAGTTTTTCATAAAACAACTTTTACTGTTATTTTCAAGGAGGTCTAGAGGTGCAAATACCTTGTTCAGAGATGCAACTCTCGTTGTTCAAGAATATAAGTGTGATGCCTAAGTATGGTGCCTAGGATGCCCTGATCACAGCATTACTCAATAGCTGAGAAGCACCAGTATCTAGACTGCTTCTGTGCAGAGGGGCATTATTCAGTAGATTACAAAGAAAGGTGTGTTCTGGGTTGCTCTTAATTCAAATGTGCATTTGATTTGAATGCTTTCTTTACTCGGTGTTGCTACCTGAATCTCTGACCAATCAGCATCCCACCCAATGTATTCGTGTGTGCACTGAAACTCCTGGATGCTGCCAAAGCATTAAGCTGCCTACAGAAAAGGGTGGGGAGGGAGGAATGTGCTTCTACTTCCTCTTCTTGGGCAAAGCAGACACTAAGAACGACCTCCTTAGTTCAGAGGTTAGCCCAAAACCAGGTTTAATCCACCTATCCTTCCAGTCTGGTCATAATACCTTTGCTATTCATTTTTAAAAGGGAGTAAAAAAATTAAATGTTATTATCCAAAGGCCAAGATTCCAGTGATAAGCAACTGAAATATTGTCTGGGACTTTAATAGTAGGAGCTAAAGGCATGCTCTGCGACTGCGGGGCAACATTTTACTAACTTTGGCACAAAAGTCTCCTCCCTTCATTCCCTCAGGCTTCTGCTTAGCTTAGACAATATCACAAGGAAGGGCTGTTTGCCCAGAGGTTTTCATTGCGAATTTGTTGAGGATTTTTTGTTTGTTTGTTTGTTCATCCACATGGCTTACTGCCAGCTTATGAAAACTACAAGCCTGTCATCAGGAGTTCACCCAGTCTGAGACAGGAAAAACAATCATTAGAAGTCAACCTGATACCATACCTTAAAAATGTCACAGAATAAAATATACATGAAAGATATTTCAGTAATGTTGTGACACTCCCCAATGTCAGCAATGGACTACAATGAAACATCAGTTTGTGTAAGCAATCAGGAGAGGTTTGTCTTGACATGGACAACCCAGTACAAGACATTAAGATCTTGTTTTTGTATAAGCACAACCTCCCCCACACGTTTGCATGATTAACAATATCCTTAAAAAAACAAAACTCTTTCCTTACCCCGTATCAAAAAAGTTTTGTCCAAACTTTTTCAGGGCACATTGCACTCTAACACAAGAGGAAAAAAAAAACTTAAATAATGTTGAGCCGTCCTAAGAGCAAAGAGGATTCCCTCAAAACAGGAAATTCTACTTTGTACAGTTAATATTCCTGCTGAAGCCAGTGGACAACTTGGATAGAGCGAGCTGAGAGGATCAGACTTATCAACTGCAGATAGGCAGGAGTGAAAAGCCACAGGGTTCAATCCCAGCTAGTGTAAATCAGTGTAACCCCACGGAAGTTAAGAGGGCTGTGCCGATTCAAGCCAGCTGTGGATCTAACTCAGTGTGTTTTGCAAGTCTATTTTCAACTCTTCAGGGCTCTGCTCCGTTTAAACATCCAGAACACCCACTGAAATTAATGAGAACTGTGTGTGCAGAACACTAGTATTACTTTTTAACTGTTTGGGAGTTGCTCAGACACTGTGATAATGAGCACCATATATTAGAACCCAGACAGAATAGTATTGAATCATCAGACCCTTGAGTGGGACAGGTCATTAATCTTTTCCTTGGGAGAGCATTTCAATTTTTGCCTTGGCAAATGAGGATTCATCATTAATAGATGTGGGGGTTTTATGTTTGCCAAGTCCCAGACAAAGTGTGTTTTTCCATTTGCCTTGGGCTTGTGTAAGCTTGCCTAAGGAGGCCAGCCTTGCAGTTTGAGAAACACTGCTAGCAGCCACCATACCCTCATTCCCAGCTAAATTAAACCCTATTATGCTGTAATTAACCTTGCCTAACTTGTTCTGAGTTACAGCAGCAGGTAAAAATCATGCTTTTCCTAGGCTGTCCCCAAGAAGCATTTTCACGTATCAGGCTTGCCTACTCTTCAAGTATTTCCAGCTACTCTTGGAAGCTCTTCTTCTGAAGATCCCAGCTCAACTGCAGGCATCAGAACTCTTCTTGACTTCAGTGAGGGCAGAATCCCCAGCAAATTTACTCGTGCACCTCATGTTCATGCCGGATGGCACATTTTTGGAGCAAATGGAATTCCACAGAAGCGATGGTGAGAATACATGTATACAAGTTGATAGGTTTAAAATATACACATAGGCAGGCCACTAAGTTTTCTTGGTCAAATTTAAAGCAGATTTAAAGATTTTATGAATTAGTCTATTGCCTTTTTTATTTAAATGCAAGTTAGGAAAAAAAAGAAACCTATTACATTTCTAGTTTCACTTTGATTCTTGGGATATGGGTAAGAACGAGCACAAGCTAGGAAGAACTTCTCATTTACAAAGCTACACTTCTGTAAGAAAAATAAATTGTTGGCAGAATTGCAGTTTTCAGACTTCTTTTTTATCTTCCTCTTTTTAAAAAACTAAAATCCTTCAGCTGTATTTTGAAAGATACAGCATTTTTGCTAAGGTCCATCTTGATTAAGTCCACAGACCTTCAAGCCAGACCATCAATGCCACAGACACAAAAGCAGACATCCTCTGAAGTAATTCAACTAAGTTAGGACAGAAAGTCCAGATAGTCCTTTAGCTGCCTGCAGTAAGTATATACATGGAAAATACAGCATGAAACAGCAGAAGAAAAAGTCTGTGCTGCCCTAAGTAAAAGGGCATTCAAAGACAAAAGAAGTGCTATCACTGAATACATCTTGCATATTATTACCAGAGGAAAGGTGGGAAGCCTCTGAAGAATGCAGCTTAAAGAGTTATCCTGATTTTTTTTAAAATCTGTGCATCTGAGTGTATGGTGTGAATAAAAGAGAGAACAGATGGTTATGCAGTAAGTGTATCAGCCTGCCTCTAGCACAACCAGATGACAGCAGCTGCAGCAGCAGCAGGATNCCCCGGCTCTGCCTCCGGCTTTGGCTCCGGCTCCTCCTCCCGGGGCCGGCCCGGCGGCTGCCCCGCTCCGGGCTCTGCAGGTCTCCGCCGCTGCCGGCCGATGCCCGGGCCTCGCTGGTCAAGTGGTCCTAAACATTTCACAATTATGCTAGAGAACTGTTGAACTGTTNGAAACAGCAGAAGAAAAAGTCTGTGCTGCCCTAAGTAAAAGGGCATTCAAAGACAAAAGAAGTGCTATCACTGAATACATCTTGCATATTATTACCAGAGGAAAGGTGGGAAGCCTCTGAAGAATGCAGCTTAAAGAGTTATCCTGATTTTTTTTAAAATCTGTGCATCTGAGTGTATGGTGTGAATAAAAGAGAGAACAGATGGTTATGCAGTAAGTGTATCAGCCTGCCTCTAGCACAACCAGATGACAGCAGCTGCAGCAGCAGCAGGATTTATCCTACCTGTTCCTTTTAAGTTATTAAATTCCTCGGTTCCCACAGGACACGCAATAACCTCTTTTTTAAAGCACTTGCACTGTCTTTGCTCTTTCCGCCATCCCCGGAGCGGGACCGGCGGCCAGCGGCGGGTCCTGGGCCCGGCCCTCCCTCGCCTCGCCGCCCGTCCCAGGTGCTCCGGGGCCG